>CM023540.1:21679174-22021287 GCA_013350335.1 Chimonanthus salicifolius | reverse complement strand
TCAATTTGCCTCGAAAAGTGAAATATTTTGGCATTTGAGGCATAAGTTTGTGCGCACATTTTCTTTGAAAACGAAAAATGCTTCACGTTGAAACTGTTTTCTGTTGTCCCATATCAATTATTTCTATGGAAATTTGATTTTCACTACTTGATCATTTTTTACAAGAATTGTGGAAAGTGAATTCCTAGGAAGAGGGTTAGAAAACAATTTTCATGCCTTGTGAATTTCAAGAGTTTTTATTGATAGACTAAACATGGTGAAACGCAACCCATGACTTGAGATCCAACGTAGCTACAGACCCATGATTTGATTTATGACTTAATTCAATTCATTACCTAATTTTATGACCCAACCAATTGAACACAAGATCTATGGTTAACCTGACTTATGACTTGATTCCTGATTTATTGATTTGACAAATGGCCTATGATCCAATCTGGATAAAATATATGATTTATTATTTGATCCGTGACTCAATATAACCCGTATGCTATGCTTGAACCCCTCCATTCTCATGATCCAACTTGCCCTCCAAGTTGATTACCATTGGAGTGTTTCTGTGGACAAATAAAAACTGAAGTGCAAATGAGTTTCACCCCTATACGTATTGGCCGTATTGAGCTTAAAAAACCGATATATGTCGGGATATTTTAAACCATGGTTATAACATCGTACCATGATGCTAACCATGGTTATAGCATCGTTTGCAATCATTTTCTCACCTGTTTAGGGCCTTTATATAAATTATTATTGGTACTATATTAAATGTGCAATGATTGTATATGGCAAATGGGTAGCGATCCTCTCACAGACATTTTGTGTAAAGAGACATGGAATTAAGGGTGTTGCCTATTTTACCCTTCCACTATTGTACTAAAGCATTTAAAAAAAATTCAATGATCCGGTCAGTGAGCCAATCAGTGATCCAATTTGATGTTCTATATAAAAAAACAGTCTCACTTAGATAAATTTCAGTGATCCGGTTAGTGATCCGATTTATTATTCTGTATAAAAAAACAGTCCCACTTAGATAAATTTCAGTGATCCGGTTAGTGATCCGATTTATTATTCTGTATAAAAAAACAGTCCCACTTAGATAAATTTCAGTGATCCGGTTAGTGATCCGATTTATTATTCTGTATAAAAAAACAGTCCCACTTAGATAAATTTTAATGAGCCGGTCAATGATCTGGCGAGCCAGTTAGTGAGCCGATTTATACCGCAGTGGAAGGGTCAGTGATCCGGTCAATGATCCGGAAAGCCAATTCGAAGGATACAGAGAGCCGCTTCGAAGGACAAAATGGGCAATATAGTAAAACCCGTGTCGAGTTACACAAAATGCACGTAGGAGGATCGCTACCTGGGGCAAATATTGTAAAAACATCAACCTAAGAAAAACAATTTGCCAAACTGAATTACAACAACTCATCTAATGTGCTAAAAGGACTACTCCCGTTGTTCTATACCTGTCATGCGTGGGATTGAGAAGTTATATATTAACCTACGAATTAGTCAGTGAGACGTCTGAATAACTTTTTCTTAAAAGTATATATAAATTTTGACAAAAGGCTTTCAACGATAATTTTTACATTTAATGCCTCCAACCCAAAACTATTGCACATCTTTCTGATTTTCATTGAAGAAAAATATCCCAAAGCTAGATGCCTTTCCTTGGGGATGGTAGTTAAAACAATTCACAAAGAATTCAATTTTTTCATCAATTTTTTACTTAATGCTTCTAAATATCTTTCATTCGTTCCTATTGAATTATTAAACTCATTATTGCATAATCCCATGAGAGAGAAGCATAATCAATTTGATGAACTTTTTAATTAGGTGTAAATTATATTATAAACTTGGAGGTGCACTAAATGAAGGAAAGTGGTTTTTCTTTGAGTTGGATTGTCACAAGAAAATATATTCTTATTGGTGCTGGAGGCAGCCCAATTTTCTTGTTTAGTGCATGTTGGAATCTGACATTCCTTTGTATACAAATTGATGGTAATCCAATTCCTCCAAGTTGGGACTATTATCCATCTGCTGCTAGATAAGGTTAAAGCATAAAAGCTAAAAAAAAACATATCTTCTACAAGCATATATGCCAAAAGGCAAATCTTTTCTTCAATATGTGTGATCTACAAAAAATCATCGTGATCAAATTAATCAAACCATGTTCTTAATGACCACAAAATTCAGATACTAAAAAATAAAACAAAGCTAGATCAATTTGATCAAGATGACTTTTGATGGACCAAGAAATGAAAATCATTTTTCCTTTTATTGGGTTTATATCTAAATACACAAGATAATAGTATACAAACTCAGTAAGACTAATGAACCACCCTTGTAATGTAGAGAAGCCTTGTTCCCACACTCATTTCTTTAAAGGGAAAAAATGGCTTTTGCTTCACAAGTTCACGTACAATAAAAGATACTATCAAGATCGAGTTTATGTTCTCTGGACCCAGATCTACCAATAAAATAAAGCATGACATAGACAAGTTATAAGAGAATAAGACCAGCAAGGATTGATGGTTGGGGATGATGGAACCAACGTGCCAACTGTTTATAATAAGGATGTTTTATGGTTTAAATTTAAATTTATATATAAAGAGTTTGAATATAATTTTTATTCACTTTTGAATTTTAAACTATAATTCATTTTCAAAGTTTATCTGTGATGCACTTGTAACTAGAAAGCAAATGGTCACTCTCTCAGTTTTATCTGTGAGTATGAAACGAAGGTTTGTACACACCTCGAGAACTAATTGAGTGCTTGGAGTCATAAAAAAAAAAAAGTAAAAAGTTAAACTATATTTGAATCCATTTATCCCTTAATATAGATAAATGGTGTCAACTTGATTATAAAAAATGTAATATATTCTATCATATGTTATATAATTCATTAATTTTAGGGGCAAAAAATGTATGGGCTTTTTCCGTTGATATTTGATCTATTTAAGTTTTTCTTTGCTTAATTTGTTTGTAAATTTGAATTCTACATCAAAGCAGATCAGAGTTTAAGAAATGGGTCAGTTGTAAGGGTGCACGTAGGCGAGAGGTCACATTTACAGAAAAAAATTGTCTGTTCATATTTAATTTGAATCACTATTTTTCAATTTAATTTATACTTAAGTCTCCTCTAAGTCACCCAACACCCAACCCGTTTTTAAATCTCAAACCATTTTTAATTCAGACCAATCAATTTGGATCGAGCAAAAGCAGGTCACACGTTAATCATGTAATTAAGTAGATAATTAGGTCTATATATATTGTATTGGTATCTTTAAAAAATAAAAGTATCCCTAAAAGCAAATCTTCACCACAAAAACATAATCACCTTAAAGAGTAAGAGTTTAAAAAATCATTTAATAGCACTATAAAAAATGAAGAAAATGTATTCAGGCAGATGGGATTACACAAAGCATGACCCTAACCCTGCCAATTTCAAAGCCGTCAAAAACTATTTTTTCCCAGCTGAATTCATATTTTAAAATGGGTTGAGTAAGTCGGCCAATATTTTAGACGAGGTGAGTCGGGTTGGAATTGACCCTGACCCAAATAGCATCTCTAGACTATTTACCCGTTATTGAAGTTGCACCCAAAGAGATCCAACAAATCAGGAGACCTACGATTTTGTAAATTCACCATCTTCATCATTGGTCACTAATTTCATTCATGTATTATTCTTTAAATTATTAATTTCATAAAGTGTACTCATTTTTCTTTGATACGAACGCAAATCCCAGCTGGAGAAGTCCAGCTCATGCCCTATGGTGGTCTGGGCTGGGCTGGACTGGCTAGTCCATTTGCAATAAGGGGAAGCCAAAATCCTAAGGGGTTAGCCTAGTAATTGAGACTGAAGATTTCAGGATTAAGGTATTGGGTTCAATCTTTGATAATTCCAATGAAAGACCACTTTACGTAGGATATGTACATAATAAGGTCTCACTGCTTAACTCGGCATATGTATAGAGAGTCTGTACATATCCCGAAGAACTAATTGAACGAGACATCTAGACACTTTCCATCATAGAAAAATAAAGAAAAGCCAAAAGAACGTATCACAATCCACCATTCATGTGCAGGTGGACCATGGCATCGGACCCAAGTGTGGTCCTCTTAAAGAGATTACTGTCAAGAGTGTCGTGGACATGATTCTTTCATTGGTGGGTAAGGGGATGGGAATTTGGTGGGTGGTGGAGAGTTGGAAAAGATCAAAGAATGAATGGTAGCTAGGATTGACAAGGATGACCACAACTTCATGTGAATGCATGGAAGGAAAAAAATGTGGTGTTGACGAAAAACACAATTATTTAATGAAAATTTTACTTTCATAATCTCAAGCAATCAAATCATTGAAATCAGTAGGGCTGCAACTCAGGTCGGGTTCTGCATGACCCGACTCGAGAAATCATACGGGTCGGGTTGAGATTTTCTAATCAGCGGGTCGGATCAGGTTGAGAAGACAAAAATCCGCATGGAATTCGGGTCTGTTCAAGTTGAGGATTTTACAAGTTAACCCGACCTAACTCGACCAAACCAGGCTAAAATGGGTTTAAAATACGGGTCGGGTTAAAATTCAGGTTGATTTGGATTAGAATTCAGGCTGGGTTGGATTGAGAAGTTCTGATCGAGAATTTGGATTGGATCGGGTTCCTTAAATATCAACTCGGGTCGGATTTTATTTTAAAGAGTCCGACCCGAGTTGCAGCCCTAGAAATCAGCTGTCCTTAAATTTTCTTCTTCTAATTAGTCATTTATGAGGAGATTGTGATTTACTTTGAGGCAAAGTACATCTTTAAATCCATTAGATTGATATTCAATGGACACAAAGTGAGTCAACCGACCTTTTCATGTCACTGAAGGTGAAGCCATTTTGTTAATGTCAAATCGCCATCAAGAAAACAACATTTCAATATTAATTACAAAAAAAATTATAATTTGGTTTCATTTGTGAGTGACTTTGTATATTTTTGGGAATCAATCTTATCTCCAATCTAAGGTACAGATATCTCACAATAATTAAAAAAAAAAAAATAGTAATGAGTGGACATCAAAGCATGAAAGGGCAAGAAAAGAGTCTGGCGTATTATTCTGACACCTCTTCTGTTTATCAGAAGTCCACTGATCAGAGGCATTGACAATTCTTAATTAAAAAGAACAAAAAACTTCTGATTGAAAGGCCTTTTTTAAAAAAAAAAAAATCTACTTGGGGAAAGCTACAGTTTTTTATTCTATCTGAACCAGATCGCTCATGGATGATGAAATATTTGGAGTTCTAAAGGGTAGTAGGTAAATATCCTTTTCCTCCTTCACCCACTTTTTTTAGTTGAATTCAAATCAATTTAAATCTATTTTAATTTTATTTCATCTTAAAATTGATATGAATTCTTTTTTTCCATAACAAAAGTGTTCAGACGTCTCATCTAACTAATTCTAATGTATAAATCTCTCAATCTACATACCGAATAAATTTAATGAAGAGTGATTCTTTAGAGTTAGAACGTAAATCTAACACAAAATCTCTACTTTCTTAGACCGATTTTCCCTTTTGACTAATGATAATGATTTGTCAAATTAATAAATTATTTTATTTTATAGACAAGATCATTCTAAAAATATGCTTTTAGGTACACCCCTCTGGATTGTAGTTTGGAAGTGTAATAAATTGCAGCATGGCAATGATTTTGGTTTGTAACGGTAAGATTTTTTAATAATTAGTTGATTATGAAAATTACTGAACAAAATAATATAAGTATATAACTATTGAATAGCAAAGGTTTTATTAATATTTCATGTGGTTTATATAGAAGTTGTAAAAAAAGTTATAATAAAAATATTTAAATAGGAGTTTTAATTGGGATCTGATTAGCGATTTGTCATTTGATACTTATATTATATTTATATGAAATGCATTTTAAGGTTTTTTAGTTTTCAAATGTATTTCAATTGCACATGTTATTTCTCATAAATGTATAGTACATGTATTATATTTATAACACATAATTTACAGATTATTCAATTAACTTTTATATATTCTTTTATGTTGTATAACGAATGTGTTTGTTTTTGTGGTATAATATTAATTAGTCAAACAAAACAATAACTGAATGTTGGCTTAGATTTGTGGAGGATAGCGTTGAAGTCAAATAATTTGAAAATTAGTAGAACTAAAACAAAATACATGAAATATAACTTTAGTAGATTTAACGATAGCAAGGACAACTCGGTAAAAATAAGAACTGATTTAGTGGAACATTATAAAAAGTTTAAATACTTGAGTTCTATAGTAGAACCTTAAGGAGATTTCGACTTAGAGAGTGGGGTGTGCAAATGTAAACAAGCTAGTGGAGTCATGTGCGAAATCGTCTCAATTCGCCTAAAATAACGATTTTATGAAACATTTATTAGATCTGCGATATTTTACTAAGCATAGTATTGGGTAATAAAAAAAAAACAAAGGACCAAAATCAAGACAATGGAGATACATCTGCTATGTTGGATGAGTGAATTAACTCTAAAAGATAGAGTTAGAAACGGACACATTAGAGATGATTTAAAGATAGTTCCAATAGATGATAATTTGAGAGAAGTTTGTTTGAGATGGTTTGATCATATTAGTAAAAGATCAAACACATCACTAGTGTGTGAAGTGGAGAGGCTACAGATTGAAGTCATCAGGAGGAGAGGGCTAATTAAAGAAGAAGAACTCATAAAATCAATTGTAGATAAATGGGATTACTGGTTGCTCTGATGATAATGATGATGATAGTTGATAGGGTCATGACCATTGAATATTTAGAAAATATGAAAATAATTAGGCTGTAGTTTTTTGTATTTCTAGTTCATGCAAACGTTGTGCTATGACTAAATAATGCCTAGAATGAAATTTTTTATATTTATTTGCACAGTTTTTAGGAATTTAAATTCTCATCATCAAATTTTTCTAAGAAAATAGTGTAAAATTTTCTCATCATGACCAATGGAGAAATGCTTTCCTTGAAAAAAATTCGACCCACACTATCTGAGACTTGACCAAATAAATCTTAAAACACTCTCATTATATGCATACCCAACTTGAACCATTTATTGAATTAGTTGACACAACTCAACTAAGCTTAGATGGTTTACCCAATCTTATGTGGATTAATCTAACTTGGCTAAGATTAAATGGGTTATTCCAACCCAGACCATTTAAAAAACAGTTGGCCCAATGGGTCTCAACCCATTTATTAAAGGGTTGATCTAATTTTAGTAGCAACAAGCTTAAGTTAGTCAACTTGACCCGCATCATTTACTAAAAGATCAATTGAAATCAACTCATGTCAAATTTAACCCACTTTAATAAATGAGTTGACTCAATTCAAACAATCTTAATAAGTTGATCCATTCATTCATGGCCTTAATCATTTATTAAATGAGTTTAAATAGTTTGACCCAACATTTGGCACATTTATTAAATATTGACCTATCTAAGCTCACATTTAACTGAAAGTATTTATTAAATAGATTGATTTAAATTAAAAAAACTCATTTATTAAATAAAATGCCCCAACTAAATAATTTCTAAATATACGATGAAACTTAATGGGTTGACTCATAGAAAACGTTTCTATTAAAATCTACTTTAAAATGAATTGTTTTTTCAATCGCATGATTCCACACGGAAGGGCAGAAACGTAATTTTCACTGAGAATTCGAAATGCGGTGTCCCATATAGCACTAAATTGTGAAGTGGAGTATTATTTTTTAATTATCATTTGTCCTGTCCAACAACAATCCCTCTACTGACCTCTAAAATGTAGATTTTTGTAAAGATTTCACATTAAAAGACGTGTAGACATCTTATTTTGGCTCGGCATTTAAACACCTCCATTTTTTGTTAGTAGACACTGCATTTCGAATTCTCAGTGGAAATTACGTTTCTGCCCTTCCGCGTGGAATCGTGTGATTGAAAAAATAGCCCATTTTCACTTCAATCGATTAATGTCAGAAATATAGAATCGTGCGATTGATCCATGAGATTGTGCGATTGATCCCTTTCTTCTCTCCACACTTCTACAGACGAGAGAGATCGAGGCAGAGCGATGGATCAATCACACGATCATTCACAGGGAAGAAAAACAGCAGCAGCAGACTTTTTTAGAATTAACTTAGAATTAACATTTTTAAAATCTACAAACCCGTCAAGAATATAGTTAGATTATCTAATTAAGTCTAAGTGGCCAATTATTATTTTTTAACTATCTTACGTCTCATTAATCTTTAATAAGGTCTCCATCTCCCTTTCCTTCTATTTCCACACTGTAAACTAAGTGCAAATGGCTGCATAAACTATAGATTTTTGGAGTCAATATATTTTTATTTTAAAGGCTTGGTCTACTGAGACGTGGCATATCCACGACAAATTTGCTCAATTTGTAAAATAGAAAAAGTCTTTAAAAAAAGGAAGACAAGACATGGGACTTTTGTTTTAGAAATGGATTTTCAAATTTTGACTGGATGGCCCGCCCCGCCGCCCCGACCCCCCCCCCTCCTTCTGCATTATTGCATTAGTTAAATATATATATATATATATATATATATATATATATATATATATATATATATATATATATATATATTTAAATATCTTTTAAAACTTTAAAGTTATTTTTTTAAGCACTATATATTTCTAAAATTTCTCAAATTGAATATCCGGACTAATTATAATAACCTGATAAAAATACTTTAAAACTTAAAGATCTTTTGACACTCCCAAATATTTAAAACAAAGTATTTTACAAATAAGAGTATCACTCCGCTGTGTTGAAAACATACTTTCGAAAGTCCAAACGACAAACCGTAAAAACCGTTGAACTCCAAATTCAAAACTGAACAAATGTGTGAAATTTGAAAACTTAGATCTTTCAAATGATTGTTTACCAAAAATAGGTGACCTTTAACGCCTAGTCGGAGAATCAGTGAACAATCATTTGAAAGATCTAATTTTTCAAATTTCATATATTTGTTCAGTTTTGAATTTGGAGTTCAACGGTTTTTACGGTTTGTTGTTTGGACTTCCAGAAGTATGTTTTCGGCACATCTGAGGGATACTTTTATTTGTAAAATACTGTATTTTAAATATTTAGGAGTGTCAAAAGACTTTGAAGTCTTAAAGTATTTTTATGAGGTTATCGTAATTAGTCCCGATATTTAATTTGAGAAATTTTAGAAATATACAGTACATAAAAAATAACTTTAAAATTTTTAAAAAAAATTATTATTCAAAACTATAGAAATTATATAATTTTTTTTTAACTAATGCACTATCCATTATTATAGCATCTTCCGAGAGCGTCCGGGCAAATGAAATTTATACATGAATAATAGTTTGAACGATCTGATGGTCTGATTGAAAGAAAAAATGTTCTTAACTTTCGTCCGTACAGTAAGAAAGCGAATGGGCAAAATGATAATTTTTAATAAAAAATTAAAAACTCGGATCTGCTGAAATAAAATCCCCATTTCTAAATGGCGAACAAAAAAAAATATGCATTAAAGCATCCACTTATCAAAACTTTGTAACTAGGGTTGGTAACGATGGGAATAATCTTAATGTATTTACCCTATGCCATTATTGTGAATTTTAGTACGACCGATGACTGAAGTTTTCAAGACGTAAATCAAAAATAATAATCTTAATTTATTTTAAAGTCAAATCTATTTATTTATTAAATAGAATCTAAAATTATTAATTTATTAATAAAATTACTAAACGGCTATATAATTATCGAGTCTTTTCAGATTAATTGAATCGTATCTTTTCTATTTTAGTTCAATTCGAAAATTTCGGGCGTTACTTACAAACCCTAATTGCTATTCGGCTAAAAAAAGAATGTGCTGATGCATCCATGCGTACCTGACATGGGCCCCCCAGTTGAACGGCAACCATCATCGTAACGTCATTATGTGGGCCCCACAACATCTTGTATTGTCAAGAGATTATAAAAGTAAAGTCTTCGTTTAATTAATAATGAAACCATGATTGTATCACTGGCCGTGGAAAAAATGTTGAAAATTTTATTTGCGTACCCCACGTCTTTTATAATTGCAACACGACCCCTCCAAACGAACTCTATATAAATATCAGAAAGTTCTTCCATATCTCTCGATTCACATCTTCTCCAAGAGTGCTTCGATTTGTTTCTGTTCGTCGTCATGGCTCTGCTAAATGATCTTCTCAACTTAAATCTCTCCGACTCTACTGAGAAAATTATTGCTGAATACATATGGTATTAGTCTCAATGTTTTTTTTTTCCCCTTTTTCTGTTCTCATCGTCAGGACTTATATACCCTTTTGATCTTGTTTCACTCTTCATCGAAATGGTACTCTGAGTTTGTGAATTTCTACTTTTTTATCAGTTTTTATGTTACTTTCTGGGAATCATCTTGAAGACTTGATTTTTTTTTGTGCCACTTTTTTAACATGTTTTTAATCTTTGTTCTTGAATAGGATTGGTGGGTCTGGTATGGACCTCAGAAGCAAAGCAAAGGTAATTTTCTTCATTATTTATAATTTTCTGGACTTTTTCTGAGTTGGGAATTCGGTTTCTGCTTGGTTTTCCATGTTTTCTTGTGTAATCAGTTAATGGGTATTTTTTTTTTTTTCATTAATCTACCTAAGCAGACGCTTTCGGGGCCAGTAAGCGACCCTCACAAACTTCCGAAGTGGAACTACGATGGTTCCAGCACTGGCCAAGCTCCAGGACAAGACAGCGAAGTGATCTTATAGTGAGTTTATTGCACTTATTTTTGTTGAGTTTTGATTTTTTTTTTGGCTTTTGAATAAGCACTTTGCACCTTTTATGATGTTTTGTACAGCCCGCAAGCAATTTTCAGGGACCCGTTTAGGAGAGGAAAAAATATTCTGGTAAAGTTTTCCCCTTGTTATTATAATTAATAATTTTGTTATTCTATCTTTATTTAGTATTTATTTTCTTAATATATTTATTATTTTTGGGGTGTTTGTAGGTGATGTGTGATACATACACACCAGCGGGAGAGCCAATTCCAACAAACAAAAGGCATAATGCTGCTAAGATCTTCAGCCATCCTGATGTTGTTGATGAAGAACTGTGGTAAGTATTTGATTCTATTTACCGTTAAAAAAAAAACTGTCGCTATTTGTGGATTTTTTTCCTTTTATATAAATGCATTAATTTTTTTTTTCTGCTATCATTTGTATCGAATGAGCATTTCTACAATTTCTTTATCAATAACTCCACTGAGACATGCTCTGTCTCAGTAGATAGCGAGACACACACTTAAAATAAATTTTAAGACCCAAATTGTTGGGCATGATAGAGAAAAAGGCCTACAGGAATAGTGTTTTTTTTTTTTTTTAATGAAATTTCACTTTGATGATCTACTCATCAAAATTTAAAGGCCGAGATTATTTGAAGTGAAACTTTTTACGCTCAATGTCCATATAATCACCTATCAAATGAATTAAAATTTGTGAGACCCATATTCGATCTAATGGCATGTCTCGTCAGCGTGTCTCACTAGCCTAATTCTTTGTTTATTTGCTGTTTTTTTTTTTAATTCTATGTAAAATCAGGTACGGAATAGAACAGGAGTATACCCTTCTGCAGAAACAAGTGAAATGGCCTATTGGATGGCCAGTGGCAGGTTACCCAGGTCCTCAGGTGCGTAATTCCAAACTTTCATTTTTTGGGATTTTAATCATTTAGTTTAGTTGTGAGTTGTGACTACCATCAATTAGGGCTGCAACTTGGGTTGGGTTTTGGCCCGACCCACATGACCCAACCCGAGAAATTATGTGGGTCGGGTCAAGAATTTCGGGCCAACGGGTCGTGTCGGGTTGAGAAGATAAAAACCCGCATAAGATTCGGGTCGGGCTAGGTTGAGGATTTTACAAGTTAATCCGATCCTACCCGGCTAAAATGGGTTCAGAATGCGAGTTGGGTCAAAATTCGAGTTGATTCGGGTCGGGCTCTATATATGTCAATTCGGGTCGGGTTGGGTTTTAAGAAACCCGACCCGCTCGACTCGAGTTGCATCCCTACCATCAATATACCTGTTTTTCTTTAAAAAAAATTACCTGTTTCATTTTATTTAAATTTCTTAAGTTTGATAGGGTCTTGTTGCATTTTAATGGGGTTTCTTTGTGTTTGAAATTTGCCAAATTTGAAGATTTTGTGATGAAAATTGCCTGCATATAACCTCGGTAACCAAAATAATTGTTATCTTCTGTTCATTTGGTTAAATTTTAGAGAGCTGTTGCATTTTAATGGATTTTGTTTGTATTTGGTGTTTTGCTTATTTGGGGAGCTACCTTCCTGATGATGATACCATTCTTGGAAATAACAACCTTCCCTTTCCAGCCAATTCCATTATTGGCTCAATTCTGTAATGGGAATGGAAGGTTTCTGAAATAGCGTGGAATTAATCTTAGTGCCACTACCTTTACCCCGCACCCCACCCCACCCCACCCCCACCACTTCCAGAATCAGAATGACCATCCATTAATTTTCCAGCTCCACCAGATACACGCATTTAGAAAACTACCCGCAACCATGACCAGAATTTTTTTAAGAGTAACCAAATAACTGTTGACTTGGTTCCTTTGGCTGCGTTTGAATGAGAGGTAAAGTTTGTAGGGGTTCCCCTTATGCAGGGGTTTCCCTTATCTTGTTTGGTAATTACAGTGAAAAGGTATAGAGGAAAAAAACTTACTCCAAGGGAGAGGTGCAGTGAAGGGGTTTTCAAATTTGTGCTAGGGAGAGGAAACATGGAAATTGGATTTTCTCGTCCCTTCCCTTCGTTGCTAAATGGGGGTAAACGAGGGTTGCTCTCATTTTCACCCATCCAATCTCAGATTTTGTTTTTTCCTTCAGTATGGTATTGTAAGAATTATGTGTGTAGATGACGATGTACATTAGCATTTTTTTCTGTTTTATATGCATCAACTTATTGAAATTCCTTCCATTTATGCGTTCTATCTATTTCAAATCATCTGTTCTGTAAAGATTTATTAGTTACATATTAATTTTGTGAATTTGGATCAGGGTCCATACTACTGTGGTATTGGCGCTGACAAGGCATTTGGACGTGACATTGTTGATTCCCATTATAAGGCCTGTCTATATGCAGGTATCAACATTAGTGGCATCAATGGAGAAGTGATGCCAGGACAGGTAAGAATTGCCCATATTTTGTCTCTTCTTTTTAAATTTGATCGTTTCTCTCTTTCATAACACAATCTGGTTTTTGAATTTCTTCTTCTGTACAGTGGGAATTCCAAGTTGGACCTTCCGTGGGAATCTCTGCAGGTGATGAATTGTGGGTTGCTCGCTACATTTTGGAGGTGATTAAAGATGCAATCTTGAAAATCCTCAAAGTATTAATTTTTTGTATTAGTCGGACATTTTAGGACAAGTCTGCCAATCAAATGCCAGGAAGTTTTCATATTTTGAGAGAGGAAATGGCTTTCCGTTTGTTGAATCAATTCAGATTATCTCAAGGAAGCACCCCTTGCCAATTGGAAGAATCAGTCTTTAGTTCGTTCCTTGTATTACTTGCTGGCTAGATTTGAGAATTGATGTACTTATCCTGTTTTTTTTTTCTTTAACAGAGGATTACAGAGATTGCTGATGTTGTCCTCTCCTTTGATCCCAAGCCTATTCAGGTTAGAATTGCCACTGTCTTTGTTGAAAAGACTTAATTTCTTTATGGTTTCCTCCTTGATTAATTATTGTTGTAAATTACGATATAACATCCTGTTCACTTATCCTTTCAGTGACTGAAATCTTTAAAATGTTTGATGTGGCCAGGGAGATTGGAATGGAGCTGGTGCTCACACAAATTACAGGTACTTGACATGTGATAGAATTAGAATAAACATTTAACCATTTAGGCCCTCTAACCATTTAGGCCCTCTTTCATAGCAAAATGGAGGTACATCTGTCCTCAGGTGTTGAAATGATCACTAGTATGTTTAAAATATATGGATATTTTGTGTGGATTTTATAATGTGAAAAATCTTTAGAGCAGCAGCAAGTTTGGTCTTGTTTGAGAATTTTGTGGTATTACATGATTTTAGTGATCAGATCTAAATCTTTTGATGTGGATATTGTCAGTTTGTATCAAAAGTTTCATTACTATGAGGTTTTCCAAAATATGTTCCAAGGAAAAAAAGAAAACCAAACTCTGAAAGTGTTGATTTTTGCCAAGAAATTTTCACAATAAGAAACTCCTCAAATGATACCTGTGCAATTGTCTTGAACTAATGTCGAAGTTTATTGTGCATTGATATAATTTATGAGACATATAGACCTATCTGATCCCATCATGTTCTGAAAACTTAGAACAGGTGGACCCCACATCTTTGTACATGACTATAGTCTGATCCCAATTGGTTGGTGATGAGAATCATGTATGTGGAGTTTGGTATACTTTTTTTTTTTGAAACATTGACTTCTTGTATTTCATAGAGTAATAGAGAATTACACAAAAAGGAACTGGGTATGAGAGAAATATACTCAAAATCAAGAGAAAGCAAGAAAAAATAAAGAGAAAAAGAGAAAATACAAGTTACATCCTGCAACACTCCACACCAAACTCAAAAGATATCCACATCCCTAGCCACCACATCTGGCCAGGGAGAAAAATACCAAAGTCATCGATTATGGATGCACTCTCGCTTTAGCCAAAGAATCAGCAATATAATTTGCTGATCGCGGTATATGAATGAAGGTAATGCCACTCATTCTACACAATCTCCAGATGTCCCTTGCTATGCAAACCAATCTCCATGTGGGTAATTTCCTATTACTAGCCCAAGAGATAGCATTGGTTGAGTCACTTTCGATAATGAGATTGCCCCTCCTAAACCTAGACCAAACCTGAATTGCTCTCCTAATTGCTCTTAGTTCAGCCTCATTTGATTCCATTGATCCAACTGTTTCGGAGAAAGCTGTCAACATTCTACCCCTATCATCGTGAAGCACTCCACCAATACCTGCCGGCCCAGGCTTGCCCCTAGCTGTACCGTCCATATTGAATTTACAGTATCCAGATGGAGGCGTAACCCAATTGGCCAATCGCTTGTTGTTTCTTCCAACCCCATTCATATAACCATCCCAGGACTGATAAAAATCCTCTGGAGATAATCTCCGAAACTCCTTACATACTGACAGCCAACCAATCAAGTGCCACTTTGCCCTCTCAAAACACCTCTCTCGGATTCCTTCTTTGCCCTCAAATATCCTCCCATTGCTCTCTTTCCAGATTGTCCAAAACACCGCAAACGGAACCATGTTCCAAGCGATGTACACCAGATGTCACCGACTTGAATATTTTGACAGGGTTTAGGTTCAGAATTATAGTGATGCAGAAAGAAATCATGTTTATTGGAATTCCCATTTTTCCACATTTCCACCTCAAGCTGATAAGATGGCACTGAGAGAAAATCCAACCTAGTATGGATTCAGATTTGTGCTTTACTCTGATCTATAAATTTTTGAAACGTTATCAATTTTCGATCTGGTTAAATCATAAATCAGTAGTAATTGAATTCTATATTTTAGACACCAGACGAATCAGTGGTTTACCAGACATATTGGGTCATACAGGATTTCCCCGTTCTCTCCCCCGATCGAGATATCCTCAGTTTCGCCCAAGAAAGATTAAATGCAGTGGAGTGGATTCCATCCATATGTCAAGCAGTCAAAGTGGCTGTTCTTTCATGTTCATTCTATTGAACCTTTTATTCTGGATGTTTCACACGATATTTCTCATTGACCATATTATAGATTGCTTCCAAGTTGAATTTAAAACTCCATGCTCTTTCATCTTCTCTCTTCCATGGCACTGGCACTTGGGATTTTTTGTGTGTGGATTTATTTTTTGTTCTTTCTTGAGAACTTCTATATTTGTATCTTGAGTCTTTTCTTCTTGGGTTGGCTTTAGCACCAAATCCATGAGAAAGGAGGGAGGTTATGAGGTTATAAAGAAGGCTATTGAAAAGCTTGGGCTGAGGCACAAGGAGCACATTGCTGCATATGGTGAAGGGAATGAACGACGACTCACCGGACGTCATGAAACAGCCGACATCAACACCTTCTTATGGGTCAGTCTTCACATCTTCTGATCAAAGTCATATTTCAGAAATCAAATGGAGTTCAGGGTAGAGTGTCCTCAAATATTTTTTTCATTGTGATTTACAGGGAGTTGCCAACCGAGGAGCTTCCATTCGAGTTGGTAGAGACACAGAGAAAGAAGGCAAAGGTGAGGATCATTCAATTGAACCAACTTACATCCTTGATTTTTCCATTTTGAATATTGCATTTATGTTGAATTTTTAATTTGTTTTTTGGTGTGAATATGGTTTCTTGGTGAGAATGGGAACATGAAAAGGCTGATTTCAGTTTGTTGAAATATACAATATTCAGTTGTATCCGTGACTAGGGCTTTATTGACAATGATAAAATGGAATTACTTGATTCAACTCTAGAAGTCCAACATGTGACACTGTAATTAAATGGATAAATTACAAGACCCTCCCAACACCACCAAGAAAAAACCCCTGATGAATTGTTGACGCATTCACAAGTTTCTGCTCGCTGAATGATGGATGATTAAAAATAAGCTACTGTTGGATGACCCAAGTCTGAGATATTGATTAAACAGATGATTTTGTGTTGGCTCTGATGAAGGTGGTGGTGGTGCCGATGGTAATGATAATTTTTTTTTTTAATCTTTTCATTCTACAGGTTATTTCGAGGACAGGAGGCCTGCTTCAAACATGGACCCGTATGTAGTTACATCCATGATTGCAGAGACGACCATCCTTTGGAAGCCAACATAAGCACTCCAGTAAAGCCTGCTGCTATGCTTTGTGGGATCTTCTCGAGTTGTGGCGTTTTCTGTTTTTGTGAGTTCGGTGTTTGAAAGGTTCTCTTTGCATTAGGACCTTCTCATCTTGCTTACAGAATTTCCCTTTCTGCTGTTGTAGTGGTTTAGAGGACTTTGTCCTTTTCAGGTCTGAAGTAGGCAGGCGAGAAATGTTTGGTTCCCTGCCATTTGATTTTACCTCATGTGCAACAACATTAGTAACAGTAATAATATGAAGGGTCTCTTGGTTATTCACGGATTTATCTTTTTTGGGCACAGTACCATGCATAGGATGAAATGAAGTGATAATAGAATGTCAGTTCACACCTGATACGGGGTAGTTCAGTTGGTAATATTCCGCCTCAAGAAGTGGGATGGTGCGAGTTTGTGTCTCCGTGGCATAATCCAATGGCTATCTTGTGGGGATATGGGAAACATCACCTGAAAGGGGGGGGGGGGGGTTTAATAGGGCTGTGTTTCAACGAAGTACTAATAGGGATGATGACTTATAAGTGGCGTCAAAAAAACATTACTTATAATTGACTAAATAAAAGGTAAATATAATCTCATTATATCAATCTTAATAGATCTTTAGACCAACACTTAAGCTGAATTTATTTAGTAGCATAATCGGACAATTGGATGATAGCAAGAACCAAACAAAATGAATCTAGTGCGGAACTAGAGAATGAAGATTGATTTTTCTTTTTTTTTTCAACCATGTTTGCATTAAAATTGAAATTGGGATGACTTAGGTTGGGTTAATACCGTAGGGGGTGAAAAAGTCTAGATGAAAGAAATGAGACTCGTTCAAAGTAGATCTAGCAACGGGTTGGGTTGGGTCAGTTTTGAGTTCGGTCATATTCAAATTCAAGTCAACAACCCTCAACTCATTACTTATTATTAAATGAGTTAGACAGTTTGGGTCTATTTTATATTTTAATTATAAAATTTTAAACTAATATCCATTTAAAATGTTCTAAGTTCAATTTGAATAATTGAATCGAGTCAAATTTTACTAGATCGGCTTTCATGGTAAGTTAATCATATCTTCCCCTTTGAATGATCCTCCCTATCATGCCTTCTATGGTACCCCAATTGGCCCAATCAAAATTAAGTATTTTTATTCCTTTTGGTGGTGCAATCCACTTGGCCATAATTCTCATCGAATTTTGCCAAGTTATGTTCCACTCTTTCATGGCACCAGTTGCATATTGAATAATGCCTTCATGTTTTTGCATCTTCCCTTGGAAAATCCCTTGTGCTTTCAAATATAATTGTGTCATAGCAGATTAGAGTGGTTTAATTTGTCATTAAAAATATAAATGAAATCATTTCTTTATTGATTTTCTTCGCCATAGATTTCCCTCCGAAAGAGTAAAGATGAAATGTAAGAAATCTTATATTCTCTGCGATTGAAGAATGAAGGGAAAATATGGGAGTAAAGTGGTGGGTGGTGACGTTGGAAAAGCTGCAAGAAACAAAGTCTTTGAGTAGGGAATTCACACATGGAACTCGTTGGAAAAGCCACATGAAGTTGTTTTTTTAGAGAACCCACCAAACTCTTAAGTTTAAATGAAAATTTTGATTTTGATTTTAGGGTCTGAGAAAAAAGAAAAGACAGGTGAGAAAGCGGGAGGTTACGGGTTTGAGCCGTCATAATTTAATCTTGATGTGTCATAAGAGTAGTGGGCTCATTTGTAGGAGTTTTACGCTGGGTATCCAATGGTTTCCCACATATAAATTCAAAAAAAAAAAACGTACAAGAGAAAATGGTAGTACAAAAATCACTACCCATTAAAAACTCTACTTTTTAATACTTTAGTTAATTGGTTAAATTTAATGCATTTTTTACCATTTTTCTAGGTGTCACTGTAAGGTCAGATGTAGAACCAGCATCCGTCCGTGTCACACAATTTTTTTTTTAAAGAAAAAGGAAAAAAGTAAAAGTAAAGAGAGAATAGCTCCAAATGCTTTAAAGGGTCTATTTCAGAAATTCAGCGATTGTGAATCTAAGCCTGCTCCGGCGTATAATGGAATTTTAAGGAGAAAGCAGAAAAATTGTTGCAAATATTATCACATTTTTTTTTGGCATGTGGTAATAAAATTTAAAATATATATTTATGATGGACGTTATATGTGAGCAAGTGCGAGACACTTGCAAGCTACCATAATAAGTGATCATTAGTTCCACATTGAAAATGGACTTCTCCAATATAAGGTTCATAAGTAAGATGCTTACGCTTTATTGTATGAACGCCATTTTTAAAAGAAAACTTGAAGAAGATAAAAGTGTGCGTTATATGGACTAGCATAGTGGATAATATCCATACAAATGAGGTGCATGTCGTTAAAAATGGTATCAAAGCTGAGGACGACTCTAGTTTCTAGATGGGGAATTATGATGGAAACTATGTGTGAACGAGTGTGAGGTACTGACAAACTACTATGATAGGTGATCACTATTCCCACGTCAGAAACGGACTTGTCCAATAGTATGGACTCGCAAAGTGGATAATATCCATACAAATGATAAGCAACTGTGGAATATCATCCGGTGAAAGAATCCTTATTTAAATACAAAGGATACCAAAATTATCTAGATCTAATTTATAAAGACATGATTTTAAAGATTACAAAAGTTTAGAAATTCAAAAATAACTTAAAAGTATCAAAATTTGGAAAACTTAACCTATAAATGATCAAACTTTAAAATAAACATATATAGAAAGCCCCTAATATCCTCAATTATAATTAGATCATCATCACCATCATCAAATTTAATTCTTATCTACACATTAATTTCTGTGGTAGCTAAGTTTTGTCATACAACTCACAATTAAGATTGAGGGCCACCACATTTTCATGGCATAAAGTATGGCACATGTATCAGTGGTGCCATTTTAGGGCATGACCAAAGAGGAGAATCATCTGAAGGGGAACCACCTGCTATTCAGATTTGCCTGAAAGTCTCTCCTAATCCAAAATCCAAAGCACCAAAGGTTCTGCAAATGTGGAAAGCCTCAAATTCCAGGGAATTCTAATTTCACTGAAAATGAGCTAATACTTGGACTAATATGTGTTGGTGAACCTCTGATTCAAAATCTCACGAAACAGACTGTCATTCTGCAGTATGATCCATACGTCGAAAAACTTCAAAGTTGATAAAATGGATGAAATCAAGTTCTTCGTACAGATTATCTTAACCAAGTTACTCAAGCATTCTACCTGAATTTTGCACGCGTCCCATCTGACTAATCCTTGAGGCATGTGTAAACCTCTCAATCCGCACACGTTAGATACAAAACTAAAGGGAGTGTCATTTTTTGTGTTGAGGAGGGCTCGAAAAAATCGAAATACCTAGCTACTTGAGATTTGTATTTATAATCGAATGTGACAACTTTTTTTTCCATATTGGATTTGTGCAATTTACTGTAACAACTAACGAGATGAAACTGGCCAAAATAATAAAAATTACTATGGGGAGAAACTACCAAACGGGCTTAGGGTGTTTTTCACGCTCAAGCACAAGGGCTTCATGTGGGATCCACTTTTTGTTGAATATGGTCTGTTAAAATTATTTTTTTCTTTTCAAAACTTAGATATATCCTTCAATAGTTTTCAATTAGTGTATCTTCACCATTGGATTAATTATGATAAGTTAAAATATTTATTTAATAATATATTTTTAATCTTAAAAATAAAAGTTAATATCATTCAATAGGGTCCATTTTTTACAGTATAATAGATCCTATAATAATCTATCCATCTATATAATTTTTATAATCATCACATGAAACACACTATCTTACACGACCTATCAAAATACTTAGCATGGGCTCAGGGCCGGGCCTCAGGCTTCCATTTTCAAAATTGGGCTTGGGCTTCTTGCAATATAAGTTCAGCTCAGGCCTCGCCAGGGGTAAAAAAATCGGCCGGGCCGATATCCCGGCCGATTTTTCATATCGGCCGATATATCGGTTCGGCCGATATATCGGCCGAACTTTTTCTCTCTCCTCCCCGTTTTTTTTTTTTTTTTTAAAAAAAAAAAAAAATTCCAAAAAAATTACAGTAAACGCAGAAAATTATGAGCTTATTGAATATGTAATTTTTTCATAAAATATCGGACATTTAGATCTTCTAATATATTTTTGAAGTTACGATAGCGGGAAATTATATAAATAGTAATAAAATTGTGAAAATTATAAGGAAAAGGATATAAATGAGGAAAATTTGTAGAAATAATTTTATAATTTATTTTCTTAGTCAATGAGTGTTATTTTAAGTTAGGATATCCGTAGGGTATGCTGAAAACACAGTATTTTACAAATAAGGGTATCCCTAGGGTGTGCCGAAAATACATTTAGGAAAGTCAAAAGACCTTTAAGTCTTAAATCATTTTTATCAGGTTATCGTAATTAGTCCGGATATTCAATTTGAAAAATTTTGAAAATACACAGTGCTTAAAAAATAACTTTAAAGTTTTAAAGGAGATTTTATTATTTAATACACTATGCACATTATTTTTTAAGCATCGTGTATTTTCAAAATTTCTCAAATTGAATATCCGGACTAATTACAATAACCTGATAAATATACTTTAAGACTTTAAGGTCTTTTGACACTTCTAAGTGTGTTTTCGGCATACCCTAGGGATACTCTTATTTGTAAAATACTGTATTTTAAATATTTAAGAGTGTCAAAAGACCTTTAAGTCTTAAAGTATTTTTATCAGATTATCGTAATTAGTCCGGATATTCATTTTGAGAAATTTTGAAAATACATAGTGCTTAAAAAATAACTTTAAAGTTTTAAAGGAGATTTTATTATTTAATCACTATGAATGGATACCCTAAAAATATTAGATGGTAAATATAATATTAAATTATTACAATAAGATAAATAAAAGAAAATATTATAATTTTTACTTTCTATTTAAAATAAAATTTTATTACTTTCCTTTTAAAAGTAATTTTTTTAAAAAATATTGGTTACACACGTGAGCTTTTTATTAAGCTCACGTGAGTAACTTGTCCACTTAGGAACCCTAATGCTCCTTTTTTATACCCTTCTTCTCTTTCCCTTCTGTTTCCCTCTCTCTGCTAAACCCTAACCACCGCCGCTCTCTGTATTTGTCCGATCAATGAAGAAGAAAAAGAAGAGAAAGGTAAGCTATAGCGATTTTTTTCTTCAATCTTTTCTCCATATTTTATTTTTTCTCTTTCCATTCTTTCCAGTCCGATATTCTAAAAAAAAAAGCTTTTTTTTTTAAAAAAAAACCAAACAACCGAATTAATAAAATTCGGCCGATATCATGACCGAATTATCGGTCGGAAATTCGGTCATATCGGCCGAATTTTTTTTTGTACGGCCGATACTATACGTATCGGCCGATATAAATCGGTCGTCGAAAAACCGATATAATTCGGCCGATACGCACAGTATCGGCCGAATTTTTGACCCCTGGGCCTCGCCCCTTGTCATTTCTATATATTTTATCTAGAAATTTATTTGTAATACTGTGATATCTTTTTATAAACAATTTAAAAAAAAAAAAGAAATCATAACCACATACTATTTCAACAGGCTCAATCGGTCAGATTGGGCAGCGCAATCGTTGCTGATTTTAAGTTGATAAAGATAAGAAGGTCACCATGCAAATCTGAGAATGAGAAAGAAATTAGAAAGAAAGTTAAGAATAAGAGAGAGGAGACTGGGGATGACTCAAACACCTGAGACAGACTCCGACTCATTCAAAATTTGGTATTTTATTATTTAGTTATTTTAATTCTTTTTTTCTTATTAAAAATAAGAGCTTAAAAATTCTCAGTGTTTTGGCCTATGATTGGTACATCAGAATTTTATTAAAGTTATTGATTGAAGCTTGATTAGACGTCCCTAGTGTGGTGAGTCTTGTTTAAGTAAGTACCTTTCGAATTTAATTTAATTTAGAGATTAATTAATTACATGGTGAAATTTTATTCATGTCTTACACCGATTGAATGTTTGATTAAATTTTAATTTCACAGTCAAATTATTTCATGGGAAAGTTCTTTGACATTTAATCCAAATTTGAACCGAATTAGAGTTGTGGGTGTGTTAGTTTTATTGCATTTCTCATTCACGTTAAAACCTGAAAGCACCAATCTTGAAATCTGTAATTCGGCCTAAAATCCTCAATAAAAACCACGTCTTTTCAAAAAAAAAAAAAAACCAAAAAAGGTTTATGTCACCAAAATTTCCACACATTTTCCATGAATTTCATTATCCAACAATAACTCAAACTTCATGAAATATTGAACCTTTAATATATTTTTAAATTTCATAAATCACAAATAAGAAAAAAAAATGAGGTGTTTGCAAGTAATACCTTGATAAATGAATTTTTTCTTCAAAAATCACGTAAAAGGCTTGCATGAATGAAAGATCTAACATTTAAATCAACTTTGGACGGTAGAGATCTATGGACCAAAAATGGCTTAAAATCGAGTTCAAAGTGGTTGAAAACGGTGCTCAAAGTCTCAAACCCACTTAGTCAACAAGTCTCCCAATGGGCCCACTTGTTTCTTTAATTGCAACCAATAAGATGCTTGTTACAGTCGGTTCTCACTACAACGGGTACCATCTCGGGCACAATGATCCCATTCGATATGCAATGCAATGTATCAACCGTTTCATTGTATCTGTTTAGATTTCATATCAATTGATACGTTGCGTATCGACTCTTTAAATCTGATTCAAAGGGAGATTTTTTGAAAAATCCTATTTTCCACTAATACAATCACCAATAAAAATCTGTACGTGTATCATCCGAATGAAAAAATCGAATATTTTGTTCGATAGATACTGCACTTTTAAATAAAAGGACAAAAAAATAATTTTACTCATAATTTTAAAAACTAATAGCTAGTCAAAAAAAAATTCAGATGTCTATATATAGTTGCCGATGCAAATTGTATCCTGCGTTACATAAAATAATTGCACGACTTCGGGTCAATTCACATGAATTAGATAAGGGTTGTAACGTACCTGTACCTGTACGGCTGCACCGGTTCATTTAATTAGATCTTGAAAATTGGAAGAGCTTCAATAAATGATTCTGTGCTCGATGGTTATGGGCCCATTCTCAGTGTCACGTGGATCCTATGATGTCACATTGTCACGAGAAGAGGTATATTTTGGGCCACAGTCCTAAGAGTTTCACGAGCCACTTTCCTGGCGCCTTCACTCACTCACAACTTCCAAACAAGAAAAACTCCTTGTCTATCAACTTAACGTTCTCTTAGTTATAACGAGGTTAATAATTTCGAATTCTTTAAATCGAGATATCTCAACTGCTACGATAAGGATGGGTTATACATAAGTAATATGGATAATATCATTAAATATTACTATTTTTTAAAAAAAAATGATTCATTTGTGGGCGCAGCTGATATTGATCAAATATCGATTGATATTTTTTATTTTATTTTTCAAAAACAAGCCTTCTTTCAGTTTTTCTTTAATTCAGAAAAAATAAAAAATGACTGATATTTAAAAAAAAAAAAAGAGAGAAAGAATAGTATCGCTGAAATATCAGCCCTAATAAAAATTAATTTAGAAAAAATACACATCTAAGGCAACTGACCATGCAGGCGGGAAGCCACAATTTATATGGACTCATGGGAATAAATCTTTTCTTCCCACATTTATCTATTCTGGTGAACTTTAATGGCCCCTAATTTAAATCCATGCTAAATTAAGCTCAGTGTTGGATTAAAAACCATCCAAAACTAAATTAAATGTTCTTAGAATTAGTATTTAATAATACACTATTATGAATTAATATTACAAATATAAGTAGTTATTTATGATAATATATACTTTTATTTGAGTAGATTAGTATAAAATGATAAAAATAATTAATTTAGGGTAGCGATTCTCACACGGAATTTTTGTGTAACTAGACACGGAAACGAGTGGATTTCTCACTTAACCCTCCACCATCGCCTTACGGATAACTTATAAAAATGTGAAAAATAGTACTTACCGTTGAGCCGATCATTCTAACATAGCGAGCCGTTCTTGTTCGTTCATCAACTATGGGTTTTTTGTTCGGATTTCAAACGAGGCCGTTTCTCGACTAATTTTTTATCAAAAAAAAGTATCAAAATTCATCTACTCTAAATTTTATGAACTCCGTGATTGATTTTAAGTGAAAATGGTATAATTTTGGACTTCAAATATCGTACCCAAAGAATTAAAAGAGAAGACCATTCTTCTTAAATTCTTTGGATACAATTTTTAAGCCCAAAACTATACCCTTTCCACTTAAAATCAGCCCCGAAGTTCATAAATTTCAAAGTACATGAATTTTGATACCTTGTTTGTAGAAATCGGTTAAAAAACAACCTCGTTTGAAAACCCGAGCGAAAAACCTACAATTGATGAATGAACCCGGCTCGCTGTTTTGGAGTGATCGGCTCGCCGGTAACACTCCAAAATGGCGAGCCAACCGTGGGTTTTTCCCGCATTTGGCTTGGATTTTCAAACGATTCTACAAAAAAATATCAAAATTCATCTACTTTGAATTTTATGAACTCCATGACTGATTTTAAGTGAAAATGATATAATTTTGAGCTTGAAAAATTGTATTCAAGAATTAAGAGGTAAAACCATTTTTCTTAAATTCTTTGGGTATGATTTTTAAGTAAAAAATTATACTATTTTCACTTAAAATCAATCCCAGAGTTCATAAATTTCAGAGTAGATGAATTTTGATACCTTGTTTGTAGAAATGGGTCGAGAAACGGCCTTGTTTGAAAACTCGATCGAAAAATCCACAGTTGATGAATGAACCCGGCTCCACGAGTGATTGGCTTACCAGTAATTCATTTTGAAGTTATCTGTATGAAAGAGGTGAAGTGTAAAGTGGGAAATCCACTGATTCTCATGTTTGGTTACACAAAAGTGCCGTGTAAAGATTGTTACCCTTAATTTCAATATATTTATATATTTGTATTATTATCTTCATATTTTATTATATACTTTTACTTTTTAAAAATTTTATGCCATATTTTCATAAATAAAATACTGAGACAGTCAGAACACTGAAACATTTTATTTCAGAGCCTAAACTAGAACAGATTTCAGAACAAATCTAATAACTTTAAGTAGAAAGGTATACTAATATCCTTTTATTGTTAAAAATATTAATATTCTTATTAATTTCCTACTTAAAATGAAGAACAGAGGTCAACGAAAACATGCTTCTCGTCATTGGCTCTCGTAGAAATTTTTATAGCTTGGTTCAGACGTCCACAAATCCAACTTATTTGATCATGCGAGTTGCATGTGAAAATCAGAAGGCAAAGAATAAAATAAAATTCCAATGTATCAGATAAAATTTTGTATTAGATACTGTTTTTTTATAAGTATTTTATAAAAATTAAAAATAAAATAGTAGAGATTGAAAATATACTTAAATATCTATCATCCATTATAATTTCAGTGTAAAAATTAATTTTTAGTCACTTGATCATAATAGTCAAAGTTGACAAATATTTTTAAGAAAATATTATATAATGATTTTGACTGTTAAAATCGAACGAGTTTAAATTTATTTGTGAAATAAAAAAATTTAAGTTCTATTTTAATTTTATAATTAAAATTTTAATTTATAAATAAAGATAAATAAATCTAAAAGTCTCGTGAGTCTCGACAACTTTAAATAAAAGCGCCAGCTGAACCGTTAAATAAAAACGTTTTAACAGTTTAGCCCATTTATTTAATTCAGATTCGGATCAGAACAGGAGGGACAAACGTACCAACCCACTTTACCCTCTACCGCGAACTTTCCACCGCTTGCACAGAAAGCTGTCGTGCTTTTCTACTCTGTCACCTTTCTTTACCACACAAATAAGCCTCACTCAGGTACTTTTTCTTTAACACAGACTCGAGGAATATATTATTATAATATATATATATATATATATATATATATATAATCTAAAAGAAAATAAGAAATGTAGAAAATTTCTTAAGAAAAAATTTAGAAAGTAATTTCACGATTTATAGAATTAAAAAAATATATATAATTCAACTCATAGATATGTGACCTGACCTATGACCTATGTTCCATTTAATTGGATCCATTATTTAATTTAGGACTCAACTAATCTAAATCTTATCTCATGGTCAACTTTACTAAACCTATAAACTAATTCATCACTAAAGACCCAATTGATAGTTCAACCTAACTAAACATAATATTTATAATCTATTACTTCACTCGTGACCAAACTCAACCCATGTTACATGCTTACATATTGCCTGATCAAAAAACCAACTTAATACAAATTAATTTATGAAGTTCTAAATTAGATTGAGGTATGTTCCCTTTTTTTTTGGTTGGTAATGGATAAAGAAATTTTCTAAATTAAAAAGAGAAATAAGTAAACATAGGAGTCTAAGAGACCTAAAACAAAGAGAATAAAGAAAGAAGCACCCCCATCAAGTAAGATATAAACATAACAAAAACACTCGATAAATAGAATTATGATGAGACTTACTCGCTTAAAGTGATCACAAATAAAACACGCCACCAAGAGCTAAAGTTACTCCCATTTTCACAAAGAAGTTAGACACCTGTACACATAACATGATAGAAGGGCACATCTATGCCTGAGCATAAGTTCCTAATTTCCCTCACCACTGTCATCGACTTTCACAGAGCCACTTCTTCCTCTTATCCCATTTTATCGCGTCTGTCGAATTCCCTTCTATAAACTAATTGTACTCCATATTACATAATATTATCATTTTAAATAAAATATAAGTTGAAAAAGTACATAATGTATATATAATTGTTATTATAGTTATTATTTTGATAAATATGACCATTATAACCATCACCTTCATAATCAAGAATTATGTACAAGCATATTATAACATGCACTCTCTCATATCTAATAATAGAAATAATTTATTTATGAGTTATTATGGAAACTCTTTATCATAACAAACTAAAAATAATAATATTCATAGAACACAAAATCTATAAATTCTATTTTTTTTTTAATAGAAATACGGTGAATATGCCCAAAAAGTAAAAGAGGGTAAAATAGAAAAAAAAAATCCTATGAGAATATCGATTTTTCGTTGAGAGAAAGTATCGGTGTACAAATCAATTCTGCTTGCTTAATATCTCCAATTGAAATCTAACTGCCTTGCCCTCATGCAACCAACAATTTTTGACAAATCTCAAATTAACATACTTTTTCTTTAGTTAAAATTATAAATTTTGATTTTAAATAGAATGTAGTGGAGTAATGGGTTCTAGTATATCAAATATAAAATGGTGAAATATTATTAGAATTGAAATTTAAAATCAAACCATCAATTTTACATACATCAAAATTTGAGCGGAACCGTCTCCAATGTATTTGATTAGTTGGTAAATAATGACTTAACGTCAATCACTTATTCTAAAGCAGTTCAAATTTAAAATTCAATATAATGAGACACATTACCCTGTTAACTATATATTTAATTTCTACAACACAAATTTTAGATATGTGTTGCTGTAATACCCCAGTCCAATTTAGGAATTAATTATGATTAATTATGATTAATTAAATAATTTTTATCCGTTAATTATGAAATATTTTCCTCTAATCGTAAAGTGTATCAAATAAGTTTTTCAACGGATCTAAGTTTGACTTGATCCGAATCCGATAACTCTTCTAATTAAGTTTCAAAGATATATGGGTGGGTTACGAATATAATAATAATATTATTTTAGGCTTAAACCTTAGCTGCTGTATAAAATCAGTCATTTGACTTAGTTTGAACTTCAAATTTTAGATTATGCATTATTTTTAAATTCCGGACCTAATGACATGCCAATCTCGCTATAATTTCCCTAATTTATTTTACCCCTAAGTTTTAAAGTGATAAAACCCCAATTTGACAGGGTAGAGGAAGTCCTAAAAATATATAGAGAGAGTCAGTACTCAATCTGTATTATAACTAAGCTGTTTATTTCTTTACACTCTAAAATAGTTGGTTTTTGATATTTGTTTTAAGCCATGAAATATGGACCGTTGAATATTCTTTCACTTAGAAAATGTGGTTTTTGACTTCAAAACCCTTTGAAACTTTAGAATATTTTTATCAGACAAATTTACTCTATCAAACTATAAGGTTGGATACTTTCAAAAAAAATCTTGGAGATTAGGAGATTTTGTTAAAACGGTGATTTTTAGCGAAAACACTGGGTTTTTGAGATAGATTTCACTCCAAATTTTAATACCATGCTCAGTTTTTAATACCTGACCTACTGAACCAATTGTATCAATTTAGTGAGACCCTGAAATACCCCGATAAAAGAAAGGACATAGATGTAAATAGTAAAAAGAATAAACTAATATTATATTATAAAATAATATCAGAAACCAAACGAAAGATAGGTTTCAAAGCTACGGATGTAGCTTTTAGTTGTGCTGGAAGAATACAACACCGCCAATTGCCTATGTCACTGTGCGGTAGTTGTAATAATAATATTAATATATAAAACATTAAATGCATAGTTATTAAAAAACTTATAAACCTACGAATAGCTTAGGCAACCTGTATGATTAAAAAAATGCATACGGTTGCCTATAAATAGGTGTAATCGGCGAGGAAACCAGAAAGTAAAGAAAAAAAAAAAAAAAAACTCTTCTGCCGTTTTGCTCCCTCTCCCTCTTTCAAAAACAACAAGCACCCTCTCTCCTATTTTCCTCTTCTTTCTCTTGCTTTGGCCATACCAGTAGCAGCCGAACGTTCGGGTTTCCTGAATTGGTTTAAGGGTTTTCAAATTTAGTCAATCTTATACAGAATTTTACACCCAAGGTATCGAAATAATTCTATTTTTATTTTTATTAACTCCATAGCAAATTAAGAGTAAAATAGCTTAGTATTGGGGTTCAAAAAAATGAGATTTTTTTTAAATGGAGGAAAAATAGATTTCCTCTTAAAATTTAAATTTTACCCTCAAGATTCGTATTATTCTACGTTCAAAATATAATTTTTGACCCTAAGTAAAATCGGGGAAAAGATTAACCCCAGCTGACTATTGTGTGTTTATTTTTCCGCCTTGTGTGTTTAAATTCCTGTACTGTATCCTCTGGGCCATATTCTCAATACGTCCTTCTTCCAGAAGACAATACGAGGATAGGGCACTGAGTACTTTTATTTATTTTACTATCTCTGTACCCTCTGGGCCATATTCTCAATACGTCCTTCTTCCAGAAGACAATACGAGGATAGGGCACTGAGTACTTTTATTTACCTTACTGTCTCTGTACCCTCTGGGCCTCTCACAATACGTCTCCATGGTCCTTTCTCCAGAAGACAATACGAGAGAAGGCACTGAGTACTTTACATTTTACATTTTATTGTAATGTTTTGAATAGCTGACAACTTACTTTCTAACATAATTTAAAGGAGTAGAAAGAGCCTAGGTGACTCACTACACATATCATGTTTTCTGGAAAAATAGCACGGAGTTTGGGAAATTATTATGTGTATATACTGACAAATGGAAAATTTATACATTTTACTCTATTTTACAGATTTTCTGTGAAAAACTCAACCGGAGAAGGTGAGGAGACTCGAACCAACACTTGTATTGTGTTATATGTTAAACCCACTAACACCAGACTGAAATGGGACCCATGGTTAGTTAAAAATGGAAAAGACTATATAGGTCCAGAATACGAGACCTGACACTGCCTACATGTAAGGGATGTAAATGTTCTAACTGTTTAGAATGTAGGCGTTAAAATGGTGTCGGGGAGTCGAGGACTTGTAGTCTCTAACGCAGTATGGACCCATTGAGTGTCTGGGAATTGTCGGGTAAAAACTGGGTGAAGGCATTCGTGTTATTAAATCCAGTTTTATATGTTGTGTGATATTGATTATTTTATTGATTTCTTGTACTGGTATTTGATACACCGAATGGTAAGGCTGAAATATGGTGGTCTCTCAGAATAAGTCCCTGTGTAAGGAGGGCACTGGAAATCATGCATTATCATGCATTTGACATTTGCATGTGATAATTATGTTTATAAGTTAAATCTGTGGAAGATAATAACTTTGTAAAGTTTGATATTTGCCGTTGGGCTATAATTGCTGAGATTAGCCGAACATCGTTTGCGAACCGTTGGGTTGGACGTGTTAGTAGGCTGTGGTCGACCGCCATCAACCGTTGGTGTTGGATGGGCTAGTAGACTGGGTCGTGGAGACCTTATGCACTTGCAAGTTGCTATATTATTTCTGTGGAGGAATTAATATTGGTTCTGTTTGGAACTTTAAATGCGGGCTGACCCCGGTGTTGTAACATGACTGGGGACTGACCCCAGTGTTAACAATACAATGTGAGAAAAAACCTTAGAAGATGATCCTAGGGTGAAAATGGGATATAAAATGCTTTTATATGACATGCATTGCTTATGCATTGTTGCATTACAGTCATTGGATTTTATGGTGAGTTCTCCCCACTGGGCTGTTGCTCACGTCCCTTACAATGCAGGATCTGAACCAGATGAAGGATTGGAGGGACCAGTGGTGCCTCGTTGAAAGTCGGAACTTAGAAGTTCCTAAGGTTTTCCGCACGTGGAAACCATTTGTTTGCTTAAATATGTTTGAGTATTTGTAATAAATATGCCTCATGTGGCATAAGAAACTTATGTCTGTAAGTTTTAATGTCGTATACATTATATCCACTATGTTTTCCTGCGTAACGCTGATGGATAAAAATATTCGTTGTATGATATGGGTTGTATATGGGACATATGGTATATGTTTGAGTCCATGTGTGAAAAGCACGTGTGACATTTTCTAGGATCGGGTTTTGGTAAACTTGAAAATCTAGCCTAGTTATGACGATGGGTGATTAGAGTTTATTGTTTTAAAAAAAAAAAAAATTTAGTCGCGTTCCGGGCCCACATCTGGGTTCGGGGCGTGACAGTTGCTTTGAAAGTTGGGACTTGGGACAACATGGTCGGTCATATATAAGTAATATATAGTTTTAAAATTCGCATCCTAAGTTCAACATAGTTTGAACCTAAGGAAAAATGAAATTTAGGTACTCAACTTTTCTTTTAAAAGACATTATTTTTTCAAATTTTAAAGTGAAATTATAATTTTACCCTTCAGATTTTGAAAAATCTTTCATCATCCAGATGTACATCGGAAGGGCAAAATGGTAATTTCACTTTAAATTTCAAAAAAAAGGTATCTCCTGTCAAAAGAGCAGAGTGTCTAAATGCATTAATTGGCTAATGCAATTAAATCAAATAAATATGGTGTGCATGAAGCAACTATTGTTGCACAGTCGTATCAATTTGATACTTGTATAGTTGTATTAATTAATCATCAGTATTGGATAAATCTAATACTTATCAATGGTATGCATCAATTTTTCTAAGAATCACTGCATTCAATTAATTTGAGACTTTGGTTTGCCTGTATCAACCATCTTAAATTTAACTCGGTTTTAATTTTCTTTCTATGAAAAGTAAATAATATTGCAGCATTTTTCTCCTCTTTGCGAAAGCAACCGATTAATTCTCACGGTACGTGAAAGCTTCACTATCTATACATGCCGTATAACTCTACGGAAAATAGCAGTGGCAATCGCACTTTCTTTAAATATGAGATTGAAATTACTTTTCTTGGTTCCAAGTCAGTTTCTCCCTTTTTTATTTTATAAAAAATCAAATAAAATATCAAACTCTTCAAATACTATAGATTTAATAAATTTTTAACAAAAAGTTTTATATTAATTTGATTTTCACTCGAGAACAAAGGCATATATCGGCCGATTTGAGATTTAACTATCAGAGTCGATATTTATGTTTTCTAATTTTTTTTAAAAAATCTGAGCTATTTTTTTTTTCAGAAAAAAAAATCCACCCGTATTTGTATAAAAGAATTGAGGAGAGAAATATCGGCCGATATCTAATATCTCGATTTCACCTCTGCTCGACGAGATCATCATTAGCATAGAAAATAGATATATAGGATCCCATTAAAATCTTGATTGTAGTGTTAATTGTGTGGTACACATGGTAAACACAGGGTGTGATTTTTCAAAAGAAGAAAACCTAAAAATGGTAGGTCAAGATCAGAAAATAAATAGGCCAGGGTTGGAATCTTCGTTGAAGTTTCCTGAATGACTGAAGTGGGAAAAGGATCCCACATCAACCTTTAGTGCGGCCGTGCTTTATCAGTCAGTCATGTTCCTCCATTTCCACTATTTCGTCCAACGCACGTTTACATATATATAGTTTGTTGAAATAAAATAATAGTGGTATAGGTGTACTGAAAAATTCAATTATTATTTTAATTAAATTAATAATAAAAATATAGATTGTAAAGTTCAAATATTGATAAAATAATTTAAACGATCGAATTTCAGATAGTTTTTAAATTGTGGCTCAATTGATTTTTAGTGGATCATATATTTAAATTATAATTTTTCTTATTTAATAGACTCTATATTAGATAATCGACTACTCCACCGCACATTATTTAAAAAATCTCTATTTTTAAAGAATATCTCTTATCTTTTTATAATTCAAGCGGCTCATAAATGATCTCTTTTATTCTTTTGAATTATAGATATATATGGATAGTGATCTTTGCACTACCACTTTTTTTACAGTGCAAATCTTTGATAAAAAATTTAATTCTATCCTTACTTTTGAGAAAGAGGAAAAAAGGGACAAAATTAGAATTTTCTTTAAAAGTTGGTGTAACATAAATCACTACCCTATATATTATATATTTTTAGCCTTATTAGGATCATATATTACTCATTATAATCTAAAATATCTTTGTTTTTATTAAAATTATCTTTTAAATTATCAAAATCTTCTTCATCGAGATAAGTTCTGATCAAACTGCATCAACTCAAAAACATAAAAAATTGGCACATTCAAGAGGTGCCCTATATTTGCAACAAAGGGTCAAGTGTTACCCATTTTGTTGGAATCATTGTTCGCATTTCGTGAGCCATAATTATTAAATATGATTATATTATATTATATTATCTAAAAATAGAAGATGCCAGATTACCCAAAGCCAGGGTCATTCTACAACCCAGATTCAATTTAAAAATAGAAACCCTGACTTAAAAAATAGCAGTAATATAATTAATTTTATTTTATAAATTCCAACCTTGGAAATATTTGAAAAGTAAATGAGAGCAAATCGGCTAAAAATGAGGGATTTTGTTACCGCCGTTCTTCAATTTCTTCCTCCTCTTTCTTCTCTTCTTCTCTTCTTTATCTCTTTTTCTATCTTTTGTAAAATCAAATAATCCTCTTTCTTCTCTCATCTTCTCCATGAAATTCGGATTGCAGAACAAGCTTGGTTTTTCTTCATTCTCCTCTTCCAGGAGGAGGAAGTGAAATCAAACCCATCTCTTTTATGAACATATATTCATACCTGATTCCTCTTTCTTCTCTTCACATTCACTTTGTTCCTTTCCTTCTTCCATTGTTTCTTTTCCGTTTCTGGGTTTCTCTGCTTTTCTCATTACCTTTTTGTTCACTTCTTCTTCCTACGAAGAAAAGAAAACTGTCCTATCAAACTATTCAAGATATGGGCATTCGATCATTTCTCACACGTCGAAAGAGGCGCAAATCATCTCCAAATTCCCCTCGTCAGGGCTCTGTTTCTAGCCAGATATCTTCACCAAGAACCCATATTGAAGAACTAGAGCAAGTCTTCCGGAAATTCGACGTCAATGGCGATGGAAAGATCTCATCATCTGAGCTTGGTTCGATTATGGGTAGCTTGGGTGACCCTCCATCTGAACATGAATTGCAGAGGATGTTGAAAGAAGCAGACTCCGACGGCGATGGCTTCATCGACTTGAATGAGTTCATAGAGATCAACACCAATGGCGTCGATTCATCGGTGATCTTGGAGGACTTGAAGACTGCATTCTTGATATTCGATCTCGACGGCAACGGATCGATTTCAGCGGAAGAACTTCAAAAAGTATTGAAGAGCTTGGGCGATCAGAGATCCATGGACGAGTGCAGAAACATGATTAATGGAGTCGATTGCGATGGAAACGGACTCATAGATTTTGAAGAATTCAAGAACATGATGACCCGCAATTTAGCACCACACATGACAGAAGCATCACGCATTGGAGAATGACAGTAATTCTGTTTCTTCATTGTTCTTACTAAATTCCCCAAATTCGTTCTGTCTTTAACTTGGAATTGGGTTGGTAGAAGATGTTCATGATCGCTAATTAGTTCCATATATAACATTGCATTTCAGGGTTTTAATTTTCTGGTGGAATTTCATGTCATTTGGATGTTTTCTTTAGTGTAATGCATGGACATTTTGGAGGTTAATGAGAATTTCATTTAGATTTGATATAATATTTTCATGTAAGTGACGAAGAATTACATAGATCATATTTCTGTGGTGATATGGATGCAGACTTCTTGATTCATAGATATTTCTCTCTCAGATAAGTCATGATCAGTTCAATAATACAGGTTTTTTACTTTCAATTTTTATATGCTTTACTTCAGCAATCTTGATAAGGTTATTATTTTTTCCTGTGTAATTTCTCATCATCCTTGCATTAATTTTTTCTACTCTGCAGTCAATTTTCTATATTTAATTTCTCTACTTTATCATTTTCTTACAATTTATCATATTTTTTTTTATCTCTTCTCTTTTCCTTGTCTTCTTTTGTAAATATCTTGGGCTTTTCCCCCTTTTGTGAATGAAATTACTAACCAAATCATTAAAAAAAAAATTAAAGACTTGACTTTTCCTGTTCTTTTTATATGAATTTTTTTTTCTTGTACTGCTCGAGTACAATTCCTGAATTCCCAGCTGGAATATTGAAGTCATTGCCAACACTGCTCCACAATTTAATATATCAATTACTCTGCTCTGTCATATTTTTAAATGTCTTCCTCTTCTTTTTATATTATTTTTTCATGTACTCAAGAACATGGTATTCCCTCTTGCCGTTTTTCAAAAGAGAAGTTTGAACTTAGAACGTGGAATATTGAATCCTGTTTAGGTGTTTATCATGGGCTCATGGAAATTAATTTGACTATCAGTACTTTTTTATCTATGGAGAAATGGATGGTGTAATTATAATTTTTTTTTTTTTGTTTTACCCTTTCATTTTAAAAAGAAAATTAAGGATAAAACGGAAAAAAAATCTCTAAGATGTTATTATCCAATTTCTTGTAAATGTGAAAGTACCGATTTACAAGTCAATTTCCTCGTCTCATGAGCACTATTTAATGGTGGATGGATTTATACTATTATAATGTAACATAAATTTTTTACTGTTATGAAAAAAAATCAAAGGAGTTGGAATGATAGTCATAAACTCGTCTTAGAAAGTTAGAGTCTTGAGTTCGATTCTCACTCTATTGCAAAGGGCAATTTCAGTAGAGATATATGTGGGTAGGAAAACTTGTACATACCAACTTTAAAGGGACACTCTCCGTAGAATTACTCAGTATATAAGTACGTGGGAAGGGAGGTCTATCCAATGTTCAATAATCACATAGTTGCTTGCATAAATTGGACATGATGTATTAACTATTAACCCTGTTTTTCCCTTTCAAAAGTTTCCAGATAATTGGCCAAAGTCCTCCTTATTTTGGACATTCTTGTGATATTTTCCTTTGTTGGTAACTTGGTATATACCATTATTTAGGACTCTTAGTAGATGTTCTTCTCTGAATCTTATCTTAGGATTTGTATTTGTAGGATTTTCTCTTCAATAGAAAGTGGTAACTGCGTTTGGTTCATTCTGCTGAATTTCTCAGCACCTGAAAAGGAAAAATGTTTGCCAGTTCTTGGAAATGGAATCCGGCTTTTGTTTGGAGTAGGAGCATTGTCATGTGTTGTTGAAAAGCTATTGATTTTTGGTGCCTGCCATTGGATTTTTGCTCTACTTTTATTCATAGGGATCTGCAGTTGTTTGTTATTTTCCCCACTCTATTCTTTCTCCTGTTCTTACTCTTGGTTGCATCTGCTTGTTTTACCTCCTCTACCCATTTCAGGGCTTGTTTGGGGGAATTTGTTTTTTGAAAGGTTTGTTTGGGAGAATTTTTAGGCTGAGATATTTTTAAAAAGGAATTTCATGCGTGTTGGACTTTTAGAATTACATTGGAGGTTTTGAAATTCAAGATGGGTCGGATTAGATTTTAATAAATTCAACTCAAACTATTTTAAAATTTATTGAAGTCAACGTGATCTGACTCAAATTACTCAACTTGACTCAATCCGGGTTTCTAACCCGACTTAACTCGAGTGTTAGCTCAACTTGAATTTCAGCGTTAATCACCACTGATTTATAACTTGGTGCACTCGGGTTAGGTCGGATTGATTTAAAATTTCTCAATCCAATTTGACTCAAATTTCATTTGGATATTTTTTCAACCTGGCCCGATTTGAAATATACAAATACATGATCCAAAACCACTGATTTCTTGAGTCGGATAATGTGAGTTGAGTTATGCCTATTATTTTGTTGAAGAAAATGATTACCTATGCATTTTCACGTACACTTTAATTTAGTGCTCACATTGTCCTTTGGTGATACTGTTGGTAAAGTTCATACTTAAATATAAATATAGATGAAAGGGAAAATTAAAATATGTTCCTAAGTATTTTTGTACTCCTGCACGAGGACTAGTCATGATAGGTGAAAGTTTTTGTCCAGTAGTTTGTTTCATCTTAATATTATTATGTGTTAATCTTAAGATGAAAGCAAAAATAATCAGTACCATTATTATAAAGTAGCAGTTTTAATTTCCTCATTTATATTATTCTAAAATATAAAAAGGATGATCACTTGCACACAGATGTGCCTTGTATTACCAGGTGCACTTAGGCATGGGTCCATTAAACAAAGTGGTGATGACTCCACTAGTGAAGTGTACGGTTCACTTTTGATAGTACCAATCAAATTGTATTTTTTAATGGGAGCACTTACACACACCCGGATTTCCTGTCTCTACACACCCATTTCTGAAATTTCGGGTGAAATTACGATTTTACCCCCCGATTTCCATTCATTCGAATGAATGCCCAGTTCATTTTGGCATTCATTCGAATGAATGCCCATGTGTAATTTCAATTCATTCGAATGAATGGGCCTCATTCATTCAAATGAACTAACATTCATTCTAATGAATGAAGCCCATTCATTCGAATGATTCCTTCAGATCCTTCAGCCGTTCATTCATTCCGTTCATTCATTCAGCACTAAACATAACATTATTTAAATATTTAAATACTGTGTTTTAAATAATGTTATGTTTAGTGCTGAATGAATGAACGGAATGAATGAACGGCTGAAAGGCTGAAGGATCTGAAGGAATCATTCGAATGAATGGGCTTCATTCATTCGAATGAATGTTAGTTCATTTGAATGAATGAGGCCCATTCATTCGAATGAATTGAAATTACACATGGGCATTCATTCGAATGAATGCCAAAATGAACTGGGCATTCATTCGAATGAATGGAAATCGGGAGGTAAAATCGTAATTTCACTCGAAATTTCAGAAACGGGTGTGTAGAGGCAGGAAATCCGGGTGTGCTTAAGTGCTCCCTTTTTAATGATGTAAAATTTAAATAATAAAAAATTAAAATGATAATTTTGAATGGCTTAAAAGACATGACTTGGTTGATTAATCAAGGTAATATTGAAACCCAATCTAAAATCTGCACGGGCGATATCCATTATCCTTACGACACACCAGGTGAGGCCATAGAGTCTCAAACCTGACACTTACTATTGTCTAAAACGAGAGATAACCAGTTGAATTACGTTCATGTGGACGAAGTTTGGTTAGCCACATATTGACTGAAGAGTTTTTCAAATGACTCATGACCACCATATTTGGTAGGCCCCACGCTTTGATGTGCAAATTAATATGATGTGGCCTATCAAATATCACTTTTAAATTATAATTTATAATCTTTTCGGTACTCTCTAAAGCAAAAGCTCAACGGTATCATAAGTTAATGAATGAAAAATTAGAAATAAAAATTATGATTCTGATCAAACTCTGAGAAAAAAAACACGAGTGTATGAATTTGTAACGTAAGCACTGGCAGTAATAGGAAAAAATTGCCCCTCCAAACAAGTTTCATGAAAAGCATATATAATTTAATTTTCAATTAACTAAAAATTGTTATTCTTTTTTTAACCAGTGTTTCAAAATTGACCCTAGAGGCCGATATTGTATGTACGTATCAACAAATCGGTGATACAGTACGTATCACTTCATTTTTTATTTTGTGTTAAAAAAATCTAAAAAACACATTTTGCCCTCATTTTAGTGTCTAGAACTCACCTTTGAAAGTGAGAGGTCTTGAGTTCAATTTCTACTCGTCCAAAGAGCCACTCTCCATAATTTTACCCGATGTATTTGGATAGGGAGATTTGCATATGCCTTAAAGATTAGTCCGGTACTCTAAGAGGCCTGACAACTTGGTCTTACAAAAATGTCTGAGGCATTGATATAACTTTAATGCGTCGGAGCTAAATTTTGTAATATGATTAAAATATATCAAAATACAAGGTTTATGAAATTTAAAAAAATAAATTAAAAATAAACAAATAACAACCAAATTATGAAGATCACGATATCAAAGCTCTGTCAAATTTTATTAATCTCTAAAATGCTTTAATTCTAACTTCTCAAAGAGAAAACCTAAAATAACCATTATGTTAAGAGAAAAAATTAGGGAAGTGATTAGTGCACACCCCATGTGCATAAAAAATAAGTGAAATACTCATTTTATCCTTTTTTTTTTAATTCCTCTTCTCATTTGTATAGACAAAGTAGATATTTCATCTAATTTTGATGCACCAAAGGTAAAAGTGACGGTGCACAAATCAATTCTAAAAAAAAATTAACAAAGAATGCTAAATTTTTGGACATTTCAGATGGCTCTACCTACTACGACTGAATAGGAATGAAGGAAGAAGAAGGGTTTTCAAAAAGTCACAACATTGACCAGAACTAGGGTTTCTTAGTGGGCCAAGATTTCAATTATGTATGTCCAAGGCCCAATAAGTGACTGTACCAAGCCTTAGCTGGAAGTGTTTAGGCACGGGACATGAGTTCAATAAGATCATGGATCATAATTCATCAAGCCATATATGATAGATATTTAGGTTGGACCATGGTCTATGAGTCAAATTGTGGATAGGATCATAGAACAAATTAGGCCATCACTCACATTAGTTGGGTCATGGATTGAGTAACATTTCCCTTTTTTTTTTTCTCATGGATTAAGTTATGGGTCATAGATTGAGTCATGCGTCATGCTCAAGTTCGATCGTGATAGAATTTCAGTCCCTCTATAATTTTTTTTTTTCAAAAAAAAATTATTATGAAAAAAAAGAGTCAAATAAATCATTTTTCATTTATATTTACAAAAATTATTATGCAAACATGCCATCAATATTTATAGATTAAAGGAACAGCCAAACTTGTTGGGTGCTATTTAAAAAGGCCCACATGAGAGTGTAGTTGGCACTAGGGGAGACAATCCTCAATGCAACAATGGTCAATTGGTCATACTCAAGGGAAATGTTGCTCTGCATTGAAATTTTATTGATAATGGAAGTTTTTTTAATAATATTATTCAGTGTCTATTCATAGTTTTAGATTGGACAATTAAATTATCAAAAATCTAAGATGATTTTGAACATCTCCTTTCATTTATGGAGAGTGCTTATAAGATTTTGAAGTACCTAAGCACAAAGAGATTAACCTCAAAGAACACTGCTAATCACAAAAATCAATACATTAAAATCAAGAGTCAAAATAAAAAATCAACTATTAGTGTTAGCTACTAACAAGCACAATCTTATCTTAAATAAAGTACAATTCTTTAATCTATCACATCTCACTCAAATAATAATAATAATTAAGCTTCTGTAACTTTAATAATATGAAAAAGAATCTATAGAAAATTAGAACAATACTTTCGCAGAGCAACAATGAGAAGAACTTCTAATCCTTCAATTTGCAGTGTTTCAGACCTCAAAACTGGCCCAACTTCTAATCCAAAACAAATCCATTCTAGACTTCAGAATCAACTTCTTTCACCACCAAAAGCTTGCCCATTTTAGCAGTCGTGATTAGTCCATTTCAACACTCATAATCAGCCCATTTTAGACCAAAATTAGCACACTTCAGACCCAAAGCAGCTCAAGGTTAAGAAGATTACGTGATATCAGTCACAGAGTCTTACGATTGTAATTGTAATCATAATATTGTTATGTTGTATGTTATTTCTTCGATGTAAATCATTGCTTTGATGTTTTCTTATGTATTTGTAGCTATTGATCCTATTTGAGTCTTATGCTATGGGTTTTTTCGAAAAAAAAAATCAAAATTAGGTTTAAGGTTGTTGAAGAAATCCTCATCCAATTACCTCTAAAGTTGAGATAGGTTGGGTAACCTTTTTTACAAATACAATCCTAATAACTATTTGAAGAATATGGCTAATCGAATTAAGAAGACTAATTTTTTCAGGAATGACAAATTCCACTCTTGAAATTTTGATCGAGTCTTGAAGAAAACACTTCCAATATGGACCTATGCAATGATAAATTCTCACATTCAATGAATGACAAGAACTCAAGTATAACTCAAATTCAAAAGAATTAATATAAACACATATCTTATAGATTTAATCAAACCCAACATGTGGTAGCTCAACCGGTAAAGTCTAGCCTCAAGAAGTGAGAGGTTGTGAGTTTGAATTCGAGTCCCTATGGTGTTAATCGGTGCATATCCTTTAGCTAAAGTATAAGTACCAAGGGCCTTATTTATTTTTTAAATTTACTTAAACATATATTTTTTTCAAAAAAATGTTTTTAAAATTTTATACAAATTAATAAAAATATATGGATAAACTTGAAGATTTTTAATTCTAATTTAAAAATTTAAATTTAATCATATATTCTTATGACCCAATGTCAGATATATAAAATTTTATATTAAAAATTAATAAATACAATATATTTAATAGACTTAAAAATATCAAATGTCGAGTTATTAAAATATATATTAACAGCACCGAGTTGGGTGAGTTCTACAAAAAGGTGTAAGTTTTCCCGCCCATCGAGGATTCAAAAATAATTCCCAGAGAGAGCGAGTCACGGGAAGAGAGACAGAGGAGAAGAACAACCAGAGCGAGAGAGAGAGAGAGGAGAAGAACAACCAGAGCGAGAGAGAGACAGAGAGAGAGAGAGTTGATGGGTGTCAAAGATGAAGAGCAGAAGCATCTCTGCAGTCAGATATGTAGGATTTTGGACGAATGCCGTCTCTCCAATGCCGTCCATCCCCGGAAGCTTAAAGAGATCTCAGCCCTTCGTTCCTCGTCCTCCCACCTTCCCCATTTCTTCTCCTCATTCTCCAAATGCATCAAACCCATCTTCCATTTCCCCCGTAAAAGCCCTTCTACCGAGCGCATCGTCCGCTTCGTCTCCATGTTTGCCGCTCGTCGTGATGACAAGAATGCCGCCCACTGCGACGCCTTCCTCAAACACTTCCTGAGGTTCCTTCTCACTGCTTCTGAAGCCGCCGACAAGACCGCCCGAGCCCGCTCTTGCCAGATCATCTCCGAGGTCACTTGCTCTTCAATTAAATTAGGATTTCTGCACTTCTGTTAAATTTTCTCTTATGAACATGATGATTTCGTTTGTTCCACATTTTATTTATTTATTTTAGGGGAATGTTTATTCTAGTTCTGTGATTTCGCTACCTCCTTTTTAATATATTTTCGAGATTATGGTTAGTGTGTTTTTAATTAGGGTTTATTTGATTGCCCAATCAAGGATTTGGATGATACAAGAAGTGCAATATCTGCATTTCTATAAAATTTCTTTTAAAATTTCTTTTACAGGTCCTTTTGTTTATTTATTTAATAGCCCACCCAATAGATGTGCCTGTAGTTATACCTTGCTGCAATTGGTGGTCAACCTGCTTGATCTATTGATATTATCTTTTGAATGGGTAATTCTTCAATTTTTTTCCTTGATTGCCCAAAAGTGGTAATGGAGAGGATTGTGAAGAATTTGAATCAACATCGTTATTAGACTACAGGCTATACTGGGGTGGCTGGAATTATTCACATGACTGGCCATGTGATTCTGAATAGGAGGCAATTCCTTACTGTGGCAAAATATCCAGATGAAAGATGATATCCGTTTCTGTTGAGGTGGTTCTAAAGTTACCTGAAAACAGGAAAATATCTCTTGAGTTGGACCAACTTTTTTGCAGAGAATTCAATTACCAAATCGGTGGTTCCAGTCTTTCTCATTGTTCGTCCAAGTCTGATTTAATTATTTGTGGAGGTATCATGGATTGCCTAGCACATGTGTACCTGAAGTCTGTCAGGGCAAATCATTATAAGTACGTGGAGCTAAGAGCTAAGGAATCATGCTTACAGGATAAACTAAGGCACTTGATTGTTGTTGTTGAAATGGCGAAGAAAGGGAGAAGACAAAAGAGACGGGGTCAACAGATGATGTAGCTTTGGGTAACTGGAATGGTGTGATGACTGGGATTGTATGACTGATGGGCTTTGCATTACAGGACATCTACTGCAAGTCATAAATAGAAGAAATATTACGATCCACTGTTTGGCTTTCAGAAATTTTAGGACAGAGACCTAAACTCAAGAAGGGTAGTCCTGAGTTTGACTCCCACTCCACCTATGTGTGTGGGTAGGAATGCTTGCACATGCACTGAGGATTAGTCGGGTGCTCTAAGAGGCCTGGACACCTTGGTCATAAAAAAAAGAAATTTTAGGCCAATAATCTTTAAAAAAAGTGGTTCAGTAGAATTGATGGGTCATTTTTTTTCCTTGTTCTGTTTTGCTAAAGAGCATGGGCTTTGATCTCAATTTCATATGTTTTGAGTATGTCAGAATGGTTGGTGCTATCTATTTGATATTTCTCTTGACAAGGGAAGTAGGTTAGTAATCCTCAGCACCGCCAGTTTCCCCCCCTTCTATGGGGTTCTGTCATTGAAGATATTGAGACAATGAGTTTGAGTGTCTCTATCTATAGGAGTGTATTATGGGGTAAAATAGCTGTACTTGCAACATAGCAGAATTGATCTATTAATTAAAATGCCATATATATATGTATCTTTGTATGTATTTATGAATGTGTACATAACTGTTTTTAAAAGATGGTTTACAGTGTTGGGGTTTTTGAATTTGTTATATTCTAGTGTTTACTGGATAAATATGAATGCGTAATGTAAGAGAAAATTGGTTATACTTGGCCTTATGCTTGCAGTTTCCTTTATTTTGTGGCTGCCATTTTAATTTTATTTATTGGCTATTTTCACATGGGTGTATTCTTTTGCATTAGAGAATCCAATAATTTGTGGTTTACCTATGTAGATTATATTGCGGTTGCCAGATGATGCTGAAGTAAGTAATGAACTTTGGGATGATGTCATAGATAGCATGTTGCAAAGAGTTGAGGATAAGGTCCCTGCTGTCCGCATTTATGCAGTTCGTGCCCTAGCCCGATTTTCCAATGATTCAGAGAGTGCAGATATAGTCAATCGGTTCCTGCATGCTTTGCCCCTTGAACAAAATGCAGTATGATTTTTATGTTACTTTTCCTTTTAGTTTCATGCTCAGCATTGGTTTTGTTGTTGATACATTTTTTTTTTTAAAATATATGGTGTTTCATGACCAATCATATGCACTCTAGGAGGTACGCAAAACAATACTTCTGTCCTTACCCCCTTCAAATATCACGTCAGTGTCAATTATTGAACGCACGCTTGATGTGAGTGAGTTGGTGCGCAAGGCGGCATACTGTGTTTTGGCAAATAAGTTTCCCCTTCAGAGCCTCAGGTAATATCCTGACTGTTAAAGAATCTCTTTAGTTGCTCGTTTCAGAGATATGGTTATTCTTGCAACTTCTAGCATCTAAGGCACTCATCTACTCCTTTTTATCTGTTTTGTTTGATTCTCAGCATCAAGCTTAGGACTACTATTCTACAGAGAGGGCTTGCTGATAGGTCCCCTGCTGTAACGAAGGAATGTTTGAAGTTGTTGAAAGATGAGTGGCTCATGAAATGCTGCAATGGAGATCCTGTGACCCTCCTTAAGTTTCTTGACGTGGAAACATATGAATCAGTTGGAGAAGCTGTGATGGAGGCTCTTTTGAAAGCTGAGGTGGTGCATGTACAAGATGGTCAAAGTATCAGGCAGTTCTTGGGGTCAACATCTGATCTGCATGAAGGTTAGTAGAAATCAAAGCTAAGTGATGCATGAAACACAAGGTGCTCCAAATGTTTAAGGCATTATTTTTTAATTCATGATAGCTCCGAGTGGCAGCAGAATAAGGTCACCTAGAATATTATCTTTCATGATTTATATGCATTGTGGCATGTCATATACCATTTTGAATCTTTTGGTTCTAATATAATTATAATTAGTTGATCAGCTATATACAGTAAGTGCTTCTGGGTTATTTTGGTTGTGGAATTAATTTCTTGCTTCACAAATACATGCATGGCATTGCAGTGTCATATAACAGTGGTTACGGTCATGGCTTATTGTCCCCAACCAAATAACTAGTTGCGGTTTTGCATGCCTTCACATGACCACAACTATGCAGTTGGTTTGTTCGAATGGTAATATTTGGATAGAGGAACAGTCTTCGATTTGTTATACACGGTCTTTTCCAATCAAAATTTTGGTTTCACTTTGATCCTTTTTGGAGGAATTATAGTTATGAGCCTCATTCAACTGCACATTTCTTGGCTCAATTTCCCTACACTAGGTCCATTAGAAGTTGCCATTCCATCGAATATCATGAGCCACATTGTGGATGGGCATTCCTCAAAGATGATTTGGATTGGATGATTGTAAACCTTTAATTGGCTGTCTGCAAAATGCAATTATGGATGGAAAGGAACAGAGGACAGCCATCATCTACAGTGAGGATACTTTTGGTCCAATGAGCAGGGACCTACATGGATGCCACATGTGAAATTGGGGCACAAAATGCTGTACTTTTCTGAGTCTTATGACCATGTTATCCCTCATAGGATTGAATATATTTCAGCAAGATCTTATACATTGCATTGTGATCAGTTGTATATGATTATTCAGCCTTCTGGTTCCTTTTTTTTTTTTCATATAGATTGATAAAAGCTGTTGAAATCTCATATTTTCTACCTTTTTTTAGTGAGGTGAAATCTCCTATTTTATGGTTTACCAGCAACAAACTGGTGGTACCAAATGTTGGTATTTGTGATTCTGTGTACTTGATCTTTAGTCTTTTGTGGGATTAAAATATCAGGAGACCATGCTCGTAACATCGAACTAATGGAAGCAGAAGTTGCTCTCTATTGGAGAACCTTATGCATGCGCTTGCAAAGTGAAGCACAGGTAACTGTCTAGATTCTTTTGTTTTATCATTTCCATTCATTGTTTCTTTTCTTTTTAATATTTTTTTTAAAGTATTAATGAATACACAGATGTATCTTGTTAGTGATGCTCAATTTAATGTGTGGAATTTGGAATTTTTGTTGTTTACTGCTCTTAAGTGTTTTTGCTTCATATTTTTGTTATCCTCGACATATGCATTATTATGTAATTTTACAAAGAGCTGCTTGTTTGGTCATTACATCTGTATCTTTATCCCTTTAGTTCCTAGAAAATGGATCAATTGAGTCTCTGTCATGTTAAATTCTGTCTTATTTTCTGGAGAAGTTGGAACCTAAATATTTCCACGCACAATTATCTTTTGTGTTGAATGCTGTAATAGGGGCCATCCTTCACAAATGCTTTGCCTTTTTTGCTTCATATTCTTTGCGGCATTGCGCTTCAAAAAAATCCTCATGTTTCTTTTCTCTTGATTGGCACGGTAGCTTCTCCATGGTATTTGTCACTTCCCCTTGAAGGAACCTCGAGACTTTCTATCCACAAGGGTTTAGAAGGATCGAGGATGGACTGAACGAATGGAAAGAAGAGAGAAGTTTACCACATTACCATAAATACTGGAGATTATCCTTTTTGAACTGGTTCACAAAAATTAGTGTGAATTTTGAATTACATCCCTTCAACAAGGGAAAAGTTGTCAAGTTTCAGCTTTTGGATTCAGTCAATGTTTCAATCCAAGGACAAGGACTGAAAGTTCACACCAATTCATTGTGAAATTTGGATTTTCTCCAATTTTTCAGGCAGAGTCTTTGCAGAATTTTCCTCGGCATTAAAATCCAAAATCCCTTTTTGTGGCTGAAATCTTTCATTGCTGATTCCTAACCCTTTGAAAGTAGGCTACATTCCTTATGTGACATGCTCTCTTAGGGTTGCTGAATCCCTTGTATTGGGAGAGGGATCTTGAGAGGGGTACATCATGGCTTCTATTTCCATTCGTTTCGAGTGAAGAGAAACACCTAAGTTGTCCCTTATGGATGTCGGCATATGTGCTGAATCATGTTAAATCTTTGTGTCTTCTCTTTTCTCCTCTTTTCTTTGTTTGTATTTTCTATTTGTTTTTAGTGAAGAGAACTCCCATGGACAAAGGCCTACATGCCGAATCATGTTATATCCTTTATATCTTTTGTGTTCTTTTAATCTTGTCTTCTTTTTCTTTTGATTTTAGGATTGAGCCTATCAATCTTGTACAAGTGATTTTCCAAAATGCAGATATGTTGGGATTTATTTCTAAAATTGTTAGGTGCTACTCTTGCAGTTATCGCTCTGTGTGCCACATGTTCCTTTCATTTTCTGAGTGTTTTGTGAATGATGATACAGGTTAAAGGCTCTGATGCAGCAGCAACAGCAGGCACAGAAGCTGCTGTATATGCAGCAGAAGCTTCTGACAACAATGACCTTCTGGAGAATGTTCTCCCTGCAACAGTTTCTGATTACATTGAATTGGTTATAGCTCATCTTGTAGCTGGTGAGACTAATAACTGGCAGAATAATGTTGATAGTTGCATATGGCAATACACGCAAAGATCAGAGTGATGCATCCTAGGAAGAAGTTATGTATTTATCTCATTTAAACTTTAGCTGTCGCATACTGGCCTCAAAAATTAGTTTGATACGTGAGTAAATAATTCAGTGATCAATCCCTTATGGATAGACTATGCCCTGAAATGAACCAGCTTGGGAGATTGTAACCATTGGCTGTACGCCCTATGTTGAATGTGGACCATCTTCTTATATTATTGCTGCACATCCATATGAAGGCTGCCAATGTGAAGTTTAGATTATCCCACAATGGAGATTCTTGGGGGAATATTGATGTAGTGAAACCTGTCAGATCAATGTTTTGAGTCAAATGGAAGTGTAAGAGTTGGTGAGTGAGAATTCAAGAGAGAGATCGAGATTTGGGAAGAAAAATCCTTCCTATTTTTGGTTTTTTTTTTTCTATTCAAGTAACTCTCAGGTACAGACTCTCTGGTGTGTTCCAACTGCTAGGAACCGCTCAAATGCATGGAAAATCAAAAGAAAAACTGCCAGAAACTGTCAGGAATTGACACATTTTGTGTCAGCTTGGATTTCAGTCGGCTCAAAGACTCAGTTTAGTCGGCTGAATCTCAAAAGAAATTCCAACTGCTTAACTGCAGGGAATTCAGTCGAGTGAAACAGGAAGTTCAGTCGACTGAATCTGTCAGTTTTGAGACTGTTTGATTTATCAGAGTCCAAATCAGTCGACTGAATCATGGTTTTCAGTCGACTGAATGTCAGTCAGAAAACTTCTGTAACAACTGGGACAAAACCAGTCGACTGACTCTCAAGTTCAGTCGACTGAAATGTACATAGAAACTGTCTGTGTTTTACAGACCCAAAGTCAGTCGGTCGACTGAAACTGCCCTTGCATAGATTTTTTCAGTCTCAGTCCTATTTGTGTACACTGAGGTACACTGAAGATCTTCCAGGATCATGGGTACACTGAATATCCTCCTGGATCAACTATAGGTACCACTTTCACATATTTAGGGCCCTTCATATTAGTACTAATATCCTCCATATTAGTTCTGTAACTGGACTTCTGTTCTTGGCCTTACAAAGTGAACCATGTGACCGTTTCAGGGCCAAATTACCGCTTTGCATCTCGGCAGCTACTTTTGCTTGGAACAATGCTTGACTTTTCTGACACTACAAACAGGAGAGTTGCTGGTATCTTTGTAAATGAGCTTCTGAACAGGCCTCTTGAGCAAGAAGTTGATGATGATGGTAACAAGGTTGTCATAGGGGATGGAATCAATCTTGGAGGAGACAAAGACTGGGCCAAGGCAGTATCAGAATTGGCAAAGAAAGTGCATGCTTCTGTTGGAGAATTTGAAGAAGTTGTTGTTCGTGTTGTTGAGGAGCTTGCTCGTCCTTGCAGAGAGAGGACAGCTGACTTCATGCAGTGGATGCATTGCCTTGCAGTGACTGGCCTCCTTCTGGAAAATGTCAAATCAATTCGGTCTTTGCAAGGAAAAGCCATTGAAGCTTCTGAATTACTACACTCCATTTTACTTCCAGGGGTATGTGAATGGTGCAGAAAGATCAACATATTGACTCTTACCTTCAGCTATAGTTTTGGCATTTCTTTGGTCTTCAGTTTCTTAGTTAATGGTCTGTTTGCTGTGCAAATTTAAGTTGAATGTTTTGATGGAATGGATGATTAACATTTCCATTGTATTGGGAGGGGCAGAACTTGAAGTTTCACTTGGTGCAATACTTCTTTTACCTGGTTTTCAGCCTTGTCTTAATATTGAGCATGAGAATTGACTTGGGAAGGAAAAGGCAGAAAAGCACCATCCTACCTAATGTGGTTTTGTTCTTCATGCCACTCCTGACTCATTGGAATGAGAATAACCATACCTTGTACCAAAATCTTTTCTGGTTGTGGTATGAGGTACATCCAAATGTTCTACCTCTTAAAGTCCTTCAAGGTTCTTACTTATTCTATTTGTGCTGACAAATACAGGCAAAGCACATTCATACAGATGTGCAGAGAGTTGCAACAAGGTGTCTTGGTCTCTTTGGATTGGTGGAAAGGAAACCTAGTGAAGAGTTAGTGAAACAACTACGGCTTTCCTTAGTTAATGGCTCCTCTCCAGTTAATATCATGGCTAGTAAGGCGCTCCTTGATCTGGCTTTGTGGCATAGTCCTCTGGAGGTTGACAGAGCCATAGGATTGGATCATTTAACACAATTACATGGAGAAAATAACTTATCTTCAGCAGATTTATCAGATGCAAATGGAGATTCAAGTGCTGAATTGCTTGAACTCTTTAGCTCCAGACTTGACAGAAACGATTCTGATGAATATGCAGAAACTGATTACCATGAGACACTTCATGGTATTCTTGGAGAGGGATTTGCAAAGATTCTTCTTTTGAGTGAGAACTATCGCAGCATACCTGCTTCTTTACATCCATTACTTTTAAACGGTTTAATCCGGTTGTATTTTAGCAATGAATCAATGGAGATGCATAGGTGAGCAGCCATTTTTTTCTTTATTTTTTTTCCTTTTTTTTTTTTGGTGTTCTTTTCCCTGATTTTGAGAGAGAAGGTTTTTTTTTTTCAACCCACATTTACAGTTGAGGACTGCCCTTAGGCATTAAACCATTGGGTTGATGGATCATACCTGTTATGGTACTATACAGCTCCTGGTGGACACAATTCTAGCCAATGGTCCATCGCAAACATGGGAAGTTAGTTATGTCCATTGTCTTCCTGCCAATGTAGGGTTCATCTTATGAAGGCAATAGATTAACTAAGGCTGGGCCCTACATGTGAATCACTTAGGAGTGAGAACAATGTTAACATTGTACAACACTCCATTTTTTTTTCTGTGATTTTGTATATTTACGTCAATAGGATGACTAATTACTTCTGTAACAGGTTAAAGCAATGTTTGTCTGTGTTTTTTGAACACTATCCAGTACTCTCAGCCGATCACAAGGCAAGTGATGCATGGTGCTTATCTTCATTTTATGGCACAAGATGCTAATTATATGATTGTGGAACTTCTAGTCTTGATTAATGGTAATTCTTTCTTCATGCAGAAGATTATCTCCAAGGCCTTTATTCCTGTCATGCGTTCCCTCTGGCCAGGAATTTATGGGAATTCAGGAGGTGCTCCTGCTGTGGTCTCTGCTCAGCGAAAGCGTGCCATCCAGGCATCCCGTTTTATGCTGCAAATGATGCAGACTCCTCTGTATCCAAAAGTATCTGAGGAAGATGAATGTGGTGAGAAAACCCCAGAAGATCCTCAAGGCTCAATCCAGTCACCATTTGACATTGAGAGTGGAGAGGAAGGGCTTTCCATTCGCCTTGCTGCAGAGGTAAGAGTTCAAACTACTAGCATTAGTGAAATAAATCTTGTTAGTGTCTTAGTTGCAACTGTGTGACGTGGCAGTGTGGGTCCATTGGACATTTTGCTAGTCATCTGACTAAGGCCAGGAAACAGATGGTCAAAATGAAATAATCAGAATTGCACGTCAGGGCTTCAGATCGGTTGGAGCTAGGTCATGTCTTCTCAGCTTGTTTCATTGAATTTTAATGTCTCTTACATCTGTCTTCTGGTTTGTTGCATGCATTGACAAGAAACCTCTCTGCATATAGACACCCTTACAGAAGTGATTTAAATATTCTGGTAGAGTTGATGTTATCTATCCCACTTTTGTGGAAGCACAGAAATCAGAAACCTCGTTAAATCAGATGTCATTTCAATGATTTCTAATGTAGATTGATGCAGTGGAAAAGGATGGAAAACATTATCCAAACTAGTTTGGTTTCTGATTTCTGTGCTACTGCAAATGGACTAAGAAAATGGATATAACAATAAGTTCAGCTAAATACTTGAACTACTGTATTTTATTAAAGTTGTATCCAAATGTAAGGCATGAATCTTGCCTTTTTTTTTGGTTAGAAGCTGCCATCCCTATGCTGATTTTTTTGTTTTTGGGTTTTACGTGTACTGTCATTTTTTTTAAAGATGTACTTTTAAATTATTTTTCTTGTGTATTTAATGCTTCTAGTGGAACTCTTAGCAAATTTCTTATGAATTTTCAAGGTGATAAGCTGTCCTACGAAGAATACAGCTGCTGGAAAGTCATACATAATGGCATTGTGTAAAGTACTTCCATTACTACATTTTCGGTCCTCAGAGCAAGTGGCAATAAAATGTATGAGGGTTCTCCTGGGCCACATCATAGGGTCTGTATCTGCAGACAAGGAACTTGTCAAGGAATTGAAGCAGATGATTAAACGTCTTGAAGCTCTAGATGAACATCCAGAGGATGAATTCTCACAAGATCAAGCCAATCTCGTTTTTGGTATGTTGAACATAATTCTGAAATGACACTGAGGGTAAATTTGTTATGTACTTTAAAATGTGAACAGAGTAAACATTCTTGCTGGCTGGATGATTCCCAATTTCATTGGAATTATAAACAAGAACAGTCAGAAGTCACAACATACAAAAGGCAAACTACTTCACCTGCTGTCAAACGAACGTGGCATTTGTACTATCTCCTCTTGTAATGATATGGACCTGAGGCAGAAAACCATTTTCCACTCAATGTGATTCGACACTTTGCCACTCCAAAACATACATATAGAAGTTGATAGATTATTAGTCCTGAAAATATTTGTACCACATGAAATTTGAGTTTAATTCTAAGTTTCTCTTCTGTCTAGTATTCATTTTGACTGATCTTACAATGATTTTGAAAATGAATTCTCTTTGCATGAAGGTTCTTGGTTTAGCTTACAATGGATGCATTATATGTCCTCAGGAAATCTAGAATTAGATGTCAATCTTGATATTGACATCTCTACAAAATTGGCACCCACACCAGAACCTCATTCAACTAGAGCTCGTCCAACTAGGAGACGAGCAAGGCGAGAAGTGTCATCTGATGATGAAGAAACTTCACCTGTTTCTGTTGTACCAAAGACACCCAGCATTGTCAGTGCACGCTCACAGCGGGCAAGCAAGACAGTAGCAATGAGTAGGATGGCTTCTGAAAGAGCTGCTCCAGTCACAGATGAAGAAGAATCAGATGTGACATCTAACGAGACTTCAGAAGAATCTGCTGATGAGTTTGAGATCATTATATAGATGATAACTGCTACTACTACAGGCTTTCAGGAAGACAGTTGATGAGTTTTTGGAGTAATCTTGGTAAAAATGATAACTGTTGCTGCCATTGCTGCTGTTATTGTTGTATACTTGTATTGTAGACAGTGTTGTATTATCAGCAAGCGTTTGTCATGGCTTGTGACAGATTTGGTTGAGGATTTGTATAGGGGGTACTATTCTTTGTAAGAGATGTTTGCATCGGAAATATGATTCGAGCATGGAAATGGTTGATTGTATGGTTCGTGATTGTTAATATTTTTTGATAAAATAGAATGAAAGAGAACTCAAAAACTCGATTTCGAATAGTTAATACATGGATCGTTTTCCTGATGATGATGATCTATTGTGACTTGAAGCCACAATTTTTTTTTTACATGAAAACTTTAATATTTATCCTATCCATTTTCTTTGCTGTCATCATCAACTCTCTTGAATCGTCCAAAGAGAAGACTTTGTTCCATGTTATGGTCGGAGTGTTTATTACAAACTAACAACGTGGACAAATGGATAGCATCCACCGGCACCCTTCTGATCTTAATTGTCCATCCTACCATCTCTCTTAATTCAATTGTCAGACGTTATATGTATTTATAAGACAAAGAGCTATTCATGGTGGCTAAAGAGAAAATGAATGAAATAAGGGTAGCGATCTTTCCACGTGTAGTTTGTGTAACATGAGACGGATTTTATTATATTGTCTATTTTGTCTTTTGAATTGGCTCGTATAATCCTTCGAATCACTTATAGCAAAGGTGTGTTGAGTCAATTCGAAGGACAAAATGGACAATACAGTAAAATTTATGTCGAATTACACAAAATGTCCGTTAGAAGATCGCTGGCTTAAAATAATGATCAATTACAATAAGTGAAACAACTAATTAATTTGACTTTCTAAAATAAAGTGATTGTGGTATCACATGTTAAAGTACAAGAGTAATAGGGTAAAAAATGCATTATATTCAGAATGATATGGCAGTCAGTTCATGTGACTCGAATGGGAATGAGCTTACATTGCTCATTAAAAATTATTTTAATCAGATTAATTAAAAATTTCCTCGTACGAAATTAAAAATGGTCGTAACATAGTTGTTCCCTCTTCTAATCATCCCGAAATATCTATTCTGAGAACGCCACGTGGCATTACGGTGATGCGAAAGGAAGATCATGTGTGTTGCTTGCTAGCTTCTGAGTCGATACTCCACAGTTCACTCTGAAGTCCCTAAGAGAGCCCTCAACTGCAAAGCCAGAGTCCTCTCCTTTCAACTCTCAAGTAGTTTAAAAACGATTACAATAAGATGATTACTACTTCTTCGACGAAGATGTTAATGGTGACCGTGGATTTGATACAGTCATCTGCCCCATCTCTCACCCACTTGAGGCCTCTGACAACCTACGCTTCTTCTTCTTCTGCTATTCCTACGCGCTTGGCGCCACACCCTCCTGATCTTATTCGTTGGGTGAGAAGGCAAGGTGGTTTTGTCCACAAGGCTTTGAAGATAACTGTAGATGAGGAAAGCTCTTCCGGCCTTCGTTTGGTTGCTTCTGAAAATGTTACAAAAGGGTCTGAACTCATTTCGCTTCCCAATCACATACCTCTCTGTTTTCCGTCTCTCGATTCTTCTGACGCAGCCGATTCCGCTCTAATCCAACTGGCTCGTCGAGTCCCAGGTGCGTGTGCGTGTGTATGTTTCTTTGTTTGTTTCGTCCTCTTACTAGCTCGCTCGTTTCCTTTTGGGTTTACATTCCTATGTGTGTGGGTGTTTTTTATTTTAGATTTTAATTTATGGGTGTGACTTGGGTCTCTCCTTTAAATAGTATTATGTGATGCATTTCAAGAAGGTTCTTTCCCCCCTCATCTATTCTCTGTTTGGATCCATGTAAATGGCTATTTTACAAGAAAGAACTTACCTTTCCCTACATCCAAACAGACATTGATGATTAATAAAATTTCAGAAACAGAAGTGAAGATGGCCTTAATGAAAATGAATAGAAAAGCATTAGGGCCATATGGTATCCCAAAAGAAGTATATGTTTTGTTGGGTGAAATTGGAATAGAGTGGTTAACCATGTTGTTTAACAGTATTTTAGTACTGAAAAAAGAATGCCCCACAAGTGGAGAAAGAGCAGTATAGTCCCTTTTTACAAGAACAAAGGTGATCTTCAAAATTGAGCCAATTGAACCAACTATCGAGGTACTAAGCTTATGAGTCATACTATGACACACTGAGAAAGAATAATAGACTAACGTCTAAGACAAGAATCAAACAGAGAACCAATTTGGGAATTATAAGGAGAAAAGGAAAATTTACACATGGCATTGATCGATTTAGAGGAAGCCTATGACTGGGTGCCGAGGAAACTATATTGGTAGGCATTAAGAAGGAATGACGTCCCTAATTGATATTTTTAGGAAGCAAGAAGAGTAACAATGGTATGTGTTGCAAGGGTAAGAAAGGAGTTTCCAGTTCAAGTAGGACTCACCAAAGGTCTGTGTTGAGCCTTCAATTATTCGTCTTGGTAATGGATAATTTGCCTCTAGGAACCTAATCTGAGATCCGATAGTTTATACTGCATTGTACTAATCAGTGAAACAAGTAGTAAACTAACAATAAATTGCAATTGTGGAGGACAACTTTGGAGACAAGCGGTTTGAAGATTAGTAGAACAAAAATAGAATGCATGGAGTGTAACTTTAGCAGAATAAAGAATACAGACGAGAAACCAATCAAAATTGATAACTATCTAGGAAAACATTGTTATAAAATTAGATATTTAGGTTCTCCATTCGGGAGAGAGATAGAGATTCCTTTTTGGACATAGCTAGTAGGATGGGTGTGGGATGGTAAAAAATGTATGCAAGCTTGTGGGTTATATGATAAAAGAAGTACCAATAGACTATAAAGGTTTTTCTATGAAAAATTAGGACTAGAAATGTGTTATTGAGCAAAATGCTAGGCAACAAAGAAAAGACATGTAGAAAAAGTACATGCAACTGAGATATAGACGTTGAGATGGATTGAGTGGAGTTGCATTAAAACATAGAATTAGAAACAACCATATTAGGATAACCTTAAATATAACCCCAATAAATAGAATTAGAAACAACCACATTAGGATAACCTTAAATATAGCCCCAATAGAAGAGAAGGTGAGGGAAGAACGTCAAAGATGGTTTGGACATGTCAGTAACTAACCAGAAACAACACTAGCACAAAGAATTTATAAACTGGCAGAGGTTATGATCTTTCATACGGTATAGTGCAAATGTAGGACTCAAGGAACCAGTCTCAGATGGATGGGAAATGGCTTTTGATGATGATGATGATGCATTCCAACAGAGCTTGTTAAGTTCTTAGGTTTGTGTTATCTTTATTTTATTTAATTTTTTTAAAACAACAACGATTATATTGATGAAAAGAATGTTAACAAAAATACATCAATATAGGAGAGACATAATGGCAAACATATACAATATAAACAACATTGCAAGGAATTGTCAAAAGGGTTGTATTTCTCCACCCACTTGTTAGGCAAAAAAATCTGCAACCCCATAATTTGAGCATCTCACACATTTGAAAGAGATTTCCACTTGTACAACCAACCTTTTAGTGTTTCTACACATTGGGATCAACTTCCAAGGTGGTTTTAATCTACCATTTGCCCATCCTATCACATTACTAGAGTCCTTCTATTAGCCCATAGCTTAGCTTAATTGGAATCTCTAATCTTTGTTAGATTAGAGAAAAACAACCTCATCTCCCTTTGGTGGTTGTGAAGTACACCCCTGATTCTAGCTAACTTGGCTTACCCTTAGCGACCCCATCTCCGTTAATCTTCGCCACCCCATTGGATGTCTTTCCCACTTTTGATTGGTTTCTTCTTTTTGGGTTTCCCCTTTAGGCCCTGCCTCCTACCTTCTTATAAGATCATCATGAGAAAATTTTTCTGAACTTCTACCATGCCTTTGACAAAGTGATTAGCTAGTTCAAAGGTTTCCTCCATTGGTTTTTCCTTTGCTTCAGAAACTCTCGAATTCCTCTTTCCACATTGAATGCAATAGCCACTGGGATCAAAAGACAAGCTATCCTTCTATTAACACTAAAAGGGTCTGCCATCTAGAAGTGACATCACTAATTGATTTCTCAAACACCTAGCTACCCCCCATTAACTGCAGAAATCTATTCCACAAAACTGTAAGAAAAAGGCATTCACCAAATAGGTGGTCCACCTTCTCATCTTCCTTTGTATCACACACCTAAGATTTGACTCCTCTGGAATGATCTCTTTCCTCCCAAAACTACACCTAGTCAAAACCTCTCAATTGCAATCCAACAAAAAGCTTGAACTTTGGGTGGGGCCTTAGCTTTCTAGACTAGCGCACAAGGACGACTAACTCTATTCTTCTCCGTCACCATCTTAACACAAGACTACACAAAGTAATCAAATGATGAATTCCCCACCCACACCCTCTTTTCTTCCTCGTCAGGGTTAAAACTTGCCTCACATAGAAACACTAGGTGATTCTCATAATCTACTATCTCACTCTCTGTTAAAGCTCTCTAGAAATTCACTAACCACACAACCTAAGTTGCATGGGTACGGGTGCAAGTGTTAGAGTCCGATATGGGTGCGAGGTGTTGGACTCAGCAATCTAAAAAAAGTAGGACACAGGGACTCAACATCATGTTTAAATAAATTTAAATCTAAATTGATTTTAAATAAAAATATGGTGTAAAAATAACACTAATGGAAAACAATGTACTAGTTTTACCCAAACATTAATAGATTACAAACATATTGATCTTTTAATTAGGTTTTAAGAGGGAAAGGTGTTATGATATTTTAATCATCTTAGAAAACAATGTTTAAAAGAGTCCATGAAGAACGATTGCGAGTGTCTACAAGTGTCCCACATGGGTGTGTCTCACATCTTGTAGTGTCCATGCGACACAACATACCACCATTTTGCCTAAATCTCATAACAATGTTCCACGGCTCTCTCCACTGCTATTCTGAGAAGTCTAGGGAATCTATGCTTTAGAACTCTCATCTATCTAGAGATCCATCTAGAAAAGGACTCTATCACCTTTCCAACTAATAATCTTAGATCCTCTCTGAAGGCCTTCCATACCTTTTCCTGTCCCTTCGCAATTTTGTAGATACTTTTCAAAACCGTGTTATCTTGCATTGGGTAATTTTATTTTATGGATATGGTTAGAATTTTGTTAAATGTAACTATGTGATGAATTTGGAAATGTGATTTTGTTAATTACCATTTGTTCTTTTGATGCCAATGGGTGCAATTTTGCATTTTATTAATTTTCTTTATACTTGGATTAATTTTTTTGGTATTTTTCTAATTTTATTTTATGGGAATGGTGCTATGGTTTCTCCTCTCTATTAGCTGTAAATGGAATTTTCACATTTTCACTTGTTCATTACATGTGAATGGCATAACACAAACATTAGCTTTCAGGAGAGCCAATCTTTTTTATTTATTTGGCTAAAGTTATTACATTCTTTATTTAGAAGGTTGTCCTGATGCATGATGTTTCCTTGCTCATTATGGGTGGTGACTTCTAATTTTTAAAACTAGGCTAGATTCAGTTTTGGTGAGTAAATTGGACCTTGTGGGAGCATGTGGCAGAGGAACTTTGGGCAATGAAGTTGGGTTTGAAGCTTCTCCAAGAAAGAGCTAAAGTTGGTTCCTTCTGGTGGCCATACATCAGCAATTTGCCAGAAGCTTTCAGCGTACCAATATTCTTTTCAGGAGAGGACATAAAAAACCTGCAATATGCTCCTCTTGTTCATCAGGTATTGCTCATTCCTTATGGTGTGTTTGGATGTACCCAATTGAAGTCTGTCTGAATATTTTGGTAGAACCTAAAGTTCTTTTATGCATTTGAGTTGGAGCGCTATTTGAAACCACATTAAGTTGAGTCCTTTCGCCCATATGCTCTTCAAATCATTGATTTGAGACAGTGGAATGCCACATAATGTGATTTCTGAGTTCTGCCTGTCCCATATATAGATAGTATCACCATAAAATTCAAGCTGCCTGTAATTTGGGACCATCTGGATTTTAGACAGGACTTTAAAGCATTATCTTCCTCTCCAACTGCTATTTTAATGCAGAACCTGCAGTAGAGATTGATTATGAAGTTAGTGTTTTAAGTTTTGACTAATGAAATTCTCTATATCAGGTAAACAAGAGATGCCGATTTCTTATAGATTTTGATAAAGAAATCAAACAAGTGGTTGGCAATTTGCCACCAGAAAATCATCCATTTGGAGGTCAAGATGTAAATGCATCTTCTCTTGGCTGGGCCATGTCAGCAGTCTCATCTCGCGCATTTCGTTTGCATGGAGAGACTCTCCCAGATGGGGCACTCAGTGACATCCCTATGCTACTTCCTGTTATCGATATGTGCAACCACAGTTTTCATCCAAATACTCAAATTGTTCAGGAGCAAGACACAAAGGATAAAAAAATGTTAGTTAAGGTAATTTTCTTTATTCCTTCATCTCTGTAAAGTGTTTTTTTTTGGGGGGGGAGAGATATAATAGCCCTTTTTATTTTTCTTTTTTGAAATGAGACAATGTTGCTTGCTTTAAATTACTTTCTGAGTTCCTTTTTGCTTGAGCATAAATCAAATGCCCAAAAGACCTCTATCTGTCATCTACTTTTTGTGGACAGAAACCTCATTTTCCTTTGTGAAAATGAGAAAGATCTACTCTTTCATTCTTCCTGCGTATCTTTCTCTAATTGTCTTGGTTCTTGGAGGTTTCAGTTTTTTCACAAATTTAAACTTTGCACATTTATATTCTTTTTTTTTTTTTAAGAATTACAGATTCTTCTCTATCTACTCATTAAAATTATTGTATGTTTTGAATTTCTTTTTCTTTCTGAAATTGATGCACTAAGATGGTGTAATTTCTTCTCAAGTTTTATTCAATGATATCATGCATTCAACCATTGCTCTTTTTCTTTTTTGGACTCCTATATGTGCTCTGGGAAATCCCAATAGAACCATTTCACAGTTTATAGATCAGGTTACCATTTCCATTGAAGCTAATTCAACCTATGACCTAACCTTCTACTAAATAGGCCCGATTATGTTTCTTGAGAAAACAATCTTGATCCTTGCCTCAAAAGCCACAGGTCAGGTAAGGTCTAACAAGATTTTGGAACACGTGACACTTAGAGCTTTCAGTCCCTTGAGATACTCATGCTAGATATGACACTGCAAAGTTATGGGAATGGGTCCATGTCATGTAATGCTCTCTTGGACCCAAATATTGGATATTAAGATGTAATAAAAATTTCAAGTTCGTGTAATAACAGATTTCGAGATATAGAGTTGCACACTGTTGGGTTGAAACTCATTTTTCCCCCTTTTGCCTTTACACCATTATCTGTGCCTTGAAAATTTTGATCTCAGCCCCACTAACATACAAACAGACACACACATTTTTACATGCCCCATAAGGGTTCATATGGGGTTCACTGTGAACAGCGCACGACATCTTCACCCAATCTGTGACTGACATACACACTATTTTAAAGAGCATACTGTATAAACTTGCATGGGTGTTGAATATATTTTTCAAGTGTGTCCAGCAGCAACTTTTTCTTTAACAATGACTACTGAACACATTCCATTTGTTCAATGTGCACAGGTTGTAGCAGAGTCACAGATTGAGAAGGATACTCAAATGACGCTGAATTATGGTTGTTTGAGCAATGATTTTCTCCTTCTAGACTATGGCTTTGTTATTCCCTCAAATCCTTATGACTATGTGGAACTAAAATATGATGGAGTTCTTCTAGATGCTGCGAGTATGGCTGCTGGAGTTTCGACCCCCACCTTCTCTTCACCCACTGAATGGCAACAGCAGATCCTATCCCAGCTAAATTTACATGGAGATGGTGCTCTTCTTAAGGTTTTCCTCCCAACAAGTTATCGTATGTTGTTATTTAGTGGCTCAATTTCGAAGTTCTGGACCTCAAGGACTTCTGTAGGAATCACAGGAGCATCTATCAGATACTCAATTTGTCATTAAGTATTTGCCTTGGGGCTCGTCTCTAGCCCCTTGATAGATATCATAAAGGGAATAAGGAATTATGGGATCTTGATGCATTAAGACATCTATTAGAATCATGGTAAACCCATTCTGTAGTTGTGGGTCCCATATTGGTGATTTAGACCTTGATCTAATGGGTCCCATGTTCAGATTGGAAGATCGTAGCTTGCAACTGTTTGACATTTTCTCCAGGCTTCATCTTCATGAATGGGATTTCCCAACCTAAAAAATTCTAGGTGCATCTTCCTTAAACTGTGAGACCCATCGAGACAATGGTGTTGACATCTAAAAATTGATCAAATGTCATGAACCATATGATCTAAATCTTATGGTCCCTTTATGAAAGGGAAGAAAATCTTTAAAGATCTATATGATCTAATCTGATTATAGTAATATGCGTTTAAGTATGGACACTCAGGACACTTTCATCCACCAAACACCTCCTTAAACCTAATCTATAGCCCAATATCAATTCCATATGATTTTTCCTTTGCAGGTGACATTAGGTGGCCCTGAATTGATAGATGGGCGTTTGATGGCTGCATTGCGAGTGCTTCTGGCAGCTGACATTGAAACTGTACAAAAACATGATTTGAGGACTTTAAAGTCATTGTCAGTAGAAGCTCCTTTAGGAGTATCTAATGAAATCACTGCTCTTCGGACTGTAATTGCATTGTGTGTGATTGCACTTGGACACTTCCCCACAAAGATAATGGAGGACGAATCATTATTGAGACGAGACATTTTGAATTCAACTAAGTTGGCAGTTGAATTCAGGATTCAGAAGAAATCGTTGATCATAGACATCATGAAGGATCTTACACGCAGGGTGAAGATGCTATCATTGAAAGAGAAGGCCAGTGTCCAAGGTTAAGTTTTATTTGAATGGTCATTTCTATTTTACAATCCATTGGGGTGATCACTGAATGATGTTTTTACTTCTTTCTTGTTTCAAGTTGAAAATGTCTACTTTGGAATACCATTTTCTTTTTAGGGAAAGAGATTGGAATACAATTTTTATTCTTGCCATGGATTAAGAAATATTTGGCCTTACACTAATACCTTTAAATTATATTGGATGTTTCAGTTGCATGGACATATTCTTTATATTATAAACAGGACCAAATATCAGCAAACTATTATTTGGGAACTGATTGGTGCACCAGTACCTTTATCTTTGGTGCACAAAAAATAAATGAAATACCCATTTTGCCCATATTTGTTTTAATCCTTCTTCTTTCCCTCTTCCCATTTGTTTGGGTAAAATGAGTATTTCATTCATTTTTGGTGCGCCAAAGTTAAAAGTTTTGGTACACCAATCAATTCCCTAATATTTTTCTCACAAAACTTTCTTCATTGAAATGGCCCCACTTAGGTATTATGCACAGCACTCTGCAGCAATCTCCCCCAACCCATGGATGGTGGGTGGGTATTCCAACAAACATTTCAAACCACATTTATTAATCCCATATGATGTGAATGTTGAGACCTTGCTCTTGCATAAATATTTACTTCTAAGCTGACTTAATTATCTGCTGAAATCAATGCCATGATCTACAGGTTCATTCGAACATCTTGATTTGATATATCAGTTCATAAAGTGTATATAATTTAAACTAGGTACTACATAGCATGTTGGCTAATAATATTGTTGTGGTACCCTTTCAAAAAATGTAATATTGTTGTGGTAGTTGAGTAATTGACATATCAGTTGAACTCCAAGGGGTTGGTCTAGTGGTTGAGACACAAGACTTCAGGATTGAGGTCTTGGGTTTAATTTCTGGTGACTCCAATGAAGGGCCACTCTCCGTGGGATATGTACAGAGTAAAGTTCCACCACTTGAACCCGCCATGTGTTTGTAGGGAGGCATGCACATGTTGCGAAAGGACTAGTTGGACGAGACACGTGGACACCTTCGGTCGTCAAATTTTTTTTTTTTTGACATATCAGTTGATATTTAGTCTAGGTTGAGAGAGGGAGGATAAGATAAAAGAGAACATGTTTCTGGCCTGGCCAACCCCTGATTCCAGAAGCATAGGTTGCTCAACCACTAGGTAGAAACTAGGGTTCCCTCACTTGTATTCAAGTGAGCTAAAGTGTATCCAGAGACAGATATGATAAAAAAAGGGCAGCAATTTGTGTGTTGTGCACCACGTGCAGCATGGATCTATCAGAGATATTATGATTATTAACTATACCTTTCTTTTCCACTTTGGGTTTCATTTTGGCCCCATTGGAAAATTTATACGGTATAAAGCTACCCATGCCTTCAAAAACCCCCTTTGATTGTATTTTTTTGGACCTAAAAAACACTAATCACCCCACAAGGGCCTTTTGCTATAAATTCCATCAGAACTTATAATCCTTTAAAATTTGAAATTAAGAATTTCTTAAGTATTCATTTAATGTTTCGTGCATCTGGAATCATTAGCTGAAATATAATTGTTGTCAAAGACATTATGAAAGAAATTAAAGCTTTATATTTCTGATTTCCTAGATAGCAGTTTAGGATGAGTAACTTATGAATTCTATATAATTTGAATGTCATAAAATTTCATGATTTCCACGTTAGAAATATTGTTTCACCAAGCATAAAATTCTAGGGTGGGAATGAAGGAGTTCCACAAAATTCGTAGTCCCCTCAAAAATTTTAGACTACCAAACAACTCCTCAGGATCCATGAAGAAATACAGTGTATGATTGTGTATAAAGGCATTTTAGGTATAGAGAATCCGATATTCCATTGCAAAATTACAAGATACCCTGTGACTTCAATTAAGGGTCACTCTTCGTAGGATATGTACAGAGTAAGGTCCCACTGCTTGAACTTAGTATGTGTGTGTAGGGAGGCGTGCATATATTTCGAAAGACTAGTTAGGCAAGACACCTAGACACCTTCAGTCATGAAAAAAAAAATAGGAGTAGGTTTGTCTAGTTGTGTCCTTTGTCATTAGGGAAGGTAGAAAAACCATACATAGGGCATGACTTCTGTTTCCCATTTCCTTGTGCAAACTCGAGGGATTATGTATCTACTGTCTGGAGCTAGATTCCAAATCCAAAAACCATAAGAATTTACTGAAAACAAAATCTACTATTATTTACATTGAGATAGTTTTAGGAAATTCCCTTGTAATGAAATATATACATGACAGAATAGGAAAGATTGAACAGATTAAAAGGCTTCCCTTCGTACTCTCATCATCTCTTGTGAGTTACCAACCGGGATGGGTCGTGGTGCCCGCCCAAGTGGTGATCGGGAGAGCTGCCGCTGCTGTGTGATCTCTCGGAGAACAGGCCTGAACTCTGGTTGGGGCAGTGACGCGTCCTTGATCTTTTCGTATTCTTGCTTGATCTTCTTCACTTGATTGTGAATTGGGAAACCCAATTCTCTTCTTTCTTCTCGTTTGTTATGCTCCATTGGCAATGAAAAAAGCAAACAAAGGCTAGATTCTTGTTGCAAATTCATCTTGTTTTACTCTACCTTGGGACCCTTTTATATGAAAGAGTGGCGTGGAAGGTGAAAGTTTTCTCTCTCTTGGATTGGTGTAAGACGTCTCTTTTGAATCGTTGCGAGGTTTAAATTATAGCAGACGACTTCAATACCCTGCCATTTATTGATACTGCAATTATGCCATTGTGCTTAATCGACCAAAAGTTAATTTCTAAAGCCCTTTCTTTTGCCCCTAGCAAAGAAGTGTGATTCTTTACTTCGTTTCATGCTTCCGCTACCCACGCACACTGGGTAACTCTATATTAAGTGACCCTTTGGGATAGAGTGGGAATCAAATTCAGAATTCTCGCTTCTTCGAGGCGAGTTTTTGGCCATTACTTCAATCCCTCTGGGTTTTTAAATTAGACATTTATCTGTTAGAACGATTTAACCGATCAAAGCAATGGATTGGTTTGAAAAAACCAAGGGAAACAAATGAATAGTTCAAAATCATTGATCTAAAATCTTTGATTTGTTAACAATGGTTGATTAGCTTACTCTATTAGTTGCGGACTTACAGCTTTATTGGACAATCTAGATTGACGAGCATTGTATACAATTTAGTAAATGTAAAATTGACATTGATTAAGTCATTTTTTTTAAAAAAAAATGATTGAATGGAGGTGAAATTTCAATCAATCTCTGTGCATTTAATCAGCTTTTTAGATACTTCATCTCCTCCAATATCGATACTAGTTTCTGTCTACTAGATAAAATACATTGATCCATTGTATCATTGTTACATGAGCACATAAAACTGCCCTGCATTGCTGGGTCAGAATTCTAACTGTAAACAAATTTTAATTTCTTAAAACATAATTATAATATTCAATATTAATTCTAACTTTTACAATTTATCCAAAGAAACCCTTATTATGCAATGTGCATAACTTCTAATTGAATGCATCCGAGGTCGCAAAATTAACTACTATGAATCGTTCACAAAAATTAGTGTGAACTATTGAACAAAGTCATTAGATAAGAAAAAGGCGTTAAATTTTCACTTTTTTTAAAGACTATAATTGAAAGTTCGCATTAAATCGTTGCAAATAGAATTACATCTCTAAGTCTATTGGCTCTACCTCATATATGATAGTTTAGTTGGTAACATTTCATCTAAGGATGTGGGATGGTGTGAATTTGAGTCCTGTGACGTAATCCGATGGCTATCTTGTAAAGATATAGAACATCACCTAAAGGAGAGGTTTAGTAGAGTTGAATTCAGGTTTTCTCACCTCGGCCGTTTAAAAAAAATGGGTTGGCTCTGGAAATTGGACAATCCAGTAAATACGCTGCAAATGCCTGGGCAAATATCGGAGGGTCATCTTTAATCGGGTCAAAGTCAATACCTTCTCGACGACCTTGATTTTACCGACTTTATTTGACCCGTCCACCCTCGGAGGGTCTTCGTCTCTTCGACAAAGACGATGAAAATGACACTGTTTTTGACTATTTTATTACAATCCCACCATTGGATTTGGACTTGTTCGTCCAATTGCAGGTAAGTCGTCCCTCTTATCCAAACAGGAGTACCGAATCATTCAAATACTCTATTTTAATATTTAAGATTAACAATTTGCTAGGCACATTTGTTTGTTTATTAGAAAATGAATTGCAATAAAAATATAATTTTAATAGATTTTTTTTTAACGATATGACTAAGCTGGATTTTTTTTTTTATCTAATTTTTTTCTATTTTTGTTTATCAATATAACCTACATCAAGTTAAGTCAACCTATTTAATAAATTAATTGGATTAATTTAATTTAGATTATTTACCTAGCTCAGTTAAACTAATTTATTCAAGTATGGGCCGACCAATCCATCTAAGGTTGCATGCGTTGTTTTTTTTTCAGACCAAAGATTGCAACACAAAGGATCTTAATGATTGAAATCACCAAAATCTTAAAAAAAAAAATAACACTTGTTGATTTTATCACTGAGAATAAATGGCAATTAAATTTTTTGCTAAAATTTGATCTATTTGTAGACTCATTTTATCCACTTTTAATACATATAGTATGCCATTAAATTTAAAAAAGAAAATGAGAGAAATGGACCTCTTTGGTTATTGTTATGAACCTCTTTGGTTTTACAAATATATATAAATATAGTATTTTACTTTCTCAGTTTATGCTTTCGAATATTAATTATATTTGTGGGTCTCAAATGTTTAAAATTCATAGAGATAGTTTTGAGTGTTTAAATTGGTGATTTTATGTTTGAAGATATTTATTTTATATCTACTCTATTAAGATTCTCAAGTTTTCTCAAATTTATTAAGTTCATATTTCAAATATTTTAGAATGGAGATATGGATGAATTTCATTAATTTTTTTTTTTTTTTTATCTTTTCCTTATCAAATAAAATGATGCATGCCTTTGCAGGCATAGTAAGAAACTTGGTTTATTATTGCGATTGAGTTAGTGTAAAAGATAAACATTGCATATGATGGACTTGAGAGAATGTTTATTAATTTATTTTATGATGGAATATTTATTAGTTATTGGTGAGTTTTTTTTTTTTTGGATTAACGTGTGAGAAACTTAGACACAGTCCTACTAAAACCCCTATGGATGAGTCCACTATCTCTAAGACACACCAAGATTAGGCCACGGGAGAGATCAAACCCGCAAGTTATTGGTGAGTTTTGTTTTGAGTATGTTATGTATTAGCTTATATGATTATTAATGGGGTAAAATTCATACACGTTTATAGATGTAACTAAGATTTTTCATTTTCGTATTCTTATTAAAGTTTAGAATGCATTCTTTTATTAATGGAATTTTTCATAAATTGTTTCTTAAAGTTGTTTTAATTCCACTTTGTGAGGGGAAAAGTCTATAGCATTGTCTCATTAGGAATTTATGGCTTCAACCCTTAACTACTAAAAGAATAATGGCTATATTAGATATTTAAATGAAACTTTCTTAGATAAGTAAAGTATTAGTCATTTCAACATAATTTCTTTTTGAAAAGACATGAAGACGAACTAAACTATATTTTCATGTATTATATATTTTTTTCTCTATATTTATTTTATTATTTTGTGTATTCATTACCCTATAGTTTTACATTAAAAATAATGAAATCAAATAAACATTGATGAATCAATGAAATAAAAGCAAAATAGGTCAGATTAGGCCACACAAAACAATCTTTTGCATCTACAGATTTTAATTTAATGGGACTTGTAAAGCATATACATCTTAGAGTTGGTTTAGCTTTTGTTGAGTGATTTGTAGACCTCTTCTAGTTATTAGATTAAAATTTAAAAATATCATTTAAAAAAAATACAAAATTAGTTTGTGTCTTGAGTGATAGTCACAAACGTGTTTCAAGAATTGAGAGTTTTGAATTCGAATCTCACTCCATTTCAAAATACTACTTCCCATAAATTTATCCAATATATGAAATTATGAATAAAAAGATTTATATATACTTTAAAATTAGAGAAAAGAGTGTGGGTATTGGAGTAAATGACTCATTTTGTCATGTAATGGTCGTTAGTTGTCTTGGTTATGTTTGTTGGCCAAATTCTAGTCGTTATCATGACTTTAATAACGTCTACAAATGTAGGTTCAACGGCACTAAAGATATGGTCTAGTGTCCACACTGTGACAATTTCAACTCCAACCGTTAGTCCCCAACTCCCTATTAAACTTTATATATTCAAGTCAGAATACACACATTTATAGACGCATATTTTTCTATAAGACTAATTCCTATAAAATTTTCTAAAACCTTAATTCTTTAGGCTGGTAATGAATCTAATGAATCCATGTTTTTTTTTAAAAATTAAAGAGAAATCTCAACCCACCTCAACTTATGCTTTGGTCATAGCCCTCCTAAAACTTCTGGGAGGGGCAACATAGACCCCATACTCCCAGACAGGGGTACAAAATTCGGCTTGGCCAAAATATCAACCAATAAGTTTCTCTCTCCTTTTTTCCTTTCTTTTCTAAATATCAATATTTTTTATTATTTTATTTTATCTGAATTAAAAAATATATAAATAACCTAAAAGGAAGCTGGATTTTTTTTTTTTAAAAAAAATTGAAAACGTAAATATCGGCCGATATCTGGGCTGATATTGGTCCGCTATCGACTGAGATATCGACCTGGGCCCACCACCGTTTTGATTTCTTTTTTTTTTTAAAAAGACCGACATTAATCATATCGGCTGAGAAATAAACGTAAATATCGGCCGATATCTGGGCTGATATTGGTCCGCTATCGACTGAGATATCGACCTGGGCCCACCACCGTTTTGATTTCTTTTTTTTTTTAAAAAGACCGACATTAATCATATCGGCTGAGAAATAATATGTACGGCCGATACAATACGTATCAGCCGATATAATGCGGTGCTTAAAAACCGATATATATCGGCCAATACATTTTATATCGACCGAAATATGTACCCTGCTTCCCAAAGTAAAGACCTTCTCAAAGGGAGAGGCGGCAGCTGAACTACCCAACAGGAGATATGAATCCATGCTTCCTAACATCTAACTATTCTTCATGAATTATATTCTTACTCAATTTAATACTAATCTAATATAATGATATGATTGGACCTTAAGAATCTTTCTTGCTTGGATGATTTTATAAAAATTGTAATTTTTTTTAGTCATTCATGTGTGAACTAATATATTATATATATAATGGAGTATTGGATCACTTGGAGAGTGATTTGTTAGATAAAAAAAAGTCTAACCCATTCCATTTCTATTTCTTCATCATTGATCCCATTGCATCTTTGATCTTTCATCCCTTTGCGTCTTTGATCTTTCAGTATTAGTATTACATTCATGTGTCTTAAAATTTGATATCATCATTAGATTCGCTAATTCAACTGGAATCTGACCTGAGATAGTTTTAATTTCAGGGCCCACCCGTCGATGAGCATTGGAGACGTGGGACCTGTAGCAATCCAATCGCATGCCCTTATCTCTCTTCTCATCTTCTCCCACCAACTCTGAGTTTGTCTCAATTGGTCTTTATGAAAAATCGTCTCATTTTAAAGCACTTGAGAATCTGCATGAAATCTTTACCAACATGCACTATACAATTTCCATTTTTCCACTCCAATTCCTTTCAAATTCAACCCAATTCCACTCTCTACGATCGCATTTTCCATGCTCTTGAAGACCCAATTTCACTTTCTGATCTTAAACAAATCCATGCTCTCATAATCATACGTAGGTTCTTATCAAAATCGGTATTAACTTGTCGACTAATTGCTGGGTATGCGATTCTCTCATGTATTTCTGATGCCCGCAAAGTGTTTGATCATTTGCCTAAACGAACTGTTTACTCATATAATTACATGCTCAATGCTTATACCAATGAAGAACACTATGAATTAAGTTTGAAGTTGTTTTCTGAAATTCTTTCATCGACAGAGTACAAGCCTGATTGTGTTACGTATAGCTTTGTTGTTAGAGCATGTATTGCTTTGAGAGCTTTGCAGTATGGGAAACTTATCCATGGTCAGATTTTAGTGAATGGAATTGAGTTAGATCTTCATTTGGCAACTGGGATGATTGATTTTTATTCTAAATGTGATTGTATGGATCATGCAAGGAGGATTTTTGATAAATTACCTGAGAAAGATGCTTTTGTTTGGACAGCAATGATTCATGGGTATTTTAAAAGTGGCAATTATATTGAGGCTTTAAGCATATTCTCTAACATGAAAGATGCAGGGCTGAAGAGCAGCGTTATCACATGGAATGCTTTGATGGCAGGGTTTGTTCATGGCGGGCTTCTAACTGATGCCCTCCACAAATTCAACCAAATGCAGGTGGAGGGTGTTAAGCCTGACAAGGTTACCATGTGTACAATTCTACCCTTGTTCTCACGCTTTGCGATTTTGAAATTGGGTTTAGAGGCTCATGCCTACATTGTTAGAGTGGGATTTGAATCTGATCTTTTTGTGGTCAGCTCTCTCATTGACATGTATGCAAAGTGTGGAAAACTTCTACTGGCTCGATGTTTATTTGATCAGGTTAAGGTAAAAGATACAGGATTATGGAATGCAATGATCTTAGGTTATGGGATCCACGGGCATTGTCAGGAGGCTTTGCAACTTTTTCATCAGATGCAACTTTCAAATGTGAGACTGAATAGAATTACTTTTACTTCTATTCTATCTGCTTGTAGCCATGCAGGGATGGTTGACGAAGGGCGCCGTTGTTTCAATTCTATGGTTTGTGATTATGAGATTGTGCCATGCCATGAGCACTATGTTTGTATGGTTGACATGTTTGGTCGAGCTGGACAACTGGAAGAAGCATACAAGTTCATTAAGAGCATGCCAATAGAGCCCATGAAAGATGTGTGGGGAGCTTTCTTGGGAGCTTGCAAGAACCACCGGAATTGGAAGCTTGCAGAAATTGCAGGACAACACATCCTTGGGTGCAAGGATATTAGTAAAGGTGCTGGCTATCATGTTATGATGTCGAACATCTACGCAGAAACTGGTCGCTGGAGTGATGTAGCGAAGTTGAGAACTTCAATAAGAGATGGAGGGTTGAAGAAGAGAGCAGGGTTTAGTTGGATTGAGGTTGGGGATATTGTCCATACCTTCTACACAGCAGATGAGTCACACCCACAATCAAACCATATTTATGCCTTGTTGAGGAGCTTTGATGATGTTAATCATAATGATAACTTGGTAGAAGCTAATTCAATTTGGTAACCTCATCTAATTGTTAGATTTATTTCTCATTTGTATGTTTTGATATCCATCTTTTCTGATATTGTGGCTTTGTATATTCTTCTGTAAATGTTTCATTCTTCATTTCAAAGTATAACTTAGAAACATATACACAGTCCAATGGATGAATTTACAAACATGGTATGAAATTTCATTTGCACCTATCTCTATATACGCCCTACATATACAGAGATTGATGTTCACCTAATGTCTCTTCTTATCAATAGCTCATACCCCGTATATTCTTATTTATGGTATTTTTAATAGAATCACTTTTTCTTCGGCGGCGTCGCCCATGGGTGGTAGTGTGCGAGGTCCATAGAGGTGACTCCAGTGGATGAGAATGAGTGCGTTTGAAAGGTATTTTAAGATAATATTTCTTGTAAACTCTTTGCCCGTTGAATTCGAAAACTTATAATAGAATGAGTCCTCTGCTTGTAACCATGTGACGCTATACCCAATTCATGTTTTCAAATTTTATCTTTCTAAATATAATAGAAGGATGTAATTTCCTTTAATTTTGTACCTAATGATTTTATTACTTCAACTTCCAATATTCTTACAAATTTACATCATATTTTTAATTGAGAAATTAGTACTTTTAAAATATTTTCATTTATAATGATATCTTAATTAAGATAAAACAAAAAAAGTGTTTCATCTATATTTTTAAAATAGAATAATATGCTGATTTCACTAACTAATATAGATTTGTTAATTTGAACTAGTTCAAATTTGCTGAGCACTCTGAATTATTTTATTTTATTTTATTCTTAGGTTCTATTGTTCTAGCACAGGAAAGAGTGTTTTTGACCTAAAAGCAACTTCTGAAGGACCACCAGATTTTCGAATTACTGAGAGACTACCAACAAAAAAAAACCCCTAAATAAAATACTTGTAAAACTTGTGCAATTTTTAACATAATTTTTTTCTACCACAAGCACAAATTCATCGGTCCTACCTTTCATTAATATTTTAAAATTTTGACTTGTCGATCAAATATTCTAGTGAGAAGATGGGTTTGATGGTATTCAATTGTGGTTAAACTCAATCAAACCCGTCAGATCAACATGATATCCTATAATAATATTACAATTATACATAGATAATTACCAATAAAATAACCGAAAATATAATAATATATTAACAAGTATAAAATATCAAATTAAAACACATAAATATAGAAATATAATAATTACATTTTTATAAAACTGTATTGTTTACAGTAAATATAATTATAAATAATAGAATATTCCAATAATACAATATAATAAGTTCGAAATCTTTTAAGAATTACTGACCGTCAGTCGTACTAACCCTTTTGAACAGTGAGTCATTACAAGATTTTTGAGAATTTGTATTTTGAAAAGTTTTTCAAAATAATTCAACCTCATTTAGTTAAAATTTAAAAAGAAGACCGTTGTTTTAAAATACATTGAAGAAATCTGTTATTTTATTTTATTTTATTTGTGTTGTTAAAAATCCAAGGAGATAGTCTTATAGACAATGGGAATGGGTGCGCAACATGGAATTCTGGAAACGAAAATCACGAGGTAATTGTAATTATTTTTAGAATATATTAATTTACTAGAAAAAATAAATTTGTTAAAATAAATTAAATTGCCAGTATTGCAAATGAAGTTTTATTTAACTTTTTTATTTAAGTAAATAAAATTAATACTTATTAAAAAGCTTTGATTTAATTATCTATATTAAAATGTTTATAAATTAACTTTCTATACATTTTATAACGATAGTAACTTAAATTTATCAGATTAATAAAAAGTGAGGTATTATGGAATACCTCTTCTTCTTTCTCTCCTCTTCCTCATCTACCAAGACTCGAGCCCTAGCACATTCACATGAACTAATGCGTGGAAGGCCACACTGGCCGCTGGTATCGGTAGTAAAAACTCACAACTTTATATACATATTCAAATTATATTTATGCCTTGTTGAACAGCTTTGAAGATGTTAATCATAATGATAACTTGGTAGAAGCTAATTCAATTTCGTAGCCTTATCTAATTGTTAGATTTATTTCTCATTTGTTGTTTTGATATCCATCTTTTCTGATATTGTGGCTTTGTTTATTCTTCCATTTTTCATTTGAAAGTATAACTTTAGAAACATATACACATGGTATGAAAATTCATTTGCACCTGTCTCTATATACGCCCTACATATAGAGAGATTGATGTTCACCTAATGTGTCTCTTTTATCAATAGCTCATACTCAAGTATATTCTTACTTATGGGTAGCAGTGTGCGAGGTCCACAAAGGTGGGTTTAGTGGATGAGAATGAGTGCGTTTGAAAGATATTTTAGGATAATATTTCTTCCAAACTCTTTGTTCATTGAATTTGAAAACTTATAATTTTCAAGGGTCCAAAGTTAAATGGTCAAGATGGAGTCAAGTTTAGATGAATTTTTAATCTAACAGCGAGATCAATTCGAAATGAATTCAATTGAATAAGAATTCAATATACGAAGGTAGATGGATGAGAGAGAATAAGTTTTAATTGAGTAGGGATCTAATCTAGGATGTTGCCTATGGGAGACGCTGTGAAAAGGATATTTCTAAAAATGATCTTGCTATATATGTTGGAAGTTTTTTCTTTGTTCCATTCCTTTGTTGTGGTCCATTTTTTTTATTTTGGATGGGATACTTGAGGGTGAGATTGCTAGAAAGATTTTCAAAGAGTCAAAAATTTCAGTCGAAATTAGACTTCATCAAAGTTTTGTTTTTTAACCCTTATGTTTGTTCATGAGTAATAAATTATTTGCAGGTGATGTAGTATTAATTAGTAAGATAAGAAATCAAGTAAAAGATTGCAATAGTAGAGGTAGCCTTTAAAATTGAATAGTTTGAGAGTTAATTAAACAATGACAAAATATTTAGTGTTTAACTTTATTTCGAGATATGTACTCAGCTAAATAATGTATTTGCCTATGAAATGTGTTTCGGTTCATTCATCTTGGGACTTTTTTAGTTGTTTCAAAAAATGTAAAAATATAATAGAAAATAGGAAAAAAGTAAAATTTATTGTAAGCATGCTTTCGTTTTAAAAAATGATTATTTCAGTGGAATATCAAACTCTTGAAAACAAAAAAGTTTATTTAAATAAAGTATAAAAAAAATTAAAAAAATATCTCAAAATTAAAAAAAAAAATAGAAAACCAATATTAGCAAATACCATATATGAATTTTATGTTTACTAGTATCTCATAATGACATATCTTATATTATAATTCATGATTTTTTCATAAATTTCATAAAGATGTTGAAAATTTTACAAAAAGTCATAAACACCGTAAAAATTATATCAACATATTAAGGAATCTTCATTTAAGTCATAAATACTCAAATATATTTTATTAAAAAAATTCTAAACCACATAAAGTGGAGATTATCTTAGAGCAATTTTTTTTAATAAAAAAGAGATAAAAGTAACTCAAAATAGATAAATTTAAAAGAAAATGAAGTTAAAAAGAAAAATACATTGAAGAAATGTGTTATTTAATTTAATTTTATTTGTTATTAAAAGCCCAAGGAGATAGTCTTATAGGCAATGAGAATGGGTGGGCAACATGGAATTCTGGAAACGAAAATCACGAGGTAATTGTAATTATTTTTAGAATATATTAATTTAGTAGAAAAAATAACTTTGTTAAAATAAATTAAATTGCCAATATTGCAAATGAAGTTTTATTTACTTTTTTAATTTAAGTAAATAAAATTAATGCTTATAAAAAAACTCAGCTTCAATTATTTTATAATAAAATCTTTATAAATTAACTTTCTATACATTTTTATAACGATAGTAACTTAAATTTATCAGATTAATTAAAAATACCAATTAAAAATGAGGTATTTTAGAATACCTCTCCTCTTCTTCTTCTTCTTCTTCTCCCACCGAGACTCGAGCCCAAGCCCATTGAAATGAAATTTAACATAGAAGGCCACACGGGCAGCGAGTGTCGGTGGATGAATGTAACAACTTTATATTATATCATCTCGTAAAAAAGAGCAACTGCTACCTGTTAGGTACCATCGAGTCACCCTGACATGATTCTCTAGGGAGAATGAGAGGGAAATGGAAAGTCTATAGAGTTTAGACTATAGATAGTTGGGTCCATAATTTGATAATTTTTCACTAGTAAGTTGACGAGAAAGATGATGAAAAGATGGTGTAGGGTAATTTAGCCTTCAAAAGAGGGGGGAAATCAGGCAAAGATTTTCCTTCAACTGTGGTGGGATTTTACTGTCTACCTGTTTCTCTGATCTTAAGGTAATAATTGATTTAACATATTCTCATTTTGATCAGGGGTCGAGATATCGGCCGATATCCGATATATATCGCCGATATCAACCGATATTCATACGGTTTTTTTTTTTTTTTTTTTTTTAAAAGAACAAAATTAAGAGAGAAAAATATCAACCGATACTAAATTTTAAACTCCTGATTCAAATGATGAAAACTCATACTGTCCCTTAGGATTTGAAATAGGTTTTTTTGAAACATTATAAGATTTGGAATAGGTTGACTGAGAAATTTGCATTTTTCTCGTTCATCAATTACAGTGGCCAATTGTCGAAGCTATATTTTGATCTTGTGCATAGCCTGTTGCTGAGTAGATTGTATGAATTACCACAGATAATGGGTTGTTGAAGGATCGCTTGCTATTTTGACGGGAGAGGGATATTATTGCTTTGCAAAATGAAGCTGAGACCACCTCAATCATGACTCTGTTTCTAATACTAGGCCAGGAATTGTGGAATCCCTTTCTCTCTGCTCGAACATAACCATTGAGACACCTCTTTGACTGTGGAGATAAAAACATATCAGCTAGTGGGACCGGACAACCCATCATTGAATTGATTTACAGGACAGCCACTGAGTTGGTTCTCAAAGTGGGCCCCATTGATTTAATGGGTCTAAGTTTTATCAAACAGATGAAAGAGAGACTTTCAGGCCGAGACAAACATGGTAAAATCGACAAATTCTGTAATTTATAAAATCTCTCAAGCATGGTGGAGATGTTGTCTATATTAGGCACGCAGATGTTTCTCTGATTCAAAGAGTTTTAGCATGTAAAAAAATTGCCTAGTCTCCGATCTATTTTGATGTTCTCATTTCAAGTGAGAAAATTATTGTTGTGTTGTCGGGGTGAATCGGTCCTGAGTCAGGGATCAAACTGCCAATGAAGCTGCTCATCTCCTGGCCCATATGAACCCACCATCTTTCCAATATGAATCTGATTTACCTGCTGATGTGCTTGCAGTGGTGCTGAAAGAAAAAACAAAGACGATCCCCAGATTGTTCTGCTGCGGCCTGCGGGAGAACAAGTCAGATTTGACGAGAGAGAGGCCTAGCTGGATCTGATGAAGTGGCTCTCATGGGAACCTTATTTGGTCTACATTTTGTTGTTGATTCACAAACAGTCAACTCTGGGTACATAATATGTTGTATGGTGAACTGGGTGTTTCTAACCCAATCAATGGAGCCTCTGCAGGGCGACGAGGCCTGGTGCCTATGGTATAATTCACAGACAATACGTGGACTGTCCATGGACGGAGAACGGACGAACATGGACGGTGTTGGACATGACAACCGGATAACGGGCAGCACATGGATGGAGGACAGACGAATACAGACAGTAACGGATGGGTCACGGACAGTAACAGCGTCCATGGATCGATCATGGACGGGAAGAGTAAAAGTGCCTACCACCATGACATGGGACATGTTGGTCGTGCTCGTCTGCATGACCCTGCCTAATTCCAGCTGCATAAGAAAGGCCAGAGTGACTTCTTTTTTCCTTTTGAACAGCTGCAAATACATTAGAAGAGCCTTTTGCTATTGTTTGTTCGATGTAGAATGGTTTTGTCACATAATGTAAATCCTCTTAGCTTTTATTTATGGTTTGAGATGAATGAGAAGTGGTTTCATTCAAGTACCTCATTGAACATTATGTATTTGATTCCAGTTTGATTGCAAAACGCAAATAAATTGCCTAGTTTGGAGTATTTATTGTTTTAACCCCCCCAATTGCAGAGAAGTTTTACTCATTTGCCAAAGGACCTGATTTTTGTTTTTGATTTGTATAATATTTATTGGCTATGTATTCCTTTGATCTGGACTGATACATATTGACTGATGCATATTCTAAGTGTAGACCAATATTCATTGTCTCATATTGTTGATATGGAGCCGTAGTGGGCTAATTTTAGCTTCATATCAGCCTTTATGGCAATTCTAGTTAGTTTAGACTTCAAAATAAAATAAAATTCACATACACTATTTATATTGAATCTTTTGCTTTTGAGGATCCCGAACCCTATGGGAAGGCTAATTTTTTAATCAAAATATGCTCAAAATGAGTTTTCTAATTTTTTTTTTCTATTTTTTGGTTATTTTTATGCATTTTATGCAAAGTAGAAATCTTTTTGTGAAAAATACTGTTGCACATTGGCCCAGGACGTATTTTAAATTACTTATCTAACACACTAGAATGTGGTATTTTATTCATTGAAGATACTACCCGTCTAATTTTTAAGTGAATACTATCCAGTATCTCAGATATTTTGTCCAGTTTGAAAATCGAAATTTGCACCCACTTTTTTTTTTATTTCTTTCTTAAAGCACATATAAAAGAATTTCTTGTGTACATTCAAAAATATACACAAAGGAGCGGAGCAGTCTAATTAGTTCTCTATTCTAACAAGGCCCTCGTAAAACTAAATGGTGTAATAAGCCATCATGTATAGGAATTATTTTCTGCCTATAACTCGTTAACCCAACCCCGAATTAGATCACAGGTCTAGGTTTTTCATCCTCTTACAAACAGGGTTGACCTTACCCAAACTTACTTATAAATGTGTAGGCTATTGGTAGGAATTTGGCAATCCAACTCGACCTAACCATTGCTACGATTGTATTCAACACAACCAAAGTAAAAACTCATTTAAAAAGTAGCCTATATAAAGTCTTTATATTGGCCTAAATGCCCAAATGGACAAATAGATCTACATAGACTTGAGTAGAGCTACTGGGTCAATCCTTCTAATTAAACAGTAAATGGATTTCGGTTGGAACCAATCCATTATTTTTTTAAGGGATGAGGGTTGACAGGGAGTGGCCCACTGGACTGTGTAGATAATGAGGTCTAGAAGTAGGGTAGAAGACAGGACAGCTCAGTGTCCAAGAAAGCCTTGCTGGATAAAAGAAAAGTCTATTTGGTTAAAGATTCTGGGTTCAATTGCAATTCTCAACATTTCTGAGTTGTCTGAACTCCAAGCTCACAGCTTTAAACATCGATCAACCCTGTCAAGATTAATTTACAGTAATATGAAAAAGTTTGTGGACCAGAACTTGGTGAATACTCACAACTCAAGCTGTGGTGAACACTCATAAGCTCAGTTAACTCAGAATAAAGATTCACTTGGTGAATTCTATAATTTCCATACTTCAATATTTCCACAAATACATATTTTCTACATAAACAGTCAGATTTTCGACCGAGTCTCAGACTGGACCCAGTGGCATTCAGAATGGAGTCAAGGAGTCTAATTCTTGCCAACACCACTTGGGCACATAACAAGCCAGGTGAGACTAGGAAGAACAAGAAAGATACGAGAGTAACTCTTATACAATATTTCTGACAGATACCAAAGAAATTTTATTAAATGGGCTAGGAAGAAATTCAGGTCCAATATATTCGGTTTATGGAGTGGTGTAACAAAGCATGATTGTTGATATAGGTGCAGCACACCAAGGGCCACCCAACAAAAATATGATTAGCCAGTCTAATGAACAGAAAATGAACCTATCCAATGTGAACCATAATGCATCTTGCCGAGATGTAGCTGGTGCCACACACACCAAACTAAGAGTAGGTGATGAAAATGGTATTCTAAATTTTTTCAAGCGCAGCAGGCCCAAAGCAGAAATGCTTCTTTCGTCCATTCCCCTGGCTCAATGGCCACACCACTTTTTTTTGGGAAAGGAAGCCACTACCAAGGTCTGCAGCAGACAAGCAACTACAAAAACAGCTGTTCCTTGGCTTGCTTGATCATTGTGGCTTACCACCCTTCTCATTTTCAACTATTTTTAGATGGAGACGTAGAATCTACAGTTACGGTCTCTGCTACCTTTTTCTCTTCAACAACATGAAGAGATTCACTAGTGCTGACCACAGAGTCCTTGGAAATCTCAACAATATTCGTTTCTTCTCCCAAAGAAAATAGAGCCTTATCAGGATTTCCAGTTGACCCATCCTTCTCTTCAGAACAAACCTGAGGAATGTTGGTTGTATCATTTGACTCAATACTCACAGCAGACTCCTTATTTGGAACAGCATTTACTTTCTCATGCTCCTCATCTTCCTTCTCTTCAGTAGAAGCCTGAGGAACATTGACTGTATCGATCGATTCAATACACACAGCAGAATCCTTGTCTGAATCAGCATTCGCTTTCTCAATACTCACAGCAGACTCCTTATTTGGAACAGCATTTACTTTCTCATGCTCCTCATCTTCCTTCTCTTCAGTAGAAGCCTGAGGAACATTGACTGTATCGATCGATTCAATACACACAGCGGAATCCTTGTCTGAATCAGCATTCACTTTCTCAATACTCACAGCAGACTCCTTGTTTGGCGCAGCATTTACTTTCTCATGCTCCTCCTCTTCCTTCTCTTCAGTAGAAGCCTGAGGAACATTGACTGTATCGATCGATTCAATACACACAGCAGAATCCTTGTCTGAATCAGCATTCTCTTTCTCATCCTCTCCTCCCTCCTCTTCACTACAAGCATGACTAATATTGACCGCATCGATTGACTCAATACCTGCAGCAGAATCCTTGTTTGAAACAGCACTCACTTTCTCATCCTTATCTGGCTTCTCTTCACTACAAGCCTGAGTAATGTTGACTGTATCGTTTGACTCAACACTAACAGCAGAATCCTCGTTTGAAGTAGCATTCATTTTCTCATCCTCCTCATCTTCCTTCTCTATAATACAAGCCTGAGGAATTTTGACTGTATCATTGGACTCCAAACTCAAAGCAGAGTCCTTGGCCGAAGTGGCATTCACTTTCTCATCCTCCTCTTTTGAGGGAGATGAACATGGTTCTGAATTTCCTTCTGGTAAATCTGTTTCTTTAACTCCAAAATGAGACATTCTGGTTGGTGCAGCATTATCAGTTTCAGAGATATTTGTCACACTAGCATTGCTACAATCCTCTCCAACTGTGCAAACATCTTGGATTTCAAAAGGGTCTGCTTCAATGCAGGTTCCTGTGCAGATCTCTTTACTATCACCAACTGCTGCATCTTGAAGCTCACAATTATCAACTGTTGCATCTTGAGGCTCACAATTATCATCAACTGCTGCAGCTTGAGGCTCAGAACGATCATCATCAACTGCTGCATCTTGAGGCTCAAAATTGTTCTCAACTGCTGCAGCTTGAGGCTCACAGTTATTATCAACTGCTGCAGTTTGAAGCTCAAAGTTACTATCATCAACTGCAGCAGCTTGAGGCTCAGAACAATCATCAACAACTGCTGCAGCTTCAAGCTCACAGTTATTATCAACTGCTGCAGTTTGAGGCTCAGAACAATCATCAACAAGTGCTGCATCTTGAGGCTCACAATTATTATCAACTGCTGCAGCTTGAGGCTCATAGTTACAATCATCAATTGTTGCAGCTTGAAGCTCATAGTTATTGTCATCAACTGCTGCAGCTTGAGGCTCAGAACAATTACCATCAACTGCATCTCGAGGCTCACAATTACTATCAACTGCTGCAGCTTGAGGCTCACAGTTATTATCAGCAACTGCTGCAGCTTGAGACTCACAGTTACTATCATCAAATGCTGCAGCTTGAGGTTCACAGTTATTATCAGCAACTGCTGCAGCTTGAGGCTCACAGTTACTATCATCAAATGCTGCAGCTTGAGGTTCACAGTTATTATCAGCAACTGCTGCAGCTTGAGGCTCACAGTTACTATCATCAAATGCTGCAGCTTGAAGCTCAGAACCATCTTCAGACAAAGGGTGTGAAATGTGAAATTCAGTAGCAACAGATGGACCAGCTTCTGAAACAAGCTTTTCAACAGATGGACCAGATTCTGAAACAAGCATATTCTCGTCTCCACTCCCAAGGCATGTAGCCTTAGATAAAGAACCATCATCTTGGACATTCTGACTAGAAGTTGAAACCTCCAGAGCTTCTTTCCTAATATCAACAGGATCAGCACCTTCAAAAGAATACTTGTGTAACTTGGTTTCTTCACAAGGTGACGCTGTGTTTGAAGAAATACAAGGAAGATCAGCACCTTCACTTGGACCAGCTTTATCTGAAATAACATCAAGAACAATTTGCCCTTCAGTGCAAGTTGCTGGGTCTGAATTGTGAGACTCAGTAGCAAAAGATGGAACTTCTTCAGGAAAGAAGAGTTTTTTTATCTTCACTCCTAATGCATGTAGCTTCAGAGAGAACATCATCCTGGTCATTACTGACTAGAAGTGAGAACTGTCAAAGAAAGACCGGGAACAAGAGAATTTCTCAGAACTAGAAAGTGAACAACTTCTAATGTAATGAAATAATAAGTTACAAAACAAAACAAGAAAAACTTTTTGTAATGTCAATAGGATTAGTACCTTCCAAAGCATGCTGGTCTGATCTGGTTTCCTCAAAAGGCAGAGATGTGTTAGAAGCAACAGAAGGAAGATCCAAAGCATCACTTGGACCAGCTTCTTCTGGAGCCTTGCCAGCTCCCTGAGCAGGCACATCTGATTTGGTTTCTTCACAAGGCAGAGCAGTGGTCGAAGAAACAACAGGAAGGTTTGGAGCATGACTTGGACCAGCTTCCTCTGGAGAAATGCCAGGCACATTTTTCTTTTCAATGCAGCTTGCACCAACGGATTCATCTGCCTTATCTGGATGCACAGAGGCTCGACTACCAATAGCTTCTTCACCGATGGTATGAATAGGATTGTCAGCATGCTTAACAGGTTGCATGGACTTGACTGGTGCAGTTACAACAGCAACATTAGGAATATCCAATACATCACTTCGACTAAGACCAGCAACACCATCAGCCTTCTTGTTAGCATCGGTACTACAGTTGTCATTTATTTCTGCATTCTGAACGTCAGCCTGTTTGCTTCCAGAATCAGTTATGGTCATCTCTGGTTTCACAACAGTTGAAGCTGATGGTGTGTCTGTCAATGCAACAGAAACTGCACAAGAATTGTTCACTGCTGTTTCTACTACCTCAGAAGAGACTGCCTTCTCTCCAGGATATCGTGTCTCACTCAACACATGATCGGTTTTTTTAGGCTCCACACTAATTGCCTCCAATGTGGCATTCCTGTCCCCAGGGGCATGCGATTCATTTACTTTATGAGGTTCTCCTGCAGTATTTTGTTCTGGAGATTGGCTTTCCTGTTTTTCATTTGTTAGACCAGTGATGGGTGATACTGGTGTCAACGACACCTGGTTTGCAGTCTCTGAATGTTGTTCTGGCAAATGTTGCACTGCTGTTCCATCAATAAGGGTTCTACTCTTTTCATTAGTAATATGGTCACTTCCATCTTTACTCCCCAAAGAACATTCACTTATTGAAAGTCCCATGATTCCAGTTTCTGATTGGCATGGTACTGAACATGCAACTTCTAATGCTGAGCTCAGTTTCTGGCTGGACATAGTGACAGATTGTTTAACAACTAAATTAGAAGCCTGCTCAGATGTAGCATTCTCTGTTTGCTTTTCACCATTACCTTGCTCATCTGTTGGGCTAACCTTGGCACTGATTTCATTCTCATCAGTCTTTGAATCCACATGAGCACCACTGCCTGGTCCCGCTTCGGAAACATTTGTGCTTCCGTCACTCTTATTATTTTCGATCTTCAACTCCACCACATGAACATGACCACTACCTACTGCTGCTACAGAAACAGGCATGCTTTTATTGCTGTTATTGTCAGTCTTCAACTCAATGACATGAGCATGAGCACTGCCTGCTGCTTCAAAAACAATTTTGTTTTCATTGCTCTTCATATTGTCAGTCTTCAACTCCACCTTATGAGCATGACTGCTGCCTACTGATCCTTCAGAAATGGCTGCACTTCTTGATCTTGTCTGCCTAGTCTGCCTAGTGGCAACTGGACCTCTTTTTTTAGACCCCCTTTTTGCTGGAGCAGGGGTCCTACTTCCCTCTGCAGATCTTTTTTGAGGCAATGGTACCTCAACCACTGGAACCTCAACCATCTCATCATTCTTCTCATCTTGGGAGTTCATAATTGGTGCGGTGTTAGGAGCCACATGGACTTGGTGTGTGTCAGCTTCACTAGGTTTACTTGAAGAATTGGGGGGCTCCACTTTGGGGGCATCAAAACTAGTTCCATCTTTCCCAGTGCTTTGAACATAAGAAGTTTGTGGTTTCTCAGAAGACTTCTGCCCCTCATCAGATGCCATATCAGAGGAACCCACTCGAAGGGTTCTCCTCTCTTTCAGATCTTGTGCCAATGAAGATGAAACAGTTGGAGAATGGCTGACCTTCAGCTGCTGTCCAGGTTGGTTCACACATAAATTTCCACTGTCATGTTGCCTTGATTCTATTGATGCAATTGGTAATGATTGGGTCTGAAAAGCCTGCAGCCTGAGTCCCAGAAACTGGACCAAGGGAAGCATTTGGTGCCAGGACTGGTACCAAGAAAACCACATTTGGAATTCCTGGAATTTGGTTAAGCTCAAAATTAAGAGGAGATGTTGCATTTGAAGGTCCTGATGGCCTAATAAGTCTTTCCATTTGTTGGGCAAAAGCAAAAGTCTGAGAAGTTGCATTTGAAGTTACTGTTGCCATGTCTATTTGCGTTGGAACCAGTGGAACAGGATTAAGTTCAGGCCCAGCTGCAGGTGAATCAGCATTCAGTTTCTTTGCCCGCTTCCTAGGTCTGCCGGATCCACTTTGAGCCTTTTGACTTTGTCCCATCACTTGAGAGGGCAAGACTGGACTAGGAGAGGTTAGTGAACTAGGAACAGTTCCTGCCCCATGTTGGAAATTAATGGTCTGTGCCTTCACATGATGGGAGGAAACAGGGATGGTAACAGAACTACCAAAGACATCCTTTTGACGCTCCAATTCTTGTTTGCTAACAGTTTCAGAAGGCATGGGAGAAATCTTTGGAGTTTCAGAAGGTGCGGGAGCAACCCTTGGAGTTTCAGAAAGCATGGGAGCAACTCTTGGAGTTTCAGAAGGCATGGGAGAAGCCCTCGGAGTCTCAGAAGGTGCGGGAGCAACCCTTGGACTTTCAGAGGGTACAGGAGCAACTCTTGGAGTCTCAGAAGGCACAGGAGCAATGCCTGGAGTCTCAAAAGGCACAGAAGCAACCCTTGGAGATGGAGAGACATTTATTGGTACTCTCCTCGGCCTGCCCCGCCCTCGTTTAACTGGAGGTGGAGGTCGTGGCACAGTGCCCGATGGTTGTGATTCCTTTGCCGGTAGCACTTGCTCTTTGGATGGTTGTGGTGGCTCACAGGGCTGTTGTTTAACCAGTTTACATTGCCGCAATGGTTCTTCAGACAATGGTGGTTGCAGTTCTTTGGAAGGCAAAGGTAGTTCCTTCAATTGCAACGGCAGTGGCTCGTATGATTGCAATGGTTGCAATTCTTTGCACAAAAGTGGTGATTCTTTGGATGATGGTTGTGATTCTTTGGATGATGGTTGTGATTCTTTGGATGGTAATGGGGGCAGCTCTTCAGATGGAAGGAATGGGGCATCCATGTTCCCCACTTTGGGCCCCCCAGCTTCTGTTGTCATACCTGAATCCTTTGGCATTACCTTAGTTTCAGGGGAATCAGGGGGATCGACCTGACAAAGCTTTTCAAATTCCTCTTCTGTCCACTGGTCTTCATAAGATCGTACCTAAAGTAAAAAGGAGAAATGGACAATTAGTTTTAACACATCATGAACTGCTAGTTGACCTAATCCACATGTTTATTACATATATTATGTAATAATATTTCTTTAATGAAATTTGTCTTTAAAATAGTTAGTTCTATTTTGCTACAGTATTCTTTCATTTATTTCTTCCATGATAATGAAAACGAGGCCTCCAGCCAAAATTGCAGCAAAATGCATGGATTATCTACACTCGAGAAATCTATTGCAGTGGATTGACTTAAAACATGCAACTTTTGTCTTTGCTAATTCAAATGAAAGCTCTATTAATTTGTTCAAACCAGATTCAGCCCAACCCAAAATTAGGTTGGGCGGTCTGGGTTGGTTGCATGAAGATGCCTGTGGTTTGGCTTTGGGTGGGATTACTAGGGTTAGAGACTAGGTTTGATTGGATTAGGTTGAGGGTGATAGAGGTTGGATTGAGCTCAACTCAACCAAACCTCACCCAAATTGTGCTCCTAACTCCAGATGAAAGGGAAATGGCTATGATTATCATGAATATTCATGCCTGAATTGAAATATTTGAGATGAATTGAAATCCAGACCTGGACACAGCATACATGCATGCACACACGCATGTGCACACAATATGCACCCATGCATGCACTCAAGCACGTGCCTGCTCTCTCTCTCTCACACACACACGCACAAATCTCAAGAGCGTAATGACTCACCTCTCTTGCTCGTTTACCCCTTCCATAGTGTTGGGTGTCCAAACCCCCAAGGTATTCGCTTTTTCTCTTCATTGCAAGATTTGAAGCTTCATATATCTGCATAGCTTGATAGAATACCTTCAAGTCGTCATCAGTCACAAGACGGGGAGGCATTGGTGGTAAAGGTTCAGAACCATCATTGCATTCTCCATGTATACTTTGCCACGCAGCCTGAAATTTAACAGTTTTCATAAGAACAAAATCCTTCTTTAGGCAACTTCATATATATAACCATAATAATACAAAAGCACAAACCATCTCTTTTTCATGCCTTTGTCTGTCGATGGATTCAAAAATATCAATCTCTGAACCACTGCAAAAACGTAGGCTAGATTAGATTTTCCACATTAGACTTAGCTATGGTCATTAAAATCATATGATTTACTATTTGAATCTTATGATACAATATGATTTTTAAACAAAATGATTTGGATCTTATAATACATCTACAATCTTTTATGTAAATGTTAAGTTTTACTAAAATATGATTTCTTCTTTATGATCCAAGTCAATTTTCAAAACATTAGTCCTATAAGATATCTTGATCACATGTAATTAGCAAGCCCTGTGCATGAATTTCATTTTGTAATCTTGAACATGCTTACAATGTCATTGAAATCTACCATACACAATTTGTATCTTACGATTTGTACAATATGGCAAGAGGAATGCTTAATATTGGTTTAGAAATCTCGCGATTCCTATGGATGTAGAATTATGGGGCTACTTGGAAGCGAAAATATGAAACTTTTGGTTTTGATGGGTTTTAAGACTTAAGTTATTGGACATCTAAGACCTTTGAATTTTTTAGGGCATTCTAATTATTGTTGACATTTTATAACATTAGATGGAACCTATACCACTTCTATACTCTTAGATATTAGAATTGTGAATTTGAGCTCCAATGAGAACTTCGTATAATATTGACATTAATGAAAGAAAATTGGAGAATAGCTATACTATTACATTTTAGATATTTTTTTATGTTATTTCATATATTAAATATGTTCAGCGAAAACACTTACAAATCTTACTATTCCAACAGATTTCAATACACAATTTGGGATTAAAGACGTACAATCATTTTACGATAAAATTTGATTTTTGCAACATTGAAACATCTACTTAAATGACAAACTTGGGTATAGTAGAAAAATAAATTACACCCCATTTTTCGGACGAATCGTTTAGATCAGATGGGTGTTATAACCTTTTCACGTGTTTTGTCCTTTTGAGAGATGTGGAATGGGGTGTTGACTACAACATATTTATTATAGCTTTTGCGATATATATAACTTTTTAGTTTTTACCCATTACTTTTCAAATTGTTTTAAGATTTTACCCTTTTTTGAGAAAACCATTAAAATATCTTAAGATTTATGATACAATCTACGCTTGATATGATTTGATGACTAGAACGAATTATAATAGTATTTCAATTTCCAAAACATTGTATATAGCATAAAGGTGGAGACAAAGTAGTTTAACAGATATTGGAGGAAAAAAAGGCTTTGATGTCTCAAGAAACACGAGCAGGATCTCTTTTCTTGAACAAATATGCACAAAACTTTGAAGCTAAGATGTCATTTCAACTAGTGTGACTGCCCTTGTCTGCAAGAATAATGGTTGATCACATTCAAATGAGGAAAATCGAATTTCTAAATCAGATTTACCTGCGGGCTATGACATCATTGAGTACATCATCTTCTAGAACTGCTGTAGTTTCTTCTTTCTTACCCTCCCTTAGAAGGGATTCCAAATATTCTCTGCGGTCTTCTGCACTGTAACAGAAGAACAAAGGAAGCTCTTCAGCTAAAGATGAGAAAGTATCTTGAACAAAAAAGGTAAGCAAGTACAGAACTATAATGCAGCTCACCACATGCATAGGTTCGCTGAGGCAGCCCATTCCATATAATTGGGTCCCATATGATCCAGATCATTCATGTAATGACCACATTATGTGTAGGATGCCTAGACTGGGGGATCATAACTTTTTCATTGTTTGCCTTCAAAGAAAAGTTGAGAAGAGATCCCAATTTAGATGGTCATGTACATCCATATTCATGATGGAAACCACCAATCAAAAGCATGGAGCTCCAAACGATTAACTGATTTGGCAGACCCAATTTTGGACCTGTCAGCAAACTATACAATTGCCAATGCACATTATCATCATCATTGCCATGGAAGACTTATCTATCTTAAGTTTTCCTTGCAATTTCTACTTCTCCACTCATTCATGTTTAAGACCAAATTCTTTGTTAATCTGCAGCTTAAGGCAGTGTTTCTAACTATTACTCCCATATCCTAGTAGGTCTCCTTCGAGTACCTTGAACTAGCAAGCTGCCAGTTCTTCAAATTGGATGATTTATTGTCTTCTTTTTGTTCACGTGCTCATACCATCTTCAGATGCCATGGCTTCAATTTATATTCTACTATCCATAGGTTATCCCTTATGTACATGCTGCTCATTGCATCCTTTCGTGTTGCTCTGCACATCCATCTTGGCATGTGCATAAACCCCTAATAACAAACTGCTAATGTATAGGACCTAAATTATTTGGTCAAGTAACATAAAATCCTTAAGGTATAATCCTCAGAGGACAATATCCCAACCTAGTATTGTTGTCAAAAAAGCCAGCAGTGATGCTCTGATTAGCCACTCCCAGTTTGTGCTCAGCTGCAGCTCTAACTTGTTCTTCCACTGTGCGGACCTATTTGCAGATCAGAATTGTCTTAGCAAAGCAGTGTGCAACATTTGTTGTCAAACAGAGACAACATGAACAGAAACCACCAGATCATGTGATCAACTAATTCAAAAGATAAGTTATTCAATAAGATGCAGCAGTTTAAGTGCCGATGACATGAAAGATGAAATTAAGGATGGTATTTCACACACAATACATTTGTAACATGGCACCAGTTCATTCATCATAACTAGATATAAGCCCACATGATCCACAGAAATTATACACATTGAGCAAACAAAATTTTAAAGGGTGAATTTTTTTTGCCAGAGTTATGGAAAGCAAGGTAAATACAGGAAAAGGGAGAAGAAAGAAACTCCAGGTTTTTTAATTCAAGCTATGAAATTGTTTCCAGCAGAAATCCAAGGCTTGCTGATGTTGATGACATTCTTGAGAATGAGTGGGGATTGACTTAAGCACAAAAATGATGGAATATGGGTGACTTTTAAACAGAACGCAGGAGAAGGACCAACGTTTAAGAATGTGTGCCCCATAACTTTTTTTTGAAAGGTAACTGAATTAAAATAAAAGAGAAACAAAATTACAAAATCTGGCTAAGAGAGAGCCTCCCAAGAAGAAAAAATTGTCACAAGTTATTAAAACTTGTTTACAATTTCCATGGATAACCCTAATCCCTGGCGGGCAATCATCTACAGCCGTGTTAGCTGTCAAGGTGTCCAAGCTATCTTAAATTCAAAGGTAGAAATTATATGTCAAAAGCTCAAGCTTATCAAGCATCTACCATGGCGACGGAGCTCCATTCACCCATCCCACCACTACTCTAGAATCTTCTTCTATAGCACTTCCTCGAACTCCTAAATCTTCCAATTCCTTAATGCCTCTCCATAAAGCGAATAATTCCGCCTCATTCACTGTACCTTGAGGAATAGGACCAGCGAAAGAAACAATTGTGGATCCCACTTCATTTCGGATTACACCCCCATAACCGGCTAGACCAATGTCATGCAAGAGCTTGATGCGGAGCATCATACGAATTCCATATTTAGCAAGTTTCTATATTTAGATATAGGATTTCTAGCTTTTCATGATTGTATTTTTTCTTTCATTTATTTGTTTAGTCTAATAGTTGGTTTTGTTTGGTAAAATTTAGTGATTTTACATGTAATTAGGGTTTTCTATCATTGGGGGTAGTTTGGTATTTGTTTATTTGAGGGTATTTTGGTCTTTTTCATGTTTTTAAGTCATTATATATGTGATGTAATCCCTCCATATAGGATTGACACTTAAACATGAATGAAATTGGAGTTTTCTTCCACTGTTTGTGCGACGAAAATAATTTGGAACTGATTCCTTTGGCGTGAAGCCTAGCGTGAGGCTACCATCTTTCCATCTTCGGGTATTCTTATTCTACTTCTATCTCTTTATCTCTCTTCCTCTATCTTTTCCTTTTCTTCTCCATGAATTGTTGTCCCAGAAAAAGCTCCAAAACCTGTCATAAATCTGTCCCAGAAACAACCCCAAAACCTGTCCCAAAATCTGTTCCAGCTCAGCCCCAGATCTGTCCCAAAACAGCCCCAAGACTAGTCCCAGTTCTGTCCTAGATCTATTAGATCTGCTACTATATTTAGATCTGTATCTTAGACCTGTATAACCCTCTTCTTAACTCTTTTACTGTTGTTCTACACTTTTTCTTGTTGCCGTTATTAATTGATTAATTAATTTCAACCATATTAGATTTTAGAATGCAATATTTTTTATTTAAATTTAGGCATTTAGGGTCACCCTATAGTTTGTCCTGCATCACAGCTTCCATCAAAATTTAATTTAAGAAGAGCAACAAATGATGGAGACCAAGTCATTTGTGGACGAGTGACTTCCCGATGAATTAAACAATCAACTGATGCCCAATCTCTACATAGCTTTGAAATCGTTAACCCTTTAAATTTCGAAGAAATAACCATCCACCTAGCCGTTTGAATTTTAATACTATCCAAAAGTTGTGTGACTTAGCAATCGTGGCCTTCAAAAATCCGCTTATTTCATTCCAACCAAAGAGACCAAATAACACTCAACACTGTTGTAGATCATAAACAATGGCGGAAGGAGCTACCAGAGATCATCATTTCTTCATTGAACAACATACACCACAAGCGAGGAATACAATAAGCAATGTCCAATAGATTGAAGAAATGCATCCAGATCTGATACAAGAATTGACAATGTAGTAAAAGGTGATCAACCGACTTTGCATCCAATAAACATAAAGGGCAATGTGTGCCCCATAACTTGTCATAGAAAATCTTGTGGTCATCAAAAAAACTTGTCATAGAAAACCAGAAAAATGTTTTACTTTCGGCATCTGAATATGTAGAATGGAACGCATTGCATGATGATAAAGGTATGATAAACTGGGTCATCTACATTGTGGAACTCCAATGATACAAAGGATCCAGCCCATCATACATTTGTCCGTTTAAATTTTGGAACCAGACTCAAATCACAATTGGACAAGAGCATGTACACAGTAGGTAAATGCTAACTGTTCCAACCAAAGCATTGGTGGTTTAGTCCTATCGATGTCAGATATGAATCAATCCATAAAAAAACTCAACCAAGACCAACAATGAGTGTGAACCCTACATAGATGGGACAAATGGAACTAATGATGGTGATCACAATTAGTTATCTGTTCAGTTTTCAGATCGACATCCAATTAAAGATGGATCCAAAACCATAATTCAAATATATTTTGTATTGTAGATACTCTCTTTTTTCCTTCTTGAAAGTAACAGACTCAAGCACACAACATAGTAGGCACTTAACAATTTGTAGAAGTGCTGCAAAGAATTTGAGAGAGAGAGAGAGAGAGAAAGAGGAGGAGGAGGAGGAGGAGAAGGAGAAAATCTTGATCTGACCGCACCTGACTTAGATGCAAATATCCTATTTGACATCCAAAGCAAAATGGTTCGAGGAACTACACAAGGGGATCTTGGGTATAGCCATTGTTGTTAAAATTTTACGATATACTACTCATATCTTACGATTTATATGATATGATAAGAGAAACAATTCGTATCTATTATGAAATCTTATGATTTGTATAAATGATATAATTATGGGTTTATTAGGAATGTAAAAGCATGAATCATTTTGTTTTAATGGTTTTTAAGGCTTGAGTTGATGGGTATTTAAGACCTCTCGATTTTTTGGAGGTCTTTTTAATTCATTATTGACTTTTCACAGTATAGTTGGATTATATACTGGTCTTATACTTTTGAGAGTTGGAGTTTTGATATTTGAGCTCCAATGAACTAATTATATAATATTCACTATATACTAAAAAAAAGTTGGAGAATTACTCATATTATTACATTTTAAATATATTTTACATTATTTCATATATTAAATATTTTTTAGGGAAAACACTAATGAATATTACGATTATGTGATTTATGATACACGATTTACGGTTCAAGATATATAATGATTTTACGATACGATTCAATTTTCACAACATTGGATATAGGAATTTTTTTATAGCCTATGTTCTTGCTACAACAAACAAAGTTTTCCAAAAGAATGATGATTGCCTCATTTACCTTCAAAACAGGGCAGTTTAGTCTCAAATGGACTACTTTCCACTTAAACATGGGGTTGTGCCTCTCTACAGGGACTATAGTCATCCATGGGGAAAACTTGACAACTCAACATAGACTTTCAGTTTTTGACATGTACATTAAGAGAAAAACTTGAAAAAGAAAAACAACAGCTTCCCTAAATTTAAGTGACAGAATTTGAAATTAGCAGATACTTTTAAGGATTCTATGAAACAAAGAGTAGGAGAATGATTTGGAACCTAATGAGTGATGGGATAAGATGTCTAAGCTTATTAAGGAAATAGTCAGAGTTTTTATGTGAAACTAAAGGTAATAGAACTAATTTGCACAAAGACACGTGGTGGTGGAATTTAGATGTGCAAAGGGCTATTGAAGAGAAGAAAACTCAATTCAAGCTTTTGGCAGAAAACAAGGAAAAGGAGAGATAAAGAGAATTATAAGATAAGTACTAAAATTTGCTAAAAAAGGTAAGTAAAGCCAAATACAAACCTTATGATGACTTATATGTGCAATTAGGAACAATGGAAGGAAAAAAGGAAATTTATAAATTGGCTAAAGTACAAAAGGGAAGGAGCAAAAACTTTGATCACATAAGATGTATTAAGGATCAAAACCAAAACCAAAGGGCTTTAGTTAAAGATAAAGAAATAATTAATAGGTGAGAACTTATTTTAAGACCTTTTTTAATATAGAATATGAAAATGAAGTTCATTCGGAAGGCATAGTAAATGAGGAGATTGTGAATAAAATCTAAAAAAAGAGGAAAACCAAGCTTTGGAAAAGATGAAGAAACATAGAGCACTAGGAGACTAGGGGCAGATGGTATCCCTATCGAGACTTGGACTATACTAGGTGAAATAGGGGTGTGTCGGTTGATCTGAATGTTCAACAAAATCTCCTCTAAAAAGAATGCCTGATTGGTGGGACAAAAGTATCTTGTTTTATAAGAACAAAGGAGATATTTAAAATTATGCAAATTATCATGCTATTAAACTAATGAGCCATATAATGAAACTCTGGAAAAGGATAATAGAGGCACAATCTTAGACAAGAGTCAAGTATATCAAGAAATTAATTTGGGTGTATATGGATAGGTCAACAACGGAAGCTATCTTTGTACTTACTAGATTGGAACTCAAGAGAAGGGGTTCGCTGAGGGATGGGGATGACCTTAGTTGCCCTCTATGTCACCACCCGGAGGAAAACATTGATCACCTATTCGTTAGGTGTACTATCGCTAGGAGCTTGTGGGTAAAATTCGCGAATTTCTTTGAGGTCTCTTGGGTTTTTGGGTCGAACTGCATGGGGGTTGTGAAATCTTGGGTATTATTGAAACTTAGGCACTAGGAAGAAGGTAGGTTGGCTCACAGTTCCGGTTGCAATATTGTGGACTGCCAAGCCCCTACCCTAACAGGCACGTGAGAAACAAGATTTTTTTTTTTTTTAAACTCTGAAACATGCATAACTCATAGTACAAACACGTGTAACAAGACCCCTGCGGATCCTAGGACTTCATTGGACAATTGGATTGATCGAACTGAATCATCAACTACCTACATACTCCACTGGAGATCAGATCTTGCATAGTTCTAATTTCACTTATTTCATAGCACTAATACAGTGCTATTCATGATGTCACACCAGGACATTCTAGTGCCCATCTGTGGGCCTCATCAATAAAATAGGTCTCACCCATCACGGGTCTAGCGAATTACAGATCTATACCAACCATGGGAATACCGTCAACCATGGAGTCTGTCACTCATGGGATAAACATCAACCATGGGACCTATACACGAACATAAGTACTACATCCCCCCTCAGTGACAATACTCTAAATATGGGTCCAATCACTTATGGAATCAATGCCCTCCGTGAGAATATTCATCCACGGTAATAATATACATCCATGGTCACAAAGCCCTCTATGAGGATAACCATCCATGGGAATAATATATATCCATTATCCATGGAACCATCAAGTCCACCATGAGACCAATAAGTCTATCATGGGACCAACATGCCTATCATGGGGCCAATATGCCTACCATATAACCAATATCAACGTATAAATCCAATATGTCTACCATGGGAACAACATCCACGTGATTAATCATCCATCTCTGGTAACACTCCATCAGTGAGTATCATCTATCCATGGGTATAAATCATCCATAAATGTAATCCCTCCATAGGTATAACTCATCCAGGGAACACATTATCTACCATGAGATCTTCTATCTATAGGAACAACATTCGCATGAATCACTACATAACTATGGCAACAATATCAAATCATAAACATACCACGACCCCTAACAAGACTTAGGGCCCATGACTTACTAAGCAGGAGACTCACGACTGGCGTGATCAAGTCTACCTCGCCCGGCATCCCTTCACCTCATGAGTGATTCAGTCAAGCTTTAAGGCGGTAGGACCGCTCCTTACAAAGCTAGCACCATCCCCATGGGGTAAACGAGTATCAAGCCCCACGCATCAACGCACATCAAATGTGTTATATAGCCGTGAGAGCACCCTACAGCATGTATCATGTGAGGGACTCACTCGTAGACAACAACCATACGGGATCAAGTCTCCGTACCCGACCCCACCGTCCAGAATACCTCTCTGGAATGGGCAGTCAAACACTATAATCACGTGAAGGACGTACGTATACCACGTCTCAATATCGATATCACGTGAGGGATGCACCCACATAATAAGAATGTATGAAATGGAATATAAACAATACTATGCAATCATGTCGTGCTATCAACATCATATGTGTGAAGGTAAACTCACATAAGGTCACCACTATGGAACGACAGTCATATAAAATCATAATATCTAGATCCCTAGCGTGACTTAGGTTCCACGACTTACTAAGCGGGTGACTCATGCCTAGCGGGTATCAGTCCACCTCGCCTTGCGTCCCCTCTGTCCTATGCCAAGGTGATCCAAAAATTGGGCCTTATCAGGTTCGCATATCATCCAACAAGGGTGTAATGCCAAACCCTGCCCACAAACATGGACGCATTACCAAGCTAACTCGTCATCTAAAGATGCGCAATGTTTAACTCTACATCCAACCATCATGTCTTATTAAGCTAATACCACCCTCATGGAGTGTACACGTATCTAGCCCTGCACATAAACATGAACGCCTTACCAAGTTGGCCCCATCACCCAATTAGTGAATGGTACCCAACCCTGCGTCCAACACGTCTTACTAAGTCAGTACCGCCCGCATAGGCTCACGAGTATCTAACCCTGCGCAATACGTCTTACTAAGTTAGTACCGCTTGCATAGGCTCACGAGTATCTAACCTTGCGCAAACTGTACACCAAGTATACAAAATAGTCGTAAGAGCGACCTACAGCGCGAAGCATGTGAGGGATTATACTCCTCAACGACAACCACAAATAGGACCAAGTCCTATAGCCAACGCCATCGTTCCAATAGGGTTCCTTAAACAAATCATCATCTTGTCACACCAATCTCCTCATGGGAGTAGGGACTACTACTAGTGGGGCGCAAACAAGAGAAAGGTATATCCTCAAGTCCTATATACTCTTTGAGTCTCATCCCAACACTAGTAATTCTCAATCTCATCATGCCCATTACCACAACATCTCATACTCACCTCCTACATAACCTCCTAGGCACACATCAATGAGTAATGCAAAAGGGATCATATTCACAATTACATGGGTAACATATATGGCATAATCACATTATAACCATAAGTTCACAAGGATAGCAGCATAACACATTTCATTACGTTTCATATGTTCAACATATTCATCACATTGGGTTATTTTAGGGACATGGACTACACACCAACCCTGAGATACACACATCGGGTTTGTTTAACATATTCTTAGTCCTTGCAATTCATTCAACTCGTTTTATAGTGGTTTATCATCCTAAGTCCAATCACTCCCTTTTTCACAACATTAACCCAATTAAATTCATCAATAATTCATCTCAACCCTTCACAAGGGTCTCCAACAATTACCACAAATTATCCATCATCCTTAATATAAATGGATGAGACACAATGCATCTTTTGATCGAGTTGAGACATAATGCTCTCAGTTGCCTACGTACCATATAGTGGATCAAATCAACCGTAGTTCATTATTTTCACGTTTGGGTTGACATTGGGGAGTGGTCATACTTTTACTTTAGGGAAATCAAACAAGGCTTTCTTAGCATTTACATTGCATTCCATGCATTCTCAATCATGCTACCCCATCCCCATTGTAGCACAAGTTAACCCCCTAAGATTATAAGATGCTTGACCTTAAACTCACCCATTTTACTTAGTCTAACCCTTCATCAAGTTCCTCCATACTGCGGATTTCTTCTCTAAATTTGGAGTCATCAACTCAGACTCCGGGGTCTTCCTACTTTGAGTTTGGGGAGTTTTGTATAGAGCTCTTTTTATGTTGTTGTTTGGGGCTTCTCTCTTTTGTTTTTGTTGTGTCCCTTGGGGGCTGCTCTAAGTCTCTTAGACCTCTCTTTTGATATATCTATCTTCTTTGTACTTGGTTTGCTTATTTAATAAAATATTTTTTTACCACTAAAAAAAAAAGCTATCTTTGTACTACAACTCCTCCTACAGAAAGTTTAAGAGAGGAGAAAGAACTTATGGTATTTATGGACTTAGAAAAGGCTCATGATAGAGTGTCAAGGAAATTGATATGTAAAACATTAAAAAACAAATGCACTCCTAATGAATACATAGAAATTATACGGGATATGTATGATGTAGAGGCTGCTAATGTTAGAATATGTGTGGATTCTAACAAGGATTCATGATGGGCCTGTACCTGTGTGCATTAATCAATGATAACTGAACATCAAGATCCAGAAAGGAATTTTGTTGTGGTGTGTGTTGTTTACAAATGATATAGTATTATTTAGTGAAACAAAACAACAACTTAATGATAAATTGGAATTTTGGAGGAAATGTTTTTAGACAAATGATTAAATAATCAATAGAACAAAACCTGAATACATGGAGTGTGACTTTAGTGGAACAAAGATAGAAAGGGTGATCTAATTAAAATTGGAAATGACTTAGTATCACATAAGTTTGGATACTTAAACTCTATCATAGAATCTCAAAAAGGATCAAACAGTAGATGTAACCAATAGGATGGAAAAGAGGTGGGTTAAATGTAGACAAGCTAGAGAGTCTTGTGCAATAAAAGAGATCCACATCTTTTAAAGGGATGATTTTATAAAATAGTGATTAGGCCTGTAATGCTCTATAGAGCAAAGTGTTGGACAATGAAGAAAAGACAAATAGACAAGGTCACGGTGGAGATGTTCATGCTACATTAGATGAGTAAGAGTTAGAAAGGATCACAATAAGGAGTGACGAATGAGAGAACTCATCTAAGGTAGTTTCGTCCTATAAGTAGAAGATCAATGACATTATAAAAAGTTAGAAATCACAGGAAGGAGGAAAAGTAGATAATTGAAAACATAGAGGAAAAGGATAAAGAGAGACATGATAGGTGGAAGAGTGGTTGATTTTATAGTTCACGATAGAGCCAAATGGAGAAGTAGAACTAAAAAAACCAACCACAAATGTATGGGATTTTGGCAATTGATGATGATGATGATGATAGACGATGATGATTATTTTGACGTACACTAGATTCATCCTGCCTACTCACATCCATAACCTATATTTAACTAAAAGAGAACCCATCTCCAACCACTTAATAAGGACTTGAAATATGGGAAATGACACTATTGTTATGAGACGAAAGGACATAGGTCCAATGAGAAAATCTGATCATTCAAACAACAAAATGTTTTTTCTTCCAGAAACTGGTTATGGAAATGAAAAATCACTTCTCATTTTTCTCTTCCATATTACTTATTCTTTCAACAAATTCTTCAAAATAAAACAAAAATAAAAAGTGAAAATGAAAATTGCCCTTTTTTCAAAGATTATTCAAGGGAAAGGAAATCCAAAAGATGGTATTTTTCTTCTATCCTTTCATACTTTGCCTGTTCCTTTCCTTTCTGAAATATTCTTCTTGTACCAAGAAACCTACTGTTAGCATTTGGCCAGAGAATCCAAACTATGTGGGGCACCTAGCAACTGATATCCCCGGTTGGGGGCACTATCTAGGGTAAGAATGAGATAAAACCTGTTGGGAGAACAAATCTCTAAGAATGGAGAAATATATGGACTCTTATTTGGGCAAATTGGTAAAATGCCCTATATGCATGCATCAATGAGAATAAAGGAAAAGAAACTCATCTCCCAATTCCAAAGTTAATGCTAGGAAGTTTCTTCCAAGTACTAAAATACATTACTCTTCCTAGAGATCATTACTAAGAACCATATCACCTAAATGTAATCAGGACTTGTTCTTTGCTTTTCTGTAACTCGTCCCTCCAGTGCTTGTTTGAGGCCCTTACTTCTGATGGCCCTCATATCCAACAGCAAATAATGCCATTTATTACCAAAAGTCCATTGCTTTTTTTATTTAATGAATGAATTCATTGGCCTTGTTGCCACTACCCAAGAGTTAAAGAGGAATTAAAGAAAGGAAACAACAACTCTCGTCATGTCCATCCAATAGAAACCAAATCTAGTTTTTTTCCAACCTCTCTTCCTTTTCCCTTTCAAAACCAAGAACAAGCATCCTAGGTGGACCCACAAAAAGCATGCCTTGGGTCCACTCAAGCACAAAAGCCCAACATCATGGGACACCAACGAAGAAGGAAGCATTGGAATCTAGACTTTTCCTAAACATGGTTGGATGATGATCTTGTACGCATTTCTAATATATCTGATCATGAATAAAGATAGATCAAGCCATGGATTGCCTAGATTTAAGCTGATCCAATAACAAATTTGAGCAATTGGTTCGACCCAAACATTTACATCATCTAAGTTGTTTGCTCATGGATTGGACTGATCTGATAGTTGATCCAGTGCCATCCAGACATTTGTTTTTGTTATCTTTATTCATGACATATTGTGTTAGTTTATATGACTCCAAGATTGCTATAGACTTTTATTTGTTTTATGATTTTAAATCATCCACATGTGTCTAGGGTTTTTAAGAGTCTTTCTTTTACAAATAGTTGTAGACACACTTAATGATGACAAATGAATGAATGAATGAAAGAAGAACTTCAAGTTTCTCCATCTGCAGATCTAGTGTGACTCATGCCTCCATGGTGTGAGATCAAGGAACCTTATGTGACTCAAAGTACAAATCCTCCTCTCTATCTTTTTCTTCCTTCCCTTTATTCCTCTCTTTTTCCCCACAGTTCCCCCCTTTTTACATCTTATTTTTGTCCATTTTTCATCCAAACCCTAACCCTAGCTAAACCCTACCATCGGCAAACAAAACCCTACCGGGACCCACCAGTCCGTACATGTCCTTACGATCGTACAAGCATGCCTTTTTTTGCCCCATTTTCCCAATTTTGCACCATAACCTATAGATCCCTATCTTAGCCCTGTAAATCTAACCTATTGTATTGACTTTTAAATCTAGGAGACCTAAGATAGGGTTTGGTATGATTAATTAGTCTTTTGAGGGATTTTCCAAAAGGCTAGAAATTCAACCTTGGAGGCTTTTATGTGTGGGTGTCATTCTTCTTTTTGAATCTCTTTCATTAATTGTATATCTGAATTTACATAGTTTTTGTTAAATTCTTTGTTTAAAACGAATTTATCTATCTAATATCTTATGTGAATCATGGACATAGGTTGCATGTCATTTTAGGATTCACCATACACATTTTGCATTCTCATAAAGGCATCCGTCTAGAACTTAGTCTAGGTTTTCCAATATATTAACCTATCTTGCATCAGATTTGATATCAGAGCTTGTCCTGTGTCAATCTCTCACTCCGTGACCCTCCTCTTTATCATCATCTTCCTCTCATGCTGCTCTATTCTCGCTTGTGGTGAATGGACTATCATTCGCCAATAAATTATTACACATCTATTGGGCTTTACAATTTTCATACCCCCATGATCATGCCTCCCCAACAAGCCATTCTTTTTCTATTTCTGAATGTCTCTCTATTCCCAGGCACCTGAGGAAAACTATTTGTAAATGAAGAAAATTTAGAAATGTAGATCCACACCCTCTACAACATAACTACAAAATTACAGTTGATGACGCAACCACATCATGGTATATAACAAGGAGATTGAGTTCTTGGTTATCGATTAGTAAAGAGTTTAAGGGGGTTTCTTTAGTAGACTTCTCTCTCTCACGGGAAGGTTGTATCAAATATATCTCGAATTAGAAGGTTTAGACAATGGTTTGGCAGCGGCCTCCACCAAGAGACAATTTTAAGTTTAACGTGGATGGATGGGGTAGTTATGGGCAAACCAAGGTCAGCAAGTATTGGGGGTGTAGTGCAAGATTCAAGGGGGATCGTAATAGGTCTTTTTACAGAATCAATGGGGGTTAGGGATTAGAAGGAGGTTGAGTTAGGGTAGGTATCAAGAGAGCTCTTCTTCGTTGGTCAAGTTATGGATCTAGTGAACTTATCATTGAGGAGGATTCAGTGAATGCAATTAGTTGGGCTAGTGGGAGGGAAAGAACACCTTGGAGGGAGATCATGACAACAATGGAGATTAAGTTTTTGAGTTCTTGGATGAACGTCACCTTTAGACATGTCAGGAGGACTGCCAACGAGGTGGCAAACGTCCTGGCTAAACTAGAAGTGAAGAGAGAAATTGGTTTTGCATTATTTACATAATGGGGGTGGTAATGAGTGGGGAGATCTTCAGTTTTTAACTTGTGTTCTTGTGGGGCTTTTGTTGGTATTTTGGTCTTTCTGACATCGGGTGGAATAAGTCTCTTATACATTACCCCACTATTCTGTAGTACTTATTTTCTTTTAATATGTTTTTCTGTTGCTACAGTACAAAAATGCTCTCCCATTTCACCTCCCACTTTTCTCTCAGTTCCTAAGAATATTTCATTTGTTCATACATGAGCCTTATCCCCTCTCCCCTCTTTATATATCCAAACATTCAAACATCACTCCATGATTTCCATTTTCATTCTTTAATGTAGTGATTCACACAGAGAAAGCTGCTGAAAAAAGGTTCAAAAACTAAGTTTCAATTGCCTGGGATGAAACCACTATTGCACAGCCAAAACCAACTACGAAGTGACATTAAGACACATTTGTTCTACATTTCTTCCTAGGTAAAACCACATCAACTCAATCTCAGACATCTAATTTTCCTGGGTGTGGCCAAAATCACCAGAAATATTGTAAGAGAACCAGAAAAGTAATAAGGAGCATCATATTCACCGTCTCTAATCGCAAAACAAGCACATCCTTCTTTTGCCCAATCCTATGAGCCCTAGCCTGTGCTTGCAGGTCAACCTGAATAAATGCCAAAAAGATCATCTAACTGCATATAAATAACAAAAAACATACAATTGCATGTTAAATGACTAATAAATCCTGTTACTAACAAAACCGTTAAAATATTACCTGAGGATTCCAGTCGGTGTCGAATATAATTACAGTATCAGCAGCTTGGAGATTTACTCCAACCCCTCCAGCCCGTAAACTGAGATCAGATGCAGAAACTTTAGTACAATTTAAGTTATGAAGGCCAATTCTCAATATAATATACAAAATGTGAATGTTTAATCAATGTTCTTAAAATCTTATGATGCATAATACATTTCTTATGATTCGTACAATATGATGAGAGGAATAGTTCGTATCAATTAGAAATTGCATAATTCTCATGGTTGATACAATTTTGAGGGTATTTGGAATATGAAGTATAGAAAATTTGGTTTTTGGTGGTTCTGGCTTGACCTGTTAAGGGCCTAGGCTTTATGGATTTATGGGGAGGCTTTTTAGCTCAGTGTTGGCCTTCCACAAAATTGGTTTGGGTTATAATGGTGTAATGGTAGTTTTAGAAGTTGGGAAGATTGAAATTTTTACTCCAATGTGATCGTTGTACATTGCATTGTCTGTTATTTCATGTATTTATATTTGTTCAGATGGTACTTCGAATATTCATAAAAAAATTGGGGGAAGTTATGAAATTACAAATACACAATTCAAAATTTTACAATTTGCGACTGAAGATGTACAATGATTTTGTGAAACAATTAAAATATCAAAATATTGGTTGGAATGAAACCCAAATAGAAACAGGAAAGAATATAGCATAGAGGATGTCAATCAGTTCCAATATACACCTGGGATGACAGGATATCAGGAAACACATTAGCTGAAATACTTTTTTCTTAATTTCTACACATTAAACCAGCACTGCCAATAGGTGTTGATTTCAGGCAAAAAAGGAAGAAATCAGCATTCCATTTCACAAGAAGGTATTCAACATTAATTGATTTCTGATTTCCAAGCCACCCCAGATGCTGAAGGGATTACTACCATCTGTTCCACAGAAGTGCCAAACCCTAACACGTTCAAATAGAGCGACAATCTTTTTTCAAGGGAGAATCAACAGCGTAAATAAGGAACCTCAGCAGAAATATGAAAGCTTGAGAATCTGGACGATTGAATTCCTCAATAAGGGCACCACGTTCATTTCCTGAAGTATGTCCATCCAAGCGAAGGTACTTGTAACGTTTCCAACAGAGATATTCCTCCATAATATCAAGAAGTCTTGTCATTGTAGAGAAGAGGAGCACCTGCAGGCTAATGCTTGTTATTCTTCAAAGCAGACAAAGGACGATGATTAAAAAAATCCAGTTTAAGCCAGCACCATTGAAACAGCACGTAAATGACCATTTGTTGAACATTTAAAAGAAAAAATATCATCATACATCCCCTGAAACAGCACGTAAATGACCATTTGTGTATTTGAATCAAAATTAGTACAAAATCACCAATATGAAAATATGTTGAATATTTTTTTTGATGACCGAGGTGTCCAGGGCCTCTTAGAGCCCCGGCTAGTCTTCGGGGCATGTGCAAGCCTCCTTACCCACACACACCGGGTAAAAGTAAGTGGAGTGGCCCTTTGGGGTGGGATGGGTTCCTGAGGCAGGAAAATATGTTGAATATTATAGAGAAATTTCCACAGCTTAACCAGGACTCAGAGAACACAGTTCATTGATTAATGATGAAGATGTACCAAAACAATATTCATGAATTTCAATCAGAAAAAGCATGCACATGTGGCCTGCGACTGAATTTCATCTTACAAAAGATGATGTCACATTGTTACAAAGAGATACTAAGGCAAAAGGTAAAAATCATATAATAAAAATAAGTATGCAGGCAAGATGCGACATGCACACCAAAGATTCAAGACTTCATGAAAAAGCCCCTGGAATGCCAAATTGGTAACCAGTCTACAGACCCTCAACAGTATTGCACTTGCCAGGTTAATCCCAATCCTTCAAAAGTGGACAAATGAACAACTTGGGCAACAGAATTTAGCCCCATTACTAAAATTCAGATTTTTTCACTCAGCAGTCTATACAGATGTGAGGGTTGGTGGGCAGTGGATGATAGGTGGTGGAGGATAGTATGACCTCAAAAAACAAGAAGGCTATAGTTGTTTGTCCATAGCTACTATTCCAAATGGGAGGAACAAACTTTTGCTCACCTAAGGAGTTTCATGTGTTCTCTTTTTGGGTTGCAAGTGACCATTAATGGTAATCAACTCCGATTGGATTGTTTCTAGATATCTCTCATAGGGTGTTATAAGCCAAATGTCAATGGTGGCAGCTCAATTGGGACTCCAAGACCATAGGAGCTACGTTGAATCCTTCTATACCATGGTGAAAAACTCCTCATGTCTCAGGCTTGGGGAAGTAGGAGAACCTATCAGTATAGTTGTTAAACTCATACAATTTACAATTTGGATTTTACAATCAGATATATTTTTCAGAAATTGATTTGAATCTTATGCTTTAATTCTTATTCTTTAGAAGCTTACAATTTGTTAATTTATGTGAGTCTAACTAGAATATGATTTCATCTTTATGGTCCAAGTTAAATTTCAAGACATTGGTCTTATAAGTAATACATGATCACATTGATAAGTGATTAAGAGCCCACATACATGAATTATATATATATATATATATATATATACTGAAAAAACAATATTTGCATAGATGACAATCAATTTTTAGAGCTAATACTATCACTATGTTATATATGACAAGAACCTGTAGCACAACTATTAAGGGCTTGTTCTTACAACCTAAAGGTCGTGGGTTCAAGTCCCATGGGTGTCAGATAGGCACCTATGGAAACAGTTTGTCAAATCCAAATATAAAGGCCAACCCCAGATTAATGGGAAATTTTGTTATTTTGATTTTCGAAACATTGTTAACCAAGTGAAAGTTCATGTTATAAAAGAAATATTTAAGTTTTTTTTACAAGTCCAATCATTCATGACTGATAATTTGAAGGAGCAATCCAAACTGAAACAACACAACCTGTTGACAAAAGGGAAATTAAAGTCTCCCTCCCTCCCTCTCCCTCTCTCGCACACAAAGGAAATAGCTATAATTGTGAAGATCATTTTAAATAGAGCAATCAGTCCATGGTTTTGAAGGATTTTAATTCAACAATAAAATCAATTCATAATATGTGAAATTAGCCACACACACACACACATACACAGTGTCTCCCCCTAAGACCTAGGTCTCAAGACAATCCACGAGGCCAACACAATGAGCCCAACTAGGGCCCACATGGATAGGTGGGTTTGAAAGATCTTGACTTACTTATGTGCGTTTGTGCATGTACATTTGTGCGCGTGTGTGCATGCATGTGTGCGCATGCGTGTGTGGGTGGGTGTGGGTGGTTGTAGAGCCATTTAGATATGGAACATACAAAACTGGCTTCTCCAACAATGGTTTTAGTAGCCCCAAATATCAATAGTAGATAGTCATACAATTATATCAAGCTTCAATCCAACAATTGATCTAACAAGTATCAGGATCCAATTCTATAGAGATTCAATTCACACGAGGTAACATATGTGTGGTGGTAAAAGGACGCAAATGGGCCTCCAATGAGAGGCTCCCATCATGACAACTAGACACCGCCCTCATCCCCCCATACCCACCCAAAAAATAAAATAAATACAGACACACAAAACAAAACACCAACTACCCACACCGATGCCATGCACAACCGCACACAGATATGTTCAAGTATGTTCATGCATGCACATGTGCACATAGATATGTTAAGAAGCATCCACTTTCTTTAATAAATCCTAAATCAGTGGATCATCTTTATGTTCATTGCCAGCTTTCTTTTAAGATAAGGTGTCACTTCTTAAATTGTTTGTGGTGTAATGAGTTATTCCAAAGTCTATGCCATGCCTCATCAGTGCTTGATGTATAGGTGTTGGTAATAAAAGACATTTGATTGCTTGAAATCTCTTTCACTATCATTCTTTCAAGTGTTTTATGGGAGAAGATTAACAAAACTTTTAGGCCATGTTTGTTCGAACACAAAATCAATTAATTTTAATACGGCAACGGTCAAGGATTTGATATCTATTTCACCTTTTACTTTTATGAATGAACGTAAAATTTCAGTATTAATACTACAAATAAATTGTCATTTTTAAATACTATTAATTAAAAATAAGAAACTCAAGGGAGGTTCCCCCTCAGAAAAATGCATAGGGGATCATATCAATAAATGGTGGGTGAAGTTCCACCCAATCACGGACCTTTGAAAATTTGATTGTAACAAGACATTAGTATTAACCTGAACCCAATTGACATTAAAAGTAGAAGGGCCCGCCAGATAGAGAGAGAGAGAGAGAGAGGTGTGACAAAGGATATAATTTTTTATAGGACATAATGGAAACAAATTTGGAAAAATGACCTAGATGATGGGATCAGTGGCTTTGATGAAGATGACTATGATCAAGGCTAAAATCGGATTATTTACGTGATGAGAAGGTCTTTTTTTTTTTTAAACATTAACGACTTAATTCCATTAAAACGAAAAGAGATGCCAATGAACTTCTTGTTCATTCAGGTTAAATTGAACTTCAATGGTACATTCAATTGATCAACACCTTTTCTTCTTGTTCTAATGTTGGTAAGAATGCTAATGAAGGATAAGATTATTGGAAGGATATAGAATACTGGGGACCTCAAATCTTTCTCATGCTAAGTCAAGGAAGATTCCAAATGTGCTATTCATAAAACTTTTCATCTTGGACATTTACTAACACATTGGAGGAAATTAAGGATTGACAAAAGTGAAGACACTCTTTTACCCACATTCTGAGATAATTAATGAGAGTCCAAATTCTAGGCTCGACAAGGGATTTATCTAAGATTTGATACTTGATGTTTACTTGTATCACTTTATTAGTGTTTCCTCAAAGGATGAAGGGCCATTCTCAAAGCCCTTTTGCTCCTGCTATTGTCCTCTCACTTTCTATATGATTCTGAGTGACCTTCAAAACATAGTCAAAAAAGAACAAGAAAGTTGTTGTTGACTGCTGATGATGATGATGAACATTGTTGTTGTCATGAATAAAAACATTATTATCATAACAATAATTCTAATATTATTTATAGCAAATATGGGATAAAGCTATTAACTTGACGTTTACTTGTATCACGTTCTTAGTGTTTGATTCTCACTCCACCCCAAAGGGGCACTCCCCATACTTGTATGTGTGGGTAGAGAGGCTTGCACATGCCCCAGGGATGTGTCGGGTTCTCTAAGAGGCTTGGAAACGTTGGTCATCAAATATATATATATATATATATATATATATATATATATATATATATATTGGAAAACCATATCATAGTCATACAATGTGTACTAGGCCAAACGGATGAGAAAAATAAAGGAAAGCCATTTAAGGTGGTTTGGACACCACATTAAGAAGAATGAAAACAATGCCATACAAAAAACTAAAAGGTTACAAACAGAATGAACAAGGTAGAGAGGGGGGACCATTAAAAACCTGGATCAAAAGGGTATGCAGGATATGATGGATTGTAGAGAATATGGTTTTTGATGGGATAGAATCAGAAGAGTAAATCTCAAAAAGAAAATCCAAAGATCTCATTCATGGTAATGGTGATTATTATGCCAATAGTGACAATGATGACAAAACAGTAACAATGATGTGTGGCATAGTTAAAAACATCACAAAGAATTTCACATACCCGATGATCAGTGGCCTTTAGCTTTGGTAGTAAACGATCTAACATCTCCAGCTTTCCACAAAGTCTCACAATTGGTGGCAGATAATGTTTAGGTATTAAACTGCTAACCTACACCAAGAGTTGTATGAAAAATAAATCAACAGTTTTAACTAATTCATACATATTTTCCAAGAGAAAACAATAAGCATACCTCCTCTGCATGCAGTTGGCTAAGATAAGGATGATTGCATATATTGCGTAGTTCCATTACCGAATTGTGTACAGAGCGGCCCTGAGCAATGTAACAAATTTTGTTGGTTGTTAGAACTAAATAAGATTGATGAGAATTAGGTAAATGATATGAGCACCCTAACCTGAAAGAAAATGATTTAAACATTAATGGAAAACCTGAAGTTGAAAATGGAATTATATGGTCCTGGAGCATAGCCAATATATGGTAGGCTATGGTGCTACTCATTTCTATACACATAAGCCTGTTCTTCTGTTTGACCACAGATCCAATTGGTGCATCATGCATTAAGGAAACTCAAAGGTTTAAAAGTGTCCTAGAATAGTCAATTCAGGCAGATAATTCTATAACTATTCATGATAAGGGCAAAAGATACAAGTGCTAGGATATCCCAATCTGGGAGATTTTTGTGTATATATCATTCATAGAAGGGCCAAAGCATTAAAAATTCCAGATCATCAAACTACCGATTCTGGGTAGAGAAATGGTGAGCTGAAAGGTATAAAGTTACTTCAGTTTGGATCCTATAATTCCCTAAAGGAATGCCATAGAATAGAAAGCATGCCTTTGAAGATCCAAGGGAGCCAAGATTATCCTCCACCCGCTTCATCAGCAGCTTCTGATAAGCAGATGCCTCACACCTAATAAGTCTTTCAATCTTCTCAGGCAATTCATTTGCAACCTATTGAAAAATTGAGAAGTCAAAAGATTAGCAGACAACTGAAACAGAATCTAACATGTGATATTAATACATCAAGAAAAATGGCATTTCAAACATAAATGCCATAAAACATGTTATTGACAAAAGGCAAAAAGCATGACTGGGTAGACCTTGTGCTTCAGCCTTCGAAGTACAAAGGGTCGAAGGACCTGGTGCAGACGGTTTATAATCAAAAGATTTTCCTCCTCGGACAGCAAAGCCTATTAGATCATAAGCATCCATGATGACATAACAACCAATAGGATAAATCTGGGAAAATAGAACTCAATTCTGAGCTACAATTTTATGGCTACCGCAAAGGATCAAAGCTTACTTCATCTGGGGAATTATCAACACCACTCTCAAATGGTTTGTTGAACCACTGAGAAAAGTCCTCTGATGAATTGAATATGTTTGGTAATAAAAAGTTAAGCAGCGCCCACAGCTCCTCGAGATTGTTCTATACAAAAAAGAGCTGACTAAAATTATTATCCAGTAAAATAAATCTCAAACATAGTTCAAGCAAAATCTGGAATAAGGTAAAATCATTTCAAAGAATTAAATGGTGACAAAGATGATATTTGCATAATGACAACAAGCTGAAGAACTTAGCAGTCAGTACATAGGTGGAATTGAAATAAACATATGACAGAAGAATAAAGAGTTCGTTTAAATGTACATAGAAGATTTGTAAGAGAAAGATGCAAAGCAACTCTACTCCCTGAAAGAACATAAAAAGATATAAAAAAAGATGGTTACATAATAGTGACTCCATCATTGGTTGTGATACAGTTGGTTCTTTCCATGGAGCATAAGAAATGGGTTTCCTATTCAAGATGAGAAGATCGATGCACATGTAGATGGTTTCGATTTAGTCCCACTAGAGAAGGTTGCACTCCAAATGAAGAACTTGGGGAACCCATGAGGGTTGGATTGGTGGTCGAGAACCCGCTTGAGATGCGGGAGGTCTTGGATTCAAGTCACTCTCAACACAAAAAGGCCCACTCCCTATAGTGTTACCCGGTGTGTGTGGATAAGGAGGTTTGCACATGCCCCAAGAATTAGTCAGGTGCTCTAAGAAGCTTGGGTACCTTGGTCTTAAAAAAAATGGAGAACTTGGGGATAGTTACACATTCCAACAGGACGATTCTCTATAGAGGTTTCCTGATGAGTTCTTTACAAACTATAAGAATCAAATACAAAGTATCCAAATTAGGTTCATAAAGTTCCAGACTTGAAACCTTCTATACAGGTTTAATGCATGTCTCTTGGTTTTCTAGGAAAATAAATTTAATAAGAAAATGATTTTCAATGAAAAAAATTTGCTAGAAAATTACTTGGTTGGAATTCTTTTCCTAATATAAAACTTTCCCACGTTTGTTTCCTACACCTAAATAAGGAAAAAATAAAAATAGAAAGGAAAAAAAAACTGATTTTAAGGAAAATTTGGCACTAAAAAATTAAATTCCTATGAAATGTTTGCAAACAATCATAGGAAAATCTCATTTTCCTGAAAAAAAATTAGGCAAACAATTTTTCCCTAGTGGTGTAAAAGGTAACTAATAGAAAATAAAATTCCCTAAAAAAAAAGAAGGAAAATTCAGACCACAATCTCACCATATCACCAACAAAGCAATTATTCTTCCTGGACATTCCACAAACCAATTGAAGATTTTATTATATACCCCATGCATTGAGTCCCATCTGTGGTAAGGGTGATCTATAAACTTTTAGAGCAGTCCAGCATTTTCACCTTCATGGATTCTTCGGATGTCAGTTGTACGTTTAATTCCCACATCAAATGGTTGTGAGGTTCAATCATTTAAAGATCTTAAACCCAAGAAAAATGCATTTCCATTTAGCAATAAGAATGGATTCAACAAATCTACCATGCCCAACCTCCGCTTCAAGGCTAGAAAACTTAGCGATTCAGCCAGTCACAACCCAAGTTGACAAGCTTGTAAGGATGTCCAAGTTCAAAATTGAGGACACTTACCCTATACTAGAAAAATATGCAACTCGGATTAGTTTTTCCTTGCTTTTTGGATGACTTAGTGATTCACACCCGAGTCACTGTTAAGGTGAGTTTTTTTCATTAATATTCCATTTAAAATTGCACAAGCAGTGGGGTTCGAACACAAGACTTCTAAATACCAACACTCTTCAGTCACAAGCTACCGCAGTTCCATACTAAGGATGTTGGTATTCAACCCCTTTGAAGAATGGAGAGATTTGATCACAAAGTAGTTAAACTGCTCAGATTGGTAAAGATACCTCACAAAGTAGTTAAACTGCTCAGATTGGTAAAGATGTTGGGTATCCAATTTTAAGGAAATGGTGCTGAGTTGGATGGACGATTATTGCTTTCTATCAAGCATTGATAGGGACAAAATCAAAGAAAGTCAACTAATTCCAACAGCCTATAATTGTTTCTCTTTTATTTAAAAGAGAAAAGGCAAAAGAAAAAAAGGAAAGGAAATTAAATTGTGTTTCTGAGGCTCATACGAAGGTGGTTCCTTAAATTAAATTGTGTTTCTAAATACCAACACTCTTCAGTCACAAGCTACCGCAGTTCCATACTAAGAATGTTGGTATTCAACCCCTTTGAAGAATGGAGAGATCTGATCACAAAGTAGTTAAACTGCTCAGATTGGCAAAGATGTTGGGTATCCAATTTAAGGAAATGGTGCTGAGTTGGATGGAGGATTATTGCTTTCTATCAAGCATTGATAGGACAAAATAAAAGAAAGTCAACTAATTCCAACAGCCTATAATTGTTTGTCTTTTATTTAAAAGAGAAGGCAAAAGAAAAAAGGGAAAGGAAATTAAATTGTGTTTCTGAGGCTCATACGAAGGTGGTTGTATGGGTGATTCTCTACGGGTAGGTGATGGTCCTCATATATATTTTTGGGCGTTTTCAAGAGGTCTATGCGTTCGTCGGGTTTGCACATGATGATTTTCTTCTTTCACTTATGTACTTCTATTTTCCTATTAATACATTCTGGTTAACATTTCAGGGACAAAAGAAAGACCGCAAAAAAGGAAGAAATCAGGATGCTTGTGTTTTTATTTTACATTTTCCATTTTACATATGCTTTTATTATAGTTGACTTGTGGCTGTCATAGATTGTAACATATTCTCTTTCCTTTCCATCGCCTTAATTGGCTCCATGTACTCTATTTATTCATGTATTATCTCTTATTAGAAACATGCAATACAATATACAGAGAATTTATCTCTCTTCCTTCCCTTATCTTCCATTATTTTCTCCCTTTTTCTAATTTTCCTTATAACATATATTAGTTAAAGATAATGTACTCAAGAAATAAAGAGTAACACAAATAACAATATGATTAAAAGAAGTTCTCATTAACCTGTAGAGGTGTTCCAGTCAACAACAACCGATAGGAACTCTGAAAATGCTTCAAGTCTGCATTCAATTTGCAAGATGCATTCTTTATGCGATGGCCTTCGTCAATTATAAGGTAATGCCAATGAAGCTTGCTTAGTCGGGGCCTATCATTTTTGTTCATCAAGTATTCATATGTTGTTAGGAGGACATTGAACTTATGCGGAGCAATCCTTTCTCTGCAGTAACAGATGACAATTTTAGGTTATTCTTCACACAAATGCAAGGCTCCCATGGTAGATTAGGCTCTTCCCATGCCCATTTACAAATGCCACATGTTGATGTAGACACAAGTATGCACCATCCATGTCATATGTTTAAGGCCCACTTTGGTTCTCTTGATCCTAAAGCTTGCCAATCCCCACATCAGGTTAATGAGATCATTTACACAGCAGAGCCTACCTAGGGAATTTCAGGATCATGCAAAGATGTGTCTCCATGGTACATGTAGCAATGTCAAATGCACACGCATGGAAGAATAGTGAACCTCTTAAGGATAAGATGTTAAAACTATATATATATATCAGATTTAAAGTCATTACTTGAATAGCCTGCGCCTCACTTCGGGAGGACCAGCATATGTGATGCAGTTTATACTGGGAGCCCAGAAATTAAATTCAGTCTCCCATCCTGGAAGAACGGAGGATGGCACCACCACTAGAAATGGTCCTCTAGAATTTTTCGCTTCCATAAGGTAACAAATTAGAGAAATAACCTGCAAAAGCAAAGTTTTCAGAAAATTTTCCATATGTAGATTTAGCAACTGGAAAGAACAAGCAAAACTCCCATCAAACTACACCTGAACAGTTTTACCAAGACCCATTTCATCTGCTAGAATCCCATTCAGGTGGTTATTATGTAAGGAAACCAACCACCGCAATCCGTTCATTTGATACCTGCAAAACAATGAAAATCATAGAAACTAAGAAAAAAGCACCACTTCTATTCAATCCCACAGCAAGAGAAAACTAAGAAAAACCATTTAATAGAAGAAATAAGTGGATCCATCCCCAGCTGCGGGAGAAATCATCATAATAAACACAATAATAATTATAATGGCACTCACTCTCTTAATTTTCCACCTTGAAGTGAAGTTGGCTGCTCATTTATGCTCTCTTTTACGCTGCAGAGAACAATACTCATTAAACAAAATTCTCTATAGTAACAACAAACCAAAACAATTGTCTAGAATAAATATACAGTGTTGATTCATAGCACCAAAAGCAATGGAATCATCGTGCCCCCAAGTGAATCATACAAGCATAGCAGATGTATATGAAATTTCGACCATATTGCCAGATTAGAAACAAAAACAGAAAACAGTGCAAGAAACACCTAATTTTCACAGTATCGTGTTTCAGTACTTACGTAGAAGCATGAAACAAACATAAAGGAAAATGAGAAACATAGGTACTTCAAGTGGAAGAAGATTCCCCGTAAGTGCAACCAGAACCACTCATTCACCATTCCTGACCATGAAATGGTAATAGACCCCATAAAAAAAAAATCACAAATCAAACAAACCAAATCGATTAACTTTGGCTCATAAATGGAAGATGAGATATTAACATCACACAGAGGAAGAAAACATGGGGTTGTGATTGTTGACAAAAAAAATCTTTTGCAAAATTGTCTCCAATCACGCACTTGAGCCTCAACGGGTTGAGCAAACAAGACACGTCAAAATCTAGTGAGAGGGTGAAACTCCCGAAAGATTTGGTCGATCTAGATCTTCTAAAGTTCGATTCATCAAAAATGGGCCACTGATGGATCAACGAAAGTATTGAGATTTGATTGATGACATATCTTAGCCCAAGGATGGCTCTACAACTCATTGATCTTAGACCGGATGCCATGGACAACATATATCATGTGTGGCCCACTCATGATGGCCCAATAATCTCAAATTCAAGTCCATTTAGAATATTCAGGTGTTAGATCTCCATCACAACTTACAGATCAATGATTGGGTGTATGGATTGAAAGATATAGGATTTAGACCGCTTTGATAGCATGCTGATCATAAGATCGAGTCCATTTTGAAGATCCATTTGTTAAGTCTCCATTAAAACCTGGATTGACAGTCAGATGTATGGATTGAAATACATCGAATTCAGCCCACTCTGATGACCCTCTGTTCATAAATTCAAGTCCAATTTGGAAGACCCATGTGTTAGATCCCCATAGCAACTTGCAGATCAGTAACTGGACTGGGTGGGTTGAAATATATAAGATGGGATCCACTTTGATGGCCTAATGATCGCGAGATTATTAGATATCCAACACAATTTACTGGTAATTGATTGGATGAATGGTTCAAAAGATGATGTGTGTGGCCCATCTACGATCAATTAGGAATGGATCAAGCCCACTACTCAGTTAAATACATCCATACATTCAACTCTCGGTTGAAACAATCCGTGAATTCAACTCACGGTTAATTCCATCCATAAGTTCAACTCTCAATGGAATCCATCCAAGCTTAAGGTTAAATCCATCTGTAAGTTCAACTCTTGCATTGAATCCATCAGGGATTCAACTCACAGTTAAATCCATCCATGAGTTCAACTCTAAGATTCAACTCACAATTGGATTTATCTGTGAGTTCAACTTGCAAATGAAACCACTCGAGATTCAACTCACAGTTGGATTGATCTGTGAGTTCAACTTGCAGGTGAGTCCACCTAAACTCATCTCACAGTTGGATTCATCCGTGAGTTCAACTTGCAGATAAGTACCACCCAAGAGTCGACTCGTACCTGGATTAATTTGTGAGTTCAACTTGTGGATGAATCCATCTAGGACTCAAATCACAGTTGGATTCATCTATGAGTTCAACTTGGGAATGAATCCATCTAGGATTCAACTCACTGTTGGATTTATTTGTGAGTTAACTTGCAGATGAATCCAAAAGGGGTTCAAACAGTTGGATTCATCCGTGAGTTCAACTTGCAGATGAATCCACCCGAGATTAAACTCATAGTTGGATTTATCCATGAGTTAACTCGCAGATGAATCCATTTGGGATTCAACTTACAGTTGGATTCATCTGTGAGTTAACTCGCGGGTGAATCCATCTGGAATTCAACTAACAGTTGGATTCATCCATGAGTGAACTTCCAAATGAATCCATCCAGCATTCAACTCAAGGATATATCCATCAGTGAGTTCATACACTCTGCAGTTAACCCTTGGCTATAAACATGAGGAGACTTTGGGAGTGCTAGGGGGGCTTTGTAGAGGAGTTTTTAAAGAAATTGCCTCTTGAGGAGGAGTTTTTAAAGAAATTGTCTCTTGAGGAGGAATGCAAGAACTTTGGTCTTGTGAGAGATTCATGCTCCTTGAAAGATCCAAGATTCAAGGCTCTTAGTTTCTTATTTCTTCACCATCTTGAGGTGTGGTTCTGAGTTTACCTCCAAGGACCCTTAACATCATTTCCATATATGTGAGGTTTGGGTTATACCCATGGATAAGTGCGGTTTGGATTTTACCCATAGACACTTGAATCTCATACAATTGTGGTTAGGGCTCTACCCACGGACACTTGAACTTTCCATATAAGTGTGGTGATGTACACGTCAAATTGATATATTTTACCTCTGTATTTGGACTAGTTAGGTCCTTGTTTTGTGTGTTTTAGATATGTTTCATAGGATTTTGAGAAATTTGAGGGAAATAGAAAGAATACAAGAAATGCGAAGAAAATTGGGAAGAAATGCAAATTTTGGGAAGAAAAATCTATTTTTGGAATGTTTGGATTTTTAATAATTATTTTACCACATTTTAGGGTGTTATTGTAAATTGAATATTCCAAATCCATATATGAGAGTTTGGATTATTTCAATACATTTTAAAATTTCATTGTAAATGGTAAAATAATTTATTAAAATTCCATTGAATTGAAAGCCTAATAAAAGTCCATGAAGAATATGAAGTATAAGAGCTCAAAGCAAGAGGCCAACCAACATGATAGAGAAAACAGAGCGGCCAGTCAACAATGAAATAAGAGAAAAGAAAACAAAAGAGAAGAAGAACCAAGATAAGGCACTGTCAATGCAAAACAAATAATTAAAGCCAGCAGTAAATCAATCCTCAGTTCAGAGCAGTGAGATGATCAGTTGATTTCAATCAACGTGCCAACGCCATTTGTGGGAAAAAGAAGCATGGCAAGCTTTCACAGCATGGGACAGTAGAAAGGCAATAGAAATTGTACAAATAGAAGAAGATAAGATCAGAGGTGTTACAAGGGAAGACCCCACACGCTACAGGGTAATTTACATGGTTGTTAAGACTTGATGCAGCTAGTTGTTTCCATCAATTGATGGGACTGTTACAGTATTAGAGGGAAAGATAAGAAAATAGTGCTGAAACAAGAAGACATAGAGACAGAAAAGAAGCAATCAGCACTCAAAGCATAGATGCATAGCAGTGTTTCAGCAAATCTTTTGAAGAACCACTGAGTATGAAAGCAATAAAGAGAGCAACACCTTCTCAGAAACAGAGAAAAGAATTTAGACAGCCAATCTTAAGAGGACAAGAAACAGTTGTTGCAATCTGAAGGAGAAATCTGTTGAGAATGAAATCAGCCTAGCAGTGAGCAGTGTAAATCTGTCAAGCACTGAAATATCGAACAGAAAACAGAGTGCATATAAACATGGCAGATCTGAGCTATTCATGTAGCAGAAACAATCGAAAAAGATAGAGAAGGAGAAGGAGAGACATTAGAGACACCAGTATGTCAGCGATGGAAGTAGCAGCCAGTGTTTTTCTTGTGTTTTGCAGAATCAACAGTGTTAAAGAGGAAGAGGGCTGGCTGATCCTTGTCGTGTAACGGTAGAAGAAAAGGTGGTTGCAAATCCTACAGCAAATCTAATCTAGAGAGAGTGCTTAATGAAAATAGGAAAAAAAAAAATGAAAAGGGAAAGGAAAGAATCGGTGATGTGTTTTCATTGCAGCCAATGAAAGAAATATGAGAATAGAAGGAAGGGCCCATGTGCTTTCTCTTATAAAAAAAGCAACAATCGTGGCAACCCATGCTAAAGAGGAGTCGTCGGCCAAATCTACATGGATGAAGAATAAAAATAGAAGAAGAGGAGTCCGCCAATACAAAGAATTGGTTGAATTGAAGTGGGTCCCACAGCTTGCTTAATTTATCTCCTCCTTTCATCTATAAATTGAGGTCCCTAGTACATGTACAATTCGAACTGGGCAGAAGATTTTAAGGCTTCGAGTGGAGGAGGAGGAAAAGAAGAGAATAAATAAAGCTTTGGACTTTTTGTGTGACATTGGGTTTTCAGGTTGGTGGTTCTATATTATTCCATGGTTTTCATGTATTCTTTTATTTTCAAAATTCCAATTGTATTGTAATTTTTATTCCATATTTTAATTAATAAGAGGTGAGATTATTAGAAATATGGTTTTCCAATTATTTTGTTCATGTGTAATGAAAATTTCAATTTTATTTTCATTCTTTTTATGAATTTATGTTGTTTATTTTCTCCAAGAAATTCAAGGAAAGTGAGATTATTTTAGGATTGATAGAACTTGATTTTTCTTGTCGGCTTTTTTTAAGAGCGAGATTATTTTAGATTTTGAATTATAAATAGAAATTTTACCTAAGTCTAAGGCCGGAATTGAATTTTCTTAGTATAATGGATTTCATAAATTTCATATTTAGAATTTTAATGAATGAGAGATTTGAATGCGTGTTAAATAATTTACGTGAGATCCATGTTCTAGGCCATTATTTTATTGTTAAAATATGGATAATAATGCCTCCTTGAGTCTCTGATCCAATTCCACTGTAAATATGTACATATGTTGTTTTTATTGGTATTTTTTATTTCTTTTGTTTATAAATTCAAAATTCTTGAAAATTATGGAACTAGGTTGGAAAATTAATTTATTGCATCTTAATTTTGTGTTCTAAGTTAGATTGAGATTGTTTATAATTTTTAGATTAATTCCACCATCTTAATTGAAATTAGATAAATTTTGTGTTTTCTATGAAAAAATTATCTCTTTAATTGTAAAATTCTATTTTTAGGTGTGATTTCTATTTTTAGAATATTTCTAAATTAAAATTAATCTACAGATTAGAGAAATAATTCCATATTTAATATTTATTTCCATGATTTTCTAAATTTCTTAAAATATATAATTCAATTGTATATTTTTCATAGATATATTTTCCTAAGTTCCGGTGGGTTCGACCTCGTACTTGCATATCTCTATACTCCAATTTGATTCATGCACTTGCGAGTAAATATAAATTTAAAATTTTCACAACATGTGGTTTGGGTTCTACCCAAGGATACTTGACACTTGAACATTTTCATGTCTGGTTTGGGTTCTACCCATGAACACTTGAATCTCATATAAGTGTGGTTTGGGTTCTATCCATGGACACTTGAACTTTTCATATAAGTGTGGTTTGGGCTCTACCCATGGACACAGACTTTTCACATAAGCGTGGTTTGAAATACTAATTTAAGAACACTTCCCACATAATTACCTCCATCAAGTGGATCAAATCAGCAGACCCAACAAGAGACATATTCAAGAACATAAAGAAGATATTTCATTCATTTGAGCTTCAATGAACACCGTGTAACTTTTGCTCAAAGTTGTTACATTTGTACAAGGGGTGTTGGATCTATTGAGCACCATTACTTGGAACATTGTACCCACATTTCATTAATTAAATTGAATTTGTGGACTCAAATTTTGGACACTCAAAATTTGCGTCTACAATGATGTATAATGCATTTTTTCACTGCTTAGGGAGCACAGTGATTCCTTTGCACCCAGGGCCCCCCCAGTTTGAGCCCCATTATAAAATAATGATATAAATACTACATTCATAAGTACATGGCATGCGTTTGCATAAGCATGGTGAGAATCTTATGAACGAATAACAGAAAAAAAAATGACTTGAAATATCATTCAGGTACAATGGCTGCCATTAGTGCCAAGGACAGAATGTACTTTTACCCAAATCTCCCCTTCAACAAAATGGCAATACATTTAAAATCCTTACTGTGCAGATCATGAATCTCCAAGTACAGTTTTTAAAAGTATATAAAATTAAATCCTAGGACTCCAATAGTGACAATTTTTCATATCAATAATGTGGGATAGGAAATTTGGTCCAAATGCCCTTCAACAAATGCCAGAACATTTAGTAGCCTTATCCTTTTGGATCATGCACCTTTTTTATGTTTTTGAAGTACAAAAATAAATCCTAAGAAGAACAGTAGTGATAACTTTTCTAATCAATCAAAAAGAGATAGGATCATGGTTTAATACCTATGAGCCAACAAATAGTACTTTTCGTTGCTTTCCAGGTAATGCTGCAAAACAATTTATAAATTAGATGGGAAAAAGGCACGACAATGATGAGATTTCATAAATTAGATAGAGAAAAATAACTTTGGAAAAGCCATTAAAAGACCTTTCAAAAAAAAACATTAAAAGCAATTCTTGCCTGTGCCTGGTCACTTTCATCTTCGTTGTCAACAGAAATCTCATTTTTCTCAACATTTATAGCTCTGTTATCATCCATTTCCATCTCAAAACGACTAGCCATGACCTTTGCTTCTTGTAGCTTTGAACCCAGCTTCTGAAGATACTTTTCAGTCTCCTTAAGGAGCTGCTTAACACGATCTGATTTTGTGTCCTGTGCAGGTAGAACTTTCAGCTGAGGGGACAGAATGTCATCCTGCCCAAAATCACACTAAAATATGAGTTTAGTCTAAGACCTGAACCATACGTAGATACCCCTCCACATCATTGGTCTTTAATAGGAATATCTTCTCACGCTGGATTCTGTCAATCTTTTCACGATGTAATCGTTCCTTCCTTTTATGGAACTCCTTTACATATTTATGGAAACCCTTGCACCGCTCTCTCTTGACCTTGAAGAATTCATCCAATCTCTCTCTGAAAGTCAAACACAGAAACGAGTCTTGTCAATTAGTCGTGGAGGTTGCCAAGTCAACAAACGCTCATCAATCCAGCCCAAACAGAAAGACAAACAAGCATGATAAAGCATATGAGATGTCCAAGCTGCATCTCAAAAAGGAGCACACGTTCAATTGTGCATTGTCCTCACAAAATCAGGCAAGTCCACTCATCGGATGGACCACACAGGATGATCGAATGGTTCAACAATTATTGCCCTTATTCAACACATATGAACAGCCTGAAAAGTCAAACCTCTTGATTCTTATAAAGTACGGTATACCTATTTGACAGTAGTATGGGATGAATGGTTTTGATAATGATCACATAACATCATCATCAACATTAACAAGGCCTGATTCAGGCTCATCATCCATCTGCCATGGGTCTTGGACATGGACATGACCCATCAGATCTAGGACTAGGATCCAGGACCAGAGGTCAGTCCGTTTGTACATCCCAACTGACCTGTTTATGTAGAAGAGGAATCAACCCATGGAACATTCATGAGAGGGCTCAATCCTCGAAGGATTCTAATCATCTTAACATGGGACAAATGTGCAACTTATAACACAAAGTAAAATGAAGTGCTAAAAGCAAACTCAAAAAAAATGGATGTAGCCAATGGAACTTGTAAACATCGCACAAGTGAAATATAAGGGTATGATAACTAAATCATAAACTGAAGCGCCAATGATAATACATACTTGTGAGCTTCTACTTCACTGAAGAATTCTTTCTGCCTCTCACGAATTCGTTTTTGCCGCTCCTCCTTCATTTTCTGTTCATATCTTTCAAGCTGCTTCAACCGCCTTCCGTGTCTATGTTTCTTTATTGACTTCAAACGCTCCATGTTAGATGTGATGGGCTTGAAGAAATCATTCAGAAAATCACTGCTCAAAAAAGTGGGTGTCAGAGAAGAAAATTGGGCAGAAAAAGAGCTAAATCATAGCAGAATAGAAGATATGAAATGATAGGCCAACTACCACCGAAAGAAGACTACAAGAAACATGCATCCTCTAGGCTAACATAAAAAGAAGTGAATACCTCTGCAAACGGCGCTGCAGCTGAAGCAGCTGAAGCTTTTTCAGTTCAATAACACTTTTTGTTTTGGCTGATATGTCTTCTGATGAGCTGACATTTTCCTGTAAAATATAATTAGAAAGAGAGCAATACGGTAACTGCAAACTTAGAGTAGGCATAGCTTATGGTAAAGATTTATCTTTTACGTTTCTTTGTACATAGCAGCACTTTTTCAAGATTCCTAATAATATGCAGAGGAAAGTTCTTCCATTTTCATGCAGGTTAACATCGAAGTTTTACAAGGACGTAAGTTTCTGAACAACAGTCCAATTCCCCAAGTGCAAAAAATAAATAATGATAAATAAATTTTGGAAGCAACCAGACTAGGACCTAAAGGAGCATTTATCTGCAGAAATGAACAATTTATCCTCTGATACTCATGTAACGAAACTCATTCGCAAAGCAAGTTCTTCATTTTTTCTCATAGTTGACCTACGTGATACTACACAAGATTATGAGACCCAATCACAGAAGTTGATACAGGACCGGTATGTGACTTAATTTCTAAAAGACCAGATTAGGACCCCCATCCAAGTATACCATCTACAACATGCTACTGCATTGAGCTTTGGCTTTTTCTCAAAAACAAAAATATAAATAAATAAATAACTGCACTACTTAGTTTTAGTTTAAAACACTGTTAATTGTTTTAGTGGTGATGCATTTCAGTCTTTATAAATTAGATTGGTGGGTTTGAAACGGATATTGCAATCAAGATTGGCATAGAGTGTAAAGACAAATAAAGCAGATGAATTTTGCGTGATCAATGAGTTTAGCAGTCGATTAAAGGGTAATTTTTATAAGACAGAAGTTACAAGAGCAGCCTGCATTGTTAAATGCAGCTGAATATTGACAATAAAGAAATGGCAAGAAGACGAACTACAAATTGCAGGTGCACCATTTTCTCATTTTACTAATAATAGTGTAATCATATATATATATATATATTATATGATGGCGGTGGAACATGGATAATCAAGAAGTTAAAATGGAGAAAAACAATAATATAAGGTATGGCAAACAACAAAGACACTAGAAGACTTAGAAAGACATAAGGTAGCAAAAAGAATGCTAGCGATGTAGTAAATAAAGCTAAATATAAACCATATGACAATTTATAAACCCAATAGGAGCAAAAGAAAGGAAAAAGTGCACCCGTCAATTGGTTAAATAAGGGAGAGGAGAACTAGAAACATCCATATTCTACGGTATAAATGTGTATTAAACATTGAAAATTAACCCACATGGGTGTAGCTCAACTGGTAATCTCCCGCCTCAGGAAGCGAGAAGGTGCCAAGTTCGACACCCCATGGCTTCACCTGGTGTTCCTTAAGAGCAGTGGGTATCACCCATGAGGGTTTTATGCTAGGTTTCCTGCGGCTTCCCACACGTAAATTCAGGAAAAAAAAAAGATTGTAAATTAATGGGTCTTAGCGGAAGATAAGGAAAAAATAAAGGACAGGTGGAAAAAGTATTTCAAAAATCTATTAAATACAGAGAATGCAAATGATATAGATGCCTCTACAAATAAATGGGAAAAAAAAAAATAGGTTCTGATGCAAAAGCAAATGTAGGGAAGATTAACAAAACATGTAAAATTAGCCAAAAAAAAAAAAAGAAAACTAGAACATGGAGATCGGATGGATCCCTATAGAAATAGGTTGTTGGGTGAAAAATTGGAATTGGATGGCTAAACAAGTTTAATAAAATCTTAGCATCTAATAGAATGCCGAATGAGAGGTGAAAGAGTACCATTATCCCCATCTACAAGAACAAAGGTGACACTCAAAATTGCACTAACTATCAATGTTTCAAGCATACGGGTTAGATGCAATTTGAAAACTAGGCCATGATTCCCTTATTCTTTCATGGGGATACCTAATGATACTGAAATCCCCACAAATACACCAACTATCATTCTGTTTACTCCAACAAGAAGCAATCTCTGCTAAGAAGGCAGGCCTTTTAGAGTCCCCACATGAGCCATACACAAAAGATAGGGTCCATGACTGAGCTGAGATATAGTCTTCAAAAAGAATGGAAAAGAACACTCAACAACATAGCTATCAACTTTATTAAATCTACCTGGATCACAACAATTGATAACACCTCCTGATGCTCCTTGTTCCGCTTTCGCCTCCCAACAATGCTCCGTACCTCCCCAAAAGGAGCAGGTGATTTGGTTAGAAGGTTCTCCAAGCTTGGAGTCCTTAAAGCTAATAATAATAGGTATGAAGAAATTGAAAAAGTTCTTAATTATAGCTCGTTTAAACGAGTCCCCAAGGCCCTGAACATTCCAAGAAAAAATCTTCATGGAGAACTAGGAATAAATTCCTACACATGATCATTTCAAGTTGTAGGCTTCTCTTCTCCCCCTCCAGTTTTCCATTATGGTTAACGGAATAACAGGGCCTAGTGAGTTCTATGGTGGTCTTATCCTTACATGAGCTTGCTCAATGAGCAAATTTTAGCAAGGTATGGAAAGAGTGAACTCTCTTGGCCTTCAAATATCAATCACATTCTGACGTAGCAGAAGCGGTGCGAGTTTAAAGGGGCCTGGTCAAATCCGATAAACGCGGGTCAAACAGTCAAAAGTGTAGCAACCAATCAAAGATCGACTTAGGATAGGTGGGTAAAAACTAAGAAGTAAAGGGTGTTTGTGGAAAAGATGTGTGAAGCGGGTAGATGTGTAAATAGGTGGAAGATGAAGGGTATTTAGGTACGGGCAAATGTAGCATTAATGGAGGAGACGAGGCATTAATGATATGGGGAAGTGGGAAGGCTTTAGTGGAGAGAGGACGAGAGGGAACCGTATGGTATTGGGTTTTGTCTCTATTGGAAATAAAGTTGGAAGAAAAGCAGGGATAAGAAAGAGAAGAGAGGCGGGGACGGTCTATGGAGAGGAAGATTCGTTGATGGAGGCTTGACGGAGAGGAAAGAGGTGCTAAGGGAGAAAAGGGGCGACGAGACGGTAGATATACCTGGGTTTATTGAACGAAGGTAGGAAGCAACATAACCTCCTAGCTCGTCCTTGTGTGTGTGCAATTGGAAGCAGAGAAAAGCAGGGGCAGAGGTGGCAGAAATTAACCTGGGATAAGGCCCAGAGAGTGGAATGGTGGGGGTCTCGCCTGGGATAAAGCCCAGGTTCAGCGACGGGCAGTGGTTGGAACTAGCCAGCAATGGCTTGTCTACAACTTGGGCAGAAATCGAGTCGTCTGAGAGGTTTGCAACAGAGGCAAAAAAGAAGAAGGAAAAAAGATTAAAAAAAAAAATCTATTTCAATTCATAATTATCGAGAGTATGTTCTCCTCATGTATTACATGCACCAATTTATAAAAGAAAAAATTAACCCTAAGCTAAACTAACAAGACACCTAATCGGGGATGGAATCCCACACATACTAGGACACTGACTTCACACGGTAAGATGGGAAAAGGAAGTTTTAAACAAATTGTAAACTAAAAATTAAACAAATAAAAAATAAAGAAAAATAGAATTGGAGTACACGTGTTCACGGACACGTGTCCTACATCACATTCGATGCCCAAGTTTGACCATCTCCTTATCCACACTACCTGAGGAAGGCTAATCAGGTTAGCGATGCAATCCTTTTCCTCCTAAGAAATGTCACAATGTTGGAAACAAAGACCAAAAATTTCTGGGAAAGAGTTACTAGAAACCTCAGCAACAGAAAGGGATAGAAATTTTGCAATTGCAAAACTCAAGTAGGACATAGATTCTCCTTTTTCTTTCACTAATCCTTTTGTTTTTTTAAATTAACTTCATTGATCAAAGAATGGAAGAATACATACCAAGGTAGTCAAAATCGCACGATTCCCGAGTCGAATCGTGCAATTCGACTCTAATCGATGGGTATCACGATTCGACTCGCATTAGTATCAAAATCCTTTAAAAAACACACAATTTTCTAGTGAATCGCGAATCGCACGATTCGACTTGTATGAATCGTAGACTCGTACGATTCATGCGAGAGAAGGAGAGGAAGAGCAAAAGACAGTTTTTTTTGGGAAAAAAATAAAGAATTTTTGGAAAAATAAAGCCTAATATTGCACAACCTATGTATATAAAATAAAGGTGATGTAGTTAAGTTACAGGTAACATCTTTTCTTCCACTGTTTTGTTTGATTGCATACATTTTTTCTATTTCTTCCATTGTTCTGTTCTTTTCATTTTTTCTATGTTATCATTCGCATGACTTACGTAATGCTATGTATGTAAAAATTTCATGAAATAATAATAGAATTAAGTTTGCAAGGTCAACAATTTCTCTTTCACAGTCATACAGTACACTTTTATACACCATATAGTATCTTGTTATATTATATAATGTATGGTGTACAATATATTGTATTTTGGAATATAAAAACTTGACTTCTAATGCATTTTGATTTAATTTTGAATTGGTATATTTTGTCATATATTCATGTGTTTGTATATTTACTTATATATTATGAGGAATTGAACAAAACATTATAAATCTTACGATTCTACGATTTACAATTCACAATTCACGGTTCACACACCTAGACCGATTCACGATACGATTCAATTTTGACCAAAGCAAGCAGAAGAAGTTTGCCACCAAACAAAAGAAATAGACAACACCTTTTTCTTTCACTAATCCTTTTTTCTAGTATGGTGTTTGGTCCTTAACATCTTTGGAGCTTCATGGATCCCACCTTGTTCCTAAACAAATCTCATTCAAGCTTTTATGTCCCTCAAGCATTAGTGTGGACCACAAGTTTTGATGGAATTCCTACTATAAATAACTAGTTAACTACAACCATGTTTTGGCTAATGCTTGCTACCTTTGTCGTCAAAATGAGGAAAAAGTTGGTCACCCTTTTCATTCCTTGTACTTTTCCTCAAGAAGTATGGTATTTAGTTTAATGGGTTCAGCCTTGTTCCTTTACAAAAAATGTCATATGGTATTTGATAGGAGATTCATGGGTCCCACCTTGTTCCTTTAAAAAATCCCATTCATTCTCGGTTTAGTCATTTTGGCAATTCTCAGTGTAGACTGGTTTTGGAGGCTCTTTAATATGGCATTTTCTGGACCTTATGGAAGGCAAGCGACAATCATATTTTCAATAACTCCTCCTTGCCTTCTTTTCATGTTTTCATGAAAGCTCATTTGAAAGTTACTTCTTGGGTTTAGTAAGTGGGTTCCCTCTATGTCTGCAAGCTTCGAAAAATGTGGATCACCTTCTCATACATTGTTCTTTTCCGGCATCAATGGAGCTTTGTCCTGGCCAGTTCGGCATCCTGTGGTCCATGCCATCTTTAGCTCAGTTGTCATTCACTTGGGAATTACCTAATTCTTCTTCCAAATGTTCTATGATGTGGTGTTTAGCTATTTTCGGCATTGTTTGGAGCCTATGGTGAGAACGAAATAACAGAGTCTTCAGGAATAAAGCCTAATGCATCCCGAGGGTTTGCCAACGAGTTATGGCTAAATGCATTGCTTGGGCTTCTTCCCTTCCCGCTTTCCAGGATTTTTCCATTTCGGACATTTTGAGAGCATGGAGTCGATGCATTGACTTGTTCTAAAGCTATTTTTCTTTAGTTGGGTCATTTTTAGATTGGGTGTATTGGGTTAAGGTGTTTCCTTTTCTTTTGTTTGGATCGTAATCTTTGTATTGTGCACTTCTAGTGCCTCCTTTTCTCTTTAATATATTTACAGTTACCATTTCCAAAAAAAAAATGAGGCTTCTTGTTTATGTGCTGCTTCAAAAACAACGTATTCAAGTGGGTGAAGGCTGTAAGTTGAATTTTTGAAACAAGCTTTATATACAGAAGTGGGTAAAGGCCGCAGTAGGGGCATTACAAGGGATTCACTTTTGGTCACAATCTCCTCCTTTTTAGAACCAGCCTAAAGGCCCAACTCCAATGGAGCTGGGGACTACAGCACTTCTCAAAGCTGGCCGACTGGTTGCTGATTTGGGGCTACCCCAAATGCATTGGAAGGAAACTCCCATAACAAGTTACAGTCTTCAGCAGTTTCTGACTTCCCTTGGCACTTGGCAAACATAATAGAATAAATTAGGGATCCTTTTTTTATAACATTGAACAAAATAATATGGTCTTCCACGGGAGGGGGGAAACTAATAATTGAAGGGGATTCTACAAATGCGATTAGTGGGCGTCAGGGCTAAAAAGATTCCCATGGCAAATGATCACAATCGTGAGGAAAATTAGGCTGTTGTGTTGAGGTAGAGAGATCTCTTTTGTTGCAGTCCGGAGATCAACAAACGGGGTCACCAACGTCTTTGCCAAGAATGGGGTGGATTCCACTACTACCGGTGAGTTCCACCTCTGAGAGCTCTTTAGGAGGAGGAGTCACATTGTTGTACTCATGAGTGTTATTGTGATTTGATTGGCTGTTGTACTTTTGTTTTTGTTTTTGGCATTCTGTGGGTTTAAACCTTTTAGACCCATCGTCGTTGTCTTATGTACCTTACTTTTTCAAAACTACAATTTATTCCCTTTGTTACCACTCAAAAAATGGGAAAAAATAATATATTATTCAAAGAACAAAACTACATAAGAAAGTAAAAGGGAAAAGAAAAAGAAAAAACCTCATCCCGGAACACCCCAACCATGAGTACAAGAGGTATGTACAAAAAAACAAATACAAGAAACAAGAAACCCCTCCATAAATGCATCAAGTCAATGCACACCAACCTCTGCCAAGAAATCTGACACATAATTAGCAGATCTCCCAACATGCCGAAAATGAACAACTCTTTCATTGAACATCTTCCTAATCTCCTTCACGACAAAAATTAGCCTCCAAGGAGGCTTTTCCTTACACTAGCCCAAGATAGAGTTCCTAGAATCCCCCTCTATTATCAAATTGCCCCTACCATTCCTTTGCCAAAGCAAAAGAATCCTTCCGATTGTCAACAATTCCACTTCGTTGGACTCCATGATCCCTACTGGTCCTGAGAAAAATAAAATGATTTCCCCACAAGCAATATGGAAGACCCCTCCAATCCCTATTGGCCCAGGTTTTCCTTTAGCCGCACCATCCTACATTGAATTTATAAAAGCCTCAAGTGGACGCAAAAAAGAAATCCTCGATGTTTCTTTACGCTTAACCCCACTCTCTCTCATACACCCTTCCCAAGATTGGAAAAAATCTACAATAGATAAAACCCCAAACTCCTTACACAAAACCAACCAATCTCCACTTCACACCTTCCAATACCTCCTCTCTAAATCGGAGATTTTACCCTAAAAAAATCCTACGATTCCCTTCCTTCCAAACCGATCAAAGAACTATTGCTGAAATGATATTCCACGCCACTCCTCTTTCTCATGAATGGCCCCTCAAACCATTCCACCATCAAGCAATTGATTCTTCCACTCAAAACCCAATAACACCCATTAAATCTAAAAAGAAATCCTATATCCGCCTAGGATATAGGATTGAAGTACCTAGGATTGCCAATTGGAGGAAATGCTAGATCAAAAAGTTTTGGGCACCAGTTGAGAAAAGGGTGCAAAGGAGACTAGAAGGATGGGGCAAACGATACATGTCTTTAGGTGATCAACTTACATTAATTAAATTTATATCGTGGGATCTTCATAGAGCTTTTCGACAATAGTGGAAAGCTGGGTAATTTCCAAAGAGGGACCCAAGTTCAAGTTGGCATGGCAGACTATCCCGTTAGCTATTCTTTGGACAATCTTGAAAGAAAGGAACCAAAGAATTTTTTAGAACAAAAGCTCCGAGGAAGAGGACTTGTTCCAAATAGTGAAATGGAGGTTATGCACTTGGTTGGCTTCCAGTTCAGAATTTAAAGGTACTCGGATACTGGATTTCTACCACTTCTTGGGAGAGGAGCTTATCCGGTTTTCATAGGAAAATGACTAGACTCGAAGCATGGTCTCCCCCGAATAGTGAAATGTTTAAGTTCAACGTCTCTGCTTTCGTTAGGTGGAATGCGGTCATGGTAAGCTAACGCTGAAGGAGATTCGGTGAATGCAATCAATTGAGCAAGGAGTTTGAAACAACCACCTTAGAAACTTGTAACAGTAGCTGGGGAGTTTAGTACTTTGTGTGCCGAGAGGAAGGTCTCTTTCTCTCTTGTTCTAAGATCGGCCAACGAAGTCGCCGACTTTCAAGCCAAATGGGGAATAGACAGACAGGATGGCAAGGCTCTTTCTTAGGATCTCAAGATTTAATGTTTCTTTAGACTTCACTACTGTATTTTTAAAGAAGTTGTATTTTTGTTCTTTTAAAAAAAAAAAAAATGTACATTGTCACTTGTATTTTTCGAGGGTTTAATCCTTGTAGACCCTTTTGTACAGTCTCTCTCTATTAATATGTATCTTCTTTGTTGTCATTCAAAAAAAAAATTCCTATCTCTGCCTAAAGAAATGACTCCTATACCTTAAATGATCTACGGATTCCCCCACCTCCTCGCACAGTACACAACAACGAAGCCTCCACCAGGATGATGCTCCTGGATCATAGATTGCACTTGACCATAATTTTATCTTTAATCGTTGACAACACAAAAAGTTGAACCCGACGCGGAACCTTAGTATTCCAAGCTAACATACATGGGGAACTAAGCTCCACACCGACCCACAAGCTACCCTAGGAACTTCCTTGACCGAAAGAGACCAAAAGGATCACATTCCATATTCTTCGATCCACATTGTCAATTGAAACATGAGCATCAATCAATAAGTTCAACAAGTTTCTATGGTGGTTCTCCTTGAACTCCTTTAAGATCTTCTAAATAGAATAGACTACTCAATCCTCCCCTTCTCCTCAAAATATTCATTGATCAGCGCATTCTTATTCTCCAAAATAACCTCGGAAAAACATCCCTAAGCACTCTATTCACCAAGCAATTAACATGCCAAAACAATATCCCATTACCTCTTCCAAACAAGAATCTGAGACCATTTCTAAAGTTGTCTCTAACTTCCCTTCACCTTTGCCCACTTTATAAATTGCTCAATCACTGCAGAATCACCTTGTTCGCATTCGAACTCAACTCCCAACCCAAAGACCCTCCACACCATATCTTCCTCAAAAGGGCGCTATCCTCACATGTGAACCTCCAAGACCATTTTTTTAGCTGTAACAAAGATATTTCATTTTATATAAGAAATAGTACAAGGAAAAAAAAAAGGTCTAAAAGAAATAGACTAAAAAAAAGATGAACAAAACGAAATGGAAAAAGTAAAGTACAAACAAAATACAAAAATTGTCCAACAATCCGCCAATCCAAAATGCAAGAAAAAGGGCAGCCTCAAAAATCAAAGGAAGAAGACTCCTGATAAGTCGTTATCCACTCCTAATTTGGCATAATATTCTGTCACGCCAATAGTTGTATGGCTAATATGAACAAAAGATACATCAAGCCCTGTCACCAAAGCTCTAATCTCCCTAACCGTAATGATCACTCTCCAAGGGGGACGTCTATGTCCCAAAGACCATTTTATTGCATTTACAAAGTCCCCTTCAATCACCAGTTTGCCTTGCATGTGGTGTTTCCAGATAGTCAGAGCTCTCCTAATGCTAAGAACTTCAGCCTCATTTGAATCTCTAATACCCACCGACTCATTAAACATAATTAGAGTTCGACCCTCATGATTTCTCAGCACTCCTCCTAATCTCCCTTTCCACCTAGAATTGCTTAGACACCCTTCCCAAGACAATAGAAGATCTAATGGGTGAAGCCCCTTCAATTCTATACTAGAAAGGAGCCAAACAGGAAGTCTCCACTTTGCTAACTAGAAAAGATTATCAACATCTAGAGATTTACCTTCATCAATTCTATTGTTCCTTTCTTTCATAAGTGACCACAAACCTACACCCGATATCGTATTCGAGGCCAAATTAATCCTAGGATGTAAACCCAACAAGAACCAAGATTCTACACAGCCCCCACAGGTTTTATCCAAGACGCAAGGAACATCTAGAAGATTTGCAAAGTTCATCCAAAGACTATGAGCAACTGGATAATTAACAAATAAGTGATCTAAATCATCCTCCTCTAAGGCACACAAAGGACAAAAAAGATCTTGCTCATTCCTTAATATACCTCGTCTCTTCAACTCCACTCTAGTCAACACCTTCCCTTTTAATACACACCACTCAAAGATTTGGACCCTCGGAGGCGCTACCCCTTTCCAAGCCATATTGTATGACTTTACATCATTACATTGGAGCTTAAGCATTAGATCCACCATTGACCTGGTAAAGTAGATTCCTGACGAGTCTCCCGTCTAAATCAGTTCATCCTAGTCATCTAGTGATAAAAGAAATTCATGTAGTTGAGCTAAGAGATCCACCCTACTCCCAACTTCAAAAGATCGAAGTTCCCACCGAAAATCAAGGTTCTAAAAGATCTCATTCCCCTCCAATTTGTAACAGTCCTTTACCAAGACCCTTTTGTTTCTCGAAATCATGTATAGTCTTGGGTAAATTTCTTTAAGTGGCATCTCCCTTAACCACAGATCTGACCAGAAATCCGTCATGACACCTTTCCCTACCAAGAGTCTAGTTCAACCACTATACATGCTCCCAACTACCCCTCTACCTTGACTCAATTTCCACCAGACCCTATCTACCGCAAAACCAATTGTCTCCACTTTATCCCCCAAACACCAGGCACTATTATCTGCAAAACCATATCTAGCAATCAGTATTCTAACCCATAAGGCCTATCTTTCTCTCCCAAATCACCAACCCCATTTACATAATAAAGCTTGATTCCTTAATTGGGTTGACACAATTTCCAGCCACCCCAACCCCACCCCCCCCCCCCCCCCCCCCCCCCCCTCCCCCCCCTTCTCGCCCCCTCTCCTCCCTCCCCCTCCCTCTTTAGACTTATGTTTCAGAACATCCGACCAAGCCCCTCCTCTTCAAATCCGTAACTCCCCACAAAAATTTCCTCACTAGCTACTCTATTTTTCCCACCACCCCTTTTGGCATTTCAAAGAGAGAGAGAAAATAAAATGGGAGACTCAATAAGACGGACTTGAAAAGAGTAACCCTCCCACCCAAAGACAGATATTTTCTACCCCAACCAGCCAATCTCCTTTCCACTCTCTCTATCACTGGAGACCAAAAGGATTTACACTTTGGATTCCCTCCCACGGGCAGTCCTAAATAACTAAAGGCTATTTTCCCAGTGCTACAACAAATTAAATATATAAACTCCTTAAGACGATCCCCCTCCAAATCAACTCCAATAAGAGTGCTCTTACCTAGGTTAATTTTGAGACCTGAAACTAGCTCAAAACATCTAAGAATAGCCTTGTAACCCGATATTTCCTTCCTATTTGGTTCACAAAAGAAAATAGTACCATCAGTAAACTGTAAATGAGTGACAATTGGAACAATCACTGGTGTACTAAAGCCTCTAACAATTCCTAAGCACTTGTTTGTTCCACCAATTTATTTAAGCCTTCTCCTACAAGGGTAAAAATAAAGAAAGACAAAGGATCTCCCTGCGTCAAGCCCCTGTTAACTTTTATAGGTGCAATTGGGGAGCCATTGACCAAAACAAAATAAGTTGTATCCAAAACACAAGCTTTCATCCACTAACTCCAAATCCTCCCAAAACCCATTCTATAGAAGAGGTAATCCACAAAAGACCAGTCCACAAAATCATATGCCTTCTCCAAATCAATCTTGAACAAAAGTCCCAGTTTCTTTTCTTTTTTCCTCATATGGACAAGTTAATTAGCTATTAAAACCCCATCTAAAATCTGTCGGTCTTCCACAAAAGCCCCCTGTGATTCACCAATAACCTCTAGGAGAGCCTTTTTCAACTTATCCGCCAAAACTTTAGTCAAAACTTTGTAAACACCGCCAACAAAACTTATGGGACGATAATGTACTAACTCAGAAAGACCATCCTCTTTAGGAACAAGGGTAATGAAAGAACTCTTCAAACGTTTGTTCACCACTCCTATCTGATGAAATTCCCTAAAAACCCTAAAAAAATCCGGCCCCACGGTCTCCTAACATGATTGAAAGAATGTAAAGTTGAAACCATCTGGACCTAGAGCCTTATCTCCTACTAAACCATCCAACGTAGCCTTAATTTCCTTAGTTGAAAACTCACTCTCTAACCCGACCGATCTCTCCCCAATAATTCTCCTAAACTGAATTCCATCCAACGTAGGTCTAATAACATTCCATGTACAAAGCAGAGCCTTATTCCTATCGATCTGGCTCATCATTCCCAAACCCCCATCAGCCTTGCTCTTAATGACCAATTTCCAATTAACTAGATGGATCTTTATCTTATCATCTTTGCCCTCCCACAAGAAATCCCTTTGTAATTTCTCCAACCGTTTAGCAAGTCCTTTAGGCATCTCAAATAAGGACATTAAGTACGTCGGGAGATTCAATAGAACCGATTTGATAAGAGTTAATCTCTCCCCATTGAAAGATATCTTTGGCCCAAGAAGATAATTTCTTTTCAACCCTCTCGATAACAGCATTCCAAATAGCTTTAGATCGTGGGCTCTCTCCAACAAGTAAACTAAATAAGTAAAAGGAACCACAAGCTATTTCCTCCACCAACCTCAGAACAAACTCCTCGCCACCACACCACCAATCAGGCTACTCTTCCCCAAATTTATCCTCAAACCTGAAACCAACTCAAAGCATCTTAGAATAGCTTTAACACCCAATAATTCCTCCCTAGAAGCCTCGCATATAACATGGTATCGCCCACTAATTGTAAATGCGATAGAGATGATCCATATGGATGAAATCTCAAGACCTTTAATAACACCAATCTCCTAACCTTTAGAATCAGCCTACTTCATGCTTCTGCCCATTGTGAAGATAAAAGGCGATAAAGGATCCCCTAGTCTTAGTTCCATGGTTGACTTGATGAATTCGATAAGTGATCCATTAACTAAAATTGAGTAAGACAAATCCCCACACATGCTCTCATCCTATCCTCCATCTCCCACAAAAACCCACCCTATTAAAGAGAGAATCTAAAAAACCTCAGTAAACATAGTCATAGGCCTTCTCCAAGTCTAACTTCAACAAGATCCCCTCCTTTTTTTTTGGAATGATAAGATTCCATCCCTTCTTGTCATTCTTTAAACAATGGATCGACTCATTAGTTATCAAAATCCCACCAAGAATCTGTCTACCGCCCATAAAGGCCCTTGAGTTTCACCAATAATGTTTACACCTCTCTCAGCCTAATCAGCCAACATCTTAGCTAACAACGTATACACACTCCCCACCAAACTGATAGGCCTAGAGCCCTAATTCAAAGGGCCCATCTCTATTTGGAATCAAGGTGATGAATCAGTATTTAAGTTCTTTATTGATTATACCACGCCTATGAAACTCATTCAACATCCTCAAAAAGTCCTCATTTAATGTCCCCCAGCATGCCTTAATAAACCTAAAAGCCATCCGGTCCAGGAGCTTTATCCCCATCAACACTATTCATCGCGTCCATTGTTTCTCCTCAAACCTTCTTTACAACCAAATACATTGTTCTGCGGAAATTCTATTAAAAGAGATACCCCCAATGAGGGGTCTTCCACCATCCCTCAAAGGCATCGTTTAGTCTCTCATAGTTGAGAAAGGACATAGGGGCAAAGAAACATCCATGGAAAGGGTTCTAAAGGTAGGGATAGGAACAATTTAGGAGTGTTGGTTAGAGGACGACTCTAGGTCTACGTGGTCATTAGAGCTCAGATCAGCCCCATGAGAATGAAAACCACCAAAATAAATTAGGGATCTTATTTTTAAACTTCAGCTTTCTAATAGATATACCCGGTTCTATTAATGAAGAAGCTGATTTATTAGCAAAGGAGGGAGCTCCAATACAATCTTTGCAGTTTGATTCATTATTTGAACTTTCTTTTCAGTCTATTCTACTGTTTGAGGTGCTCTCAGTTTTTACTTAAAAACTGAGACCCTCTTCTGAACTCCCTTTTTCTTCTATCTAATCCATCTCCTCTAACCTTTACAAAAAAAAAAAGATTTTCAAAAGAATGGTTTAATGATTGCGGACACGCCTCTGATTGCATATAAACAATAGGGCACTGCCTTTTCTTAATCCACTCAACTGGGCTTAATATTCCAAAATTCTAGGCATGACTTCCCCACTGACCAAGATGATGCTCAAGCACTAAATGTCTCCTCCCTCAAATGAGATTGCGGTGTAAAGGAATGTATTAAAGAAAGTGGATCATTACTTAGAATAAATCTTTGAATCAAAAGATTGGATTCATGAATTGCAAGTCTCATCCAATAGAAAGTATCCTGTTTTTATTTGATTTGGATTGATTGGTAGTTATGATAAAATGGCAATCTAGCATTAGTAGAGATGATAGTTGGCCAAGGTTCATAGAGTTGCCTAGACCGACCAAGGCTTGTCGAACCACCTTTTAAATTTCAATGTATCTGTCAATCCATCGACTTTGTTTTTCTGTTACATTAAATATGTAGAAATTTCTTGAAGAATATAGATTAAGTACTGCCTGAACAAAAACAGCACCCTGATACAATTTTTTTAAATCCAAGAACACCGTCATCCATTCACATCTCTTTACCCAGGAAATTAAAGGCCAACAAGGGGAAGTGTCATCTACATAAATAAACTGTCAGTAATCAATAAAATAAAGATGAGTGATCACCTTAGGAATTCTGGAGTTACTTTTACATAATACATAATATACTATTAATTTGTCAACGGTAAAAGCATTCTTCTAGTTGACAAGATGCCTACCATAATCAACTTAGCCATCATTATCACAAATTTCATTCACAGAATTCCGTCACCTCAGACATATTTCAGAAGATTTTTCACATTTTACATTTTTTACAATACAAGTCAAAAAACCTTGCCAAAAGGTAACCTAAAAATAGGAATATTTCAAAATTAATTTAAAACATATGTAGTTTAAAATACTTACTTTTTTAAGTAAAACTCCATGAAAATAGCTGGAATATTTTTAAAATCTCATAAGGATACCAGGATTATCCCAGTCCAACATTTACAGACGAAGGTTATATTTGTGACAGATGGGCAAACAATGCATTCGGGCAAATGACCAAAATACAAAAGAAATAATCAAACAAAAAATCCAGACAAATAATCAAGATAAGAAGGAAAAAAAAAAAAGGAACTGAGCAAAACAAAAAGAAAAAAAAAATGTATAAGGTAAAATCTCAGTCCATTTACAGAAGAACAGGTTATATTAGGGACAGATGGGGCAAACAATGCATTCTGGAATAACCAAAACACAAAAGAATTCAGACAAATAATCAAGATAAAAAAGGAAAGAAAAAGGAAATGAGCAAAAAAAAAAAAAGCATCAAGTAAAATATACCAAGGAATATTATATGACTGATGTGACAGGTCCAACCAGAGATAAGCCAGTAATAGAAACTAACTCATCGTGTCAGATTCAACCATCCAATGTTGGCAATTTTTACTGCAGATTGTAGCTTTATTCTGTTCTTAATAATCTATTACCAGGCAATCAATTTTAAAAAAAATGTATAGAAATTGGCATAGTTTATCTCGTAAAGATGGTGACTATCAGATTAAATGTTTACAACTTTACATCTCCAAACCACAGGCCCCATAAATAACACTCAAGTTTTGAGGTGGAGGATACCATGCACAACCTTAGGACAAGTCAGTAACTAACTCCACATTAATATGTCAAACTCACCTTTAGCCTATCAAAACATGATGCAATTCTTTCTTCTGCCTTTGTCAGCTTTAATGCCCATTTTTTTTCCTCAAGAACTTTCCTTTCACAATGTTCCATGATCCACTTTTCAGTGGTGGTATACTTCGGAGAAGAAATTGGCATGTCATTGGAATCTGATATGTTCTCTTCATCTTGCTCCATGGATTTCCCCAAAGCTGTAACTGAATTCCCATACTTTACAGTATCGTTGAAATTGAAATTCCTGAAGCCATCAGAAGTACCTGGTTTTTGAAAATCACAAACCCTCTGATTATCTTGGTCACCACTACCAACACAAGCCTCAGTAAAGCCATTAGAGATCATTGATTCTGAAGTAGCTGGAAGGCTCTCCACAGGACGTACATAGTTGAAATTACCAAATGTAGCATCCTTCCCTGCAATGGTATAGTGGATGTCGTCATCTCTTTTACTAAGAAAGATGATGAGTAATTCATTGACAGAAACATTTGTTTGGAAAGTGGGAGATTTTCCCTCGTCAAATCTGCTTACAGCAGTATTTCTTAAGAACTAGCAAATAATTAGAAGAGTTAACTGTTTTGCCAGCTGCTAGTATATGCTCAAACAAATCAGTAACTGATCTTTCATTGAAAGGTTTATGGAAAGTGTCATTTTTCTCATTTTGACACTTGTATAAAGTTCTCCTACCATCCAATGTAGGATCAGAAATTTGAAATCCATCACAGCTTGTGCTTCCGTTGTTTTCTGCATATACTTTTTAACAACAGATTTCCGTTTTATAGCTAAATGTGTTTCCTTATTCCAATGTTAAAGACTGATTGGATTGCAAGCGTTTTCTATTCATCTTCTTTGTGGTCTCTGTACCTTTGGATGAGACATCTGTCTCAATCAGACTTGCATTGGATGAGGAACCAGGTGATATTCTGGTGAGGGGCATCTCCTTTTCAGCTTCCCAGGTGTCATTTGGTCTTGCAGGCACACCAGAGACTTCCTGACTGTTAGAAGGCTCCTTTAGAGGCATATCACGACGATGGTCATTCAATCCTTCATGGGTTCCATCTATGTCACCACCTGTTTGAACAAAAGTCATCCACATGAAGAATGGCACCATGATCTGAAACTATTAGCATTCCAATCAAGTCAACCAATATAAAATCCCATGTTAATAACTACTTTGTCATATGTAGATAAACTTATCGTCAAATATTTTGAGAGAAAATAAAAAAATCTTTTTAATTTTGTTAAGCAAAAAAGGGTCAGCCTAAGTTGCATGGCTACGGGAATGAGCATCGATGTAAGACACAGCAACCCCAAAAATATAGGACAAGGGTACATGGCACCATATTTAAATAAAATTAAATGTAAGTTTATTTTGAATGAAAATAAGGTATGGAGATAACACCAATAGAAAATAATATACTAGTTTACTCTAAACATTTAAGTGTCAAATATATTGATATTTTAATTAGGTTTTAAGAGGGAAAAGGTATTGTAATATTTTAATTATCTTAGAAAACAATGTTAGAAAGCACTAAAATGGTCCATGAAGAATGGGTGCGAGCGTCTACAAGTGTCCGACACAGATACGTTACACATTTTGAAGTACCCGTGTAACATAGATGACAGCTTTAAATTTTCCTCAATCGTGCAGGGAAATGGCTGTCCTTGACAATGTTTTCCCCTTATAATGATGTTACCAAAACTACCCATCCCTCATTGCTTTCCATTGCTAATTTTTACCTATATCAGTCTTTCACAAGTTTAAGCAATTAACAAACACCAATTTTTTTATTGACAAAGCTTGACCGGGTCCTCAAGTCAATTTGACACAGTGAACTTCAAAGTTGACTTCTCAAGCAGAAGTGAAGAAGCATAGGATACAAAAATGAGAACAGTATCAGTGTGGGCAGTTACCTTCTTTTGTGTAGCTGCTCCCAAGTGCAATTTCAAGATGCAGCTTCCTTGGCACCAAACAATTTCTGGTATAAAGAGAAATAGTAAGTAGATGGCATCATAAAAAATGATTCACTTCAAAGTTCCTATAGCTTAGATGACTTATTTAAAGCATTTAATTCATGATACAGGGAGACTGGCATGCCTGAAAGCTAGAAAAACGAGGCATTGAGCTCTAAGCTGTTTCAGTTGATGCTCCTTAAATGGCCTGTCTGAAGAGGCAGAGGTCTGAGATGTCTTTCCCAAGTCATTAGGAATCATACTTCTTTGTGGATTCATATCTTTGTGAATGCTTGAGTCACCATGTATATCAGTTTGAAGAGTCTCTGACTTGGGCTTAGCAAAGGAATCTTGGCCACTGATATCATTTATGTCAGCTTTCCCTACAAAATTTTTGCTAGGTGGACCCAGAGTTGCACCACCCTGTTTAGACATAACCATCAGTTTAAGATAATGCAAGAGGAAGCAAAGAGATAATCAACATAATCAAACCAGACAACTAGTTTTGTTCTAAAAGAAAAAAAACAAGACGAGCACAAACAGAGGTCACTTTAAAAGTGGCAATTTCTGCATCCAATAGAAGTGCATACCAAATCCTCTTTTGGGAGATGAATACTAAAGCCATGGTTATAAGAAGAAATATGGAAAAACCACTGGTCTAAAACATGGTCCAAGAGATAGAAGGATTAACATGTTTGCATTTCCATGAACTTTCATAAAAATCTGACTTGTTACTACCAGTGAAACAGTTTCAAATGGTGAAATTCTATGGATTCCCACGAGTTCCCAAGCTCTCTCTCTCTCCTGAAGTTTCTATGAAGTATAAAACATGGGCCAAGGGATGGAAGGAATAAAATGTTTGCATTTCCATGAACTTTCATAAAAATCTGACTTGTTACTCCCAGTGAAACAGTTTCAAATGGTGAAATTCTGTGGATTCCCTTGAGTTCCCAAGCTCTCTCTCTTTCACCCCGCCCCCCACCCTAACAACAGAAACTTGAGAAAACTTTGAATTTCGTGAAAAAAGATTAAACAATTCTCCACCTTAATGTGGGTGTCATTACTCCTTTTTTTAGAGGAAATTGTTTCAGTACATCAACAAGGGAATCCTTCAATCACAAGAATTAAAAACTCTCAATTTCATGAATAAAGATTAATAACTCTGCTCCATAATTTGTGCACGTCATAACAATATATGGACAAGAATCCACAATGCTTTACCCTAATTACAACAAATTTTCAAAAAAGGGAGTGACTTACCACTCCCAATTTTTTTTACATGAAAAATGAGAGTGCCTAAATCAAAGCCCTTCCAAAAAAGTAAACTTTCCTTAACTTCACATCGAAGCCCCTCCAAGACTCCTAAAAGGCATTAAATAGTAAAATTTTACCTACAAAACTATGAAATGAGATAACTTCACCGACACCACTCTAAGACTCCTAAATGGGCATTAAAACAGCAAATTTGAAATCTACTAAATATAACAAAGTAGAACTAAAGCTAGAATTCTAACCTCTAAGACAATGGAATTTGGTGAATCAGACAATCACTCATAAATTGATTCATGTATCAGAAAACTCCAGTGAGGAGGACAAAAGCCAAAATCTAATCTGCTACCATCCACCGTCCCCAAAAAAAGTGCAGGTATACCTTTTAGACAAAAATGTTGTTGTAATAACAAATTCTTGCAGGTTTGGAAACCACAGTTTTGTGACTGAGCATCCTCTGAAATTGAAAGAATGTGAATTTAAAATAGTTGAAGCTGCATTTTTTTAATTCTTAATTAAGATTTTTCCAAAATGGTTGATTGCAATTTAAATTGATGACTAAATAATTTTTTCAGATGCTAGTTCATATTTTTATATAATCTTATTGAATCATGAAAAGGCCGATAGCACATGGTAGGGCAAAGAGGCCCATAAATATAGCTACAATCTCATCAGAACTTCTTCAGCTAAGGTGTACCTTAGCCACATTTATTACTTAACAAACAAAAGATCATAGTAATGGGGGGTGTCAACGCTGGTCTGTCAATGCAAGAAATTCGCTGGTCTGTCAACGCAAGATCATAGCCACTTTTGCAAGGAATTCGCTGGTTTGTCAATGCAAGATTTCTATTTGCATGAGGGGAGTTAGTAAGGGGAGGAAACACAAGGCCGATTGGGTTAAACCTACCCTAGGCTCGTTTACATTCAATGTGGATGGTGTTGTGTTTGGTAAACTTGGTCCTACAGGTATTGGTGGGGTGCTTCATGATGATAGGGGTAGAATGGTTTTAGCATTCTCTAAGCCTGTAGGTATTATGGGGTCTAATGAGGCGAAACTGAGAGCTATTAGAAGAGCCCTTGGGGTCTGGTCTACTTTTGGGAATGGTACCCTTTGTGTAGAAAGTGATTCTACAAATGTTATCTCCTGGACTAGCAATAGGAAGGCACCCCCGTGGACACTGATTAACATTACAAGAGACATTAGGAGATTAAGTAGTCTGGGTGGAGTCACCTTTTCACATACAGATTGTTCGCCAATCTGGCGAACAGCATTGCGAATTTCCTAGCTAAGATTGGAGTACAGCTACAGAGACAAGCACTGGTTTCTTTTGTTTAGACACTACATAGGGTGTATGAGGTTTTGGGGTTTTTATCTCATGGGTGCTTTCTTTGTTCATCTATTTGATGTACCGAACTTAGAGGATTCATCCACATGCTCCTTTCATGTTTTTGTTTCTTTTCCTTTTAGTTGCCTTGTATAACCCTCGTACACTTGGCAAATTGATATTTGTACATTCTTACTATTATTAATAAAATTCATTCGCCAGTGCTTCAAAAAGAAAACAAAAAAAAATCATAGTATATTAATTCTGCATTGATCATCATCGTCGCAGCCAAAATCCCATCCATTTGAGATCAACTTTTTGTATTCTACTTCTCCAATTGGCCCTATCATAAACCATACGATCAATCACCCCCACCATCTTCCATGCCTTTTTGTATCCTTTCCCTCCACATTTTCCTTAGTCTATCCCTTCCTCCTTGCACGTGCAACTTATAATCTCTCAAACTCTATGTACAAGGCTCTCTCTAGTCTTTTACTTATGCTCAAACCACCTTAAATGGCTTTCTGTCAATTTGTCATCTATTGGGGCCATTTTTTAAATGTCCCTGATGTGGTCATTCCTAACTTATCTTTTAGGGTAAACCCAATATCCAACGTAACAGCACATCCTCATCACCCTAACTTTGTTTATTTGCCTAATACTTTGCTCCGTAGAGCATTGCAGATCTATTAATTGTTTATAAAATCATCCCTTTAAGTGATGAGGAACTCTTCTATCACACAAAACCCTACCAGCTTATCTAAACTTTGCGCACCCTACTCCCATCCTACCAGATAAATCTAAGTCCAATCCTCTGAGAGATTCTACCATAGATCCCAAGTACCTAAATTTATCACAATGTGCTACTAAATCATTTGTAATTCTGATTGGACCTCCCTCTCTATCCTCCATACCATTAAAGTCGCACTCTATTATCACACATTCCTCTCGGAATGATAATTTTGTGAATCACCTTCTACTGCAGTAAATTATGAATTTGAAAACTCATTAACCTTTTTCCTAAAGGCATCAGTCTCTATATCATTCGAATCCCTTATCCCCACTGGACTGGAAAAAAAAAAGCCATTTTTGTCACCACAGTTATTATCAAGAACTAACAAATTCCAAATGGATGTATATTATATAAATAAAATAAAATAAATAAACTTTCCAGGAACGAGGTAGCGGGCTGTGTTGCGCACTCAAAGGCTAACAGACTTAATTTTTAAACACACTACTTACTAGTAACAGGACATATGAGGCAACCCATACAAGACTGACTGCTTATAAAATTTAGATGTAGAAGACTCTTTTAATAAGGGAGGAAAGAGAGAGAATCACATACAGAAGACCTGATGTGATATCATCCAGCCCTGCCCCTTCATCATTGTTTTTGACAATCCCATATTTTTTAAATTCTAATGTTCATTGAAATAGAAGGTGGAGATGCAAGGAGTGATGGCATTACCATCAGGTCTCCACTACGTAATCATTCCTCTATAGAACTCATTATAAACACTACCAAGACACAATTTCTCCAGATAAAACACTGCCAAACAGCACTTGCAACCATCCTCATGCAATTTGGCAATACAAAGAGATGTATCAATAGGTGCTTGACATTTTTCACTGGCCAACAGACAGCCAGTAATTAAGTAACATAAAGTACCTGAACCATATGCATTGAGCCAGTGCCTGTACGCGAAATGCTAGCTCCACGTTCTAACATTTTTCCAGAGGGCAGATAGACCGAAGAATCTGCACTAGCAAAGGATGGAGTCCACTGGGTATCTGGAACTTTCTCAGAAACTCGTGTGGCTGCATCTTTCATGATACCAAGTTTCTGCTGTTCTGGAGCAGCTGCAACCTTGGCAGGAAAATGACTTTGAGTATCACCTCTTGTTGTTGGCTTCTTCTCCTTTGAGTCAAATCCAGTATTCAAGGTATCTAACTGTTGTGGGTTGTCAGCACGCACCTCTGGAGATGAATCTGCCTTCTTTCTTTTAGCACCAACTTTTTTGGTGTCCTTTTGACGTACTTGTTTGTCAACTTTGGTGTTATCATTAGCTTCCCGTAAGTTTGGAGATCTGGAATCCTGGCTTTCTTGCTCCAATAACTTGCTGTTTGTTTCAGATACAGATCTTGGTTGAACATCACCAACACCCATTGACATACATAAACCAGCTGGTTGGGCACAAGAAAAAATTGCTTCATGCTTAGCCACATCATTATCAAGAAATGCTTTTTTAGAGTCTTTAGATGTCCCAAGATTTAGGCTTGAATTTCCATAATTATCTTCCTTTGACTTACTAGATGCTGCATTCCATGAACCAGCAGATGCACCATCACCAGGCATGTTTACAGCAGCTACAGGAGATGAACTGTCAGGTGCATCCTTATTCTTTTGTCCTACACTAGCAGAATCTCCTATCTGAGTTCCACTAGCCAAAGGAAGACGAGATAGCCTCAAACTGTTCATATCAAGACCATGCTGACTGATAACAGTTTCCATGGCCCTGAAAAGAAGAAAACATGTTAAGATAACTACTTGTGGTTACAAGGATAATTTTTCAGTTTTCTAATTATGATCAGTGTTCAATAAGTTGAAGAGGAATTAACAATCAACTCAGAGTAAACTAAATTTGAACATGTGAACATACTGGGCTCATTATGATTTGATATAAAAAAATAAAAGATAAAAATAACAGTCCTTTTCCTAATTGGTGACAAAGGGTACCTTTGTCAAGTTATTTTACCAGTGACATCAATTTTTTAATGGAGCAATCACGTTCCCGTTAATACAATATGTAATGTCTCTCTTCATGTAGCTGATTTTTTTCTGCCCTAGGAGTCCAAGAACAAAATTAATACCGTAATCACCTTTTCAATATCAGTATCTATAGTCTCAGTCTCTCTTTCTCCTTTTTTTTAATGTGTGTGTGTTGGTTGGTTTTTTTTTTTTTTGGGGTCTGGGGCTTAAAAAGAAAAAGAATGAGATGCCCTCTGAAAAGAAAGAAGACATCAAAAGGTCTCAAGTGGAGACAAAAGGGAAAGAATAAAGATCAAAACAGAAGTCTAAAACAAATCAGCCAGAGTAAAAAGCTAGCAGAGACATTCTTGCCAGCGTCACCTAAGATCTATCTGGTTTAGACAAGCCAGCCTAAATTGTCCAGTTCTAGATGTCTCAGCTGTTGGAGTAGAAGTTTTCAACACCAAATACTTCTATAGGTTTTCATCACTGCCTGTGCATGTCTCACCTTATGTCCATGGCAATGGCCTCATATCTAACTCACAAGCTTTCATTCACTCATCCACGTTGCACTCGGAAATCAGAAGACTTTCCCGACTTTCCCGTTGACCATAATGATCTTAAAAAGGTATTTTCAAGCGTCACATATTCCCCATGTATGAAAAAGATGGAAGTCATCATTTTTTCAGGTTTTCCAATGCCTTGATCATTCAAGCCTCACTTAGAAATCAAAAGGCCAAACTTCAAATATTCTCAATGTATAACATTTAAAAAAAATTCTCAATGTATGGAAAAAACAAATGTTAAAAAGAAAAGGAGGAAAGATGAAAAGTTGTCATGAAAACAGTTACCATTTCCTCTTTTTGGGGGGGGAAATGGCAACTATATTAAAACGAACAGCCACAGTTCCCACTTTCTCATGCAGGAATTTCGTGGTTCATAGCTGGGCCTTGTGGAGTCGATTCCAAACAGAACTTCAACTTCTGTGCCACTCAGATCAAACATCAAACATGTAACCATCCACCATCAAAATTTTCAAAACAGATCATGAATTACAAGTTAAAAGACACATTGAAAGTTCAAAACTTACCATTATAATTGTATCAACACTACTGGAATCATGAAGTGCTCATATTTTCTTTTGTCTGCAGTGACCTATCTTTAAGAAATTGGTTTACAGTTACAGTTAAGAAGACCAATGTATGAATTATTGAGGCCTACCTCACTGTTTACTGTGCCATGTGAGCATAAAGAAATGTGTCCTGTCGAGTTACATGCTGAGTATTAACTGGGAGTAGAGAGAAGGCAATGGATCAATTGCTGGTATTAACGGTAATATGTCTTATTTTTTTGTCTTTTAAAGGTGAAACAGTAACATCTTACTTAACCCTACCCAAACCACTATTTTAGGCCTTAAACCTATACAACAATATCCACTAGTTCATCTGATTTCAAGATAAACCTAGTATTGGATTTAAAATTTGATTATATTTTACCATTGATATTAAGGCCCAAAAGGTCATACCTAAAAGAATTCAATCAAGCTGACTTTATGTGGCCCCTATCAATCATCATCATCAGAGTCATTTATCCCTTCCACCTGGGCCTCACATTCATGATTGGATTGGGCAAATCATTCTTTGTGGGCCTACTTGACACCTATATGACTCAGATCCACAACCTTCATGGTCACAAAATGATGATGATGAAGATGATCAATGAATGACCTTTCAAGTTTCAAACCCACCCATAACTTTGTACACAAGTGCACCCCCAGGACTATCATGCATGGCACACATGAACAGTGTCACCCAATGAAAGATGAATGCTCACAATCTAAATAGACAAATAGCCACCTGTGTGGCACACGCTCCTCCCACACAAGTGACATGGAACTCCATGTAGCAATCCTCTCCTAGAAAATTAACCCATTTAACAAAATATTAAGGATTCAGGAAAATGAAGTGTAAAAGATATTCAAAATTTTCGAACACAATTCCACTTCACTTTCATATATCTCCCTCACGCACATGCATGAGCACTAAAACTAGTTAGTCATTGTTTAAGGCAATTAGGCTGGGGCAGCTACGCTAGCTTTTGTATGTTTTGATGTGCCTTTTCTTTTTCCTTGTTGTTTTTGTTCACTTTGATGGCTATCTTCCATTACATATTTTTGGTGCTCAACCCAAGCACCACCTAATAAAGTTTTTTTTTAAAGATAACTTCATTAATTCAAAAGAGAAATACAAGGGGAAAGCAAGCTAAAGAAGCCCACCAACACAAAAAAAACACAAACCCTCCCCAAAATAACAAAAATTTATTTACAACTTCTGTATCTATAGTCAACCCCTGACGAACCAAATCATCTGCATCTGAGTTAGCCTGTAGAGGAGCCCAAGCAACCTTAAAATCAAAGAAAACAATAATATATTCAATTTTATCCAAGAAAATCCACGGATATTGGGAACCCAATGCCCACCCGACAACTACCTGAGAATCACCTTCTACAATGTTCTCATAAACTCCCAACTCCAAAATGCCTCGCCATAATGCAAACAGTTCCACGCCCACCCGACAACGACCTAAGAATCACCCTCTACAATGTTCTCATAAACACCTAACTCCTCCAATTCCCACCCAACAACTACCTAAGAATCACCTTCTACAATGTTCTCATAAACTCCTAACTCCTCCAACTCCAAAATGCGTCACCATAATGCAAACAGTTCCACCTCAATTACTGACCTGTTAGAAATTAGACCAGCAAAGGAAAGCACTGCAGCCCCGAATCAGCACGGATGATTCCACCATACCCTGCAAAAACCAATGTCTCACACACAACTTCCCACTAGCAGGAGGAGTCCAAGAAACTTGAAGACTAGACTCCAAGTGAATCTACATATGCCCAATCTCTGCACAAATCTAAAACAATAACTCCCTGAAACTTAGACGACTCGACCAACCACCAAGCTGCTTGGAGCTTAATAATATCTAGGAGGGACGAAACAGCACACTCCTTACCATGGAAAACCCTTTAATTATGTTCCAACCAAATGGACCAAACAATACTGAAGACAGTCACATTCCATACGCTTCAACGAAAAGAGTTACCTGACACCACCACTTCTTCATTAAACAACTCACCCCACGCACTAGGCATGCAAAAGGCAATACCCGACAGCTGGAAGAAGTGCACCCAAATCTAATGAGAGAATCGACAATGGAGCAACAAATGATTTACGGACTCCACATCCGATAAACACAAAGGACAGGCATTCACAATAATCATCTTCCGCAGACATAGATTATCAATAGTCAAATTTTTCTGCAAGCCAACAAAACATCTTCACTTTAAGGGAAAAAACCCCTACCCAAATTTTAGAGTGAATGGAAGGAACATCACCAACAAACAATAATTTCTCATAAAAAGACTGCACTAAGAATAAACCGTGGAGATTGATCTCCCAAATCCGCATGTCCTTCCCCTAGCCTATCACAAAGACATTTTCCAAAAGATTCATTAGCGACATCCATTCTTCTACCATCGAGTCCTCCAACTCTCTCCGAAACTGAGGACCCCCAACTACCTTATATGAATTACCTCATAGTAGTCCCTAACATTGGTTTCTTTATTTACTGCTAGAGAGAAAAGCAAAGGGAACAATTAGGCCAAAAAAGCATCACCCAACCATTTATCCAACCAGAAGATGTCCTAACCTGAACACACACGATATCTAATGAACCGACCAAAGACCATTGCCACAGACAAGCACCCTTCCAAAAACCTAAACTCTCCCACTAGCATTTGCAATCCTCCATCCATAGCCCTACAACCTATTTTTTCTTTAGGGAATATCCTTCAAAAGACCCTCAGAAGAATCACCCAACCGCCACAACCACTTTCCTAGCAAAGCATCATTAAACTGACGAAGAGGCTGAATCCCAAGACCAGCTTCCTCCTTACATTTGCAAACCTGAGATCACTAACCAAATGAAATTTCTATTTATCACGATCATCATTCCACAAGAACTATCTCTGGATCCTTTTCAACTTGTCAACCACCGCCACTGGACATTTGAAAACACACAGACAATAAACCGGGAGGCTAGATAAAACCGCCTTGATCAAGATGACCCTACCTACAAGTGACAAATACTTCCCCCTCCAAGTCCATTTTATCAATGAGTATATCCCAACACACCTTTCAAGGCTTTCCTTTACATTGAGGAATCCCCACATACTTAGAGGGAAAAGAAGCAACATTACAACCCAATAACGACGCCATCTCCATAAACCTCATGTGCTCGACATTGACACCCATCAATTCACTCTTTATCAAAATTAATCTTCAACCCTGAGCAAATCTGAAACCACTGGAGAACCGCCCGGACCGCCTTAAGGAAAAGGACTGTATCATTAGCATATTGTAGATGAGGAATCTCAATATCTGAATTCTCGATAGGGAAACCTTGAATCCAGCCCTTAGAAAACACAACCTAAAACATGAGATGAAGTGCCTCTGCCCCAATGACATATAGATATGGAGAGAGAGGATCCCCTACCGAACACCTTTCTCCATCCTGAAAAACCCCTTAGGACTCTCGTTGACCAACACAGACATGTGAGCCGAAGACAAGTAGGACCTAATCCAACGATCACCAAAGCCCATGCGCTTCATGACATATTCCAAAAAGGACCAATCTACATTGTCATAGGCTTTTTGAAAATGTAACTTACACACCACACCCGCTTCCCCAAATAAAAATTTAGAATCCAGGCATTCATGAGCAACTACAACCGAATCTACTATCTGTCTGCCTTCCAAAAAAGCACTTTGCACTAGAGAGATGATATGTGGCAGAACCTTCTTCAACCGGTTAGCAAGAATTTTACCTAAAATCGTTTATGGACCACCAATCAATGATATAAGATGGAAATCATTCAAAGCAGAAGCTCCAGACTTTTTCAAAATCAAGGTAATAAAGTCGACCTCCAAATCCTTAGAAAGTATTCCTCTATCAAAGAATTCTAACACAAAAGCAAAGACTTCTTGTTGACCTAGAGCTTTATCTTCTACGAACTACCAAATTGCATGTTTCACCTCTACCTCATCAAATGGACATTCCAACAAAAATCGCTGCTCATCAGTCAATTCTTTAAAGGGGAGCAAAGTAGGAATAGGAAAATCCCATTTTGGAGACTCATAAAGCCACTGGTAGTGTATTATCTCCTCGCAAATATCCGACCTTTCATCAATTCTTTCCCCCTCAACCAACAAAGAATGAATATAATTTTTCCTCCTCCTAGCACTAGCCATATGATGAAAGCACTTGGTGTTCTTATCCCCCTCTTTCAACCACCTAATACGAGAACACTTCTTCCACTTTATCTCCTCTAACAAAGCTTTCTTTTTTAGGCTTACTTTAATCTCCTTCCTTCTCATAAGCTGATCTTGGGCATATGCTTGTATTAATAAAGGTTTGCCACCATCATTTTAAAAGGGGAGAAATGTGTCTGCTCTCTTAATTTTGTTCGTGAAAAAACTCTACGCAATTTGCAATGCTAGGAAATAGGAGGTTTTATCCCAAAATCAATAAGATCTAATAACAACTACATCTCTCTGTCCCTCTTGCCAATTCATTTATACACCCATTAGGATGCCCCATCAACCATCTAATGCAATTCTAACTTCGATTTCATTTTAGTGCCGATCCCATCCATAGCATTTTTTACTATTTGATGGCAGAAAAGGTTTTGTTTTGGCCTACACACTTAAGCACTTGAAGAGCAAATTGAAGAATTGGAGACACACTTGCTTTGGTTCATTGACTGAATAGCTGGTATCCATTCTCAATGGCATCAACCAGATTGACATCAATGAACAAGCAGATCTTTCCAAACAGGACCATAATCTGCAGCTTGACCTTCAAGACCACTATCGAGCCCAGAGCATCCAAGAAGAAATCAGATGGAGACGGAGGTCAAGGGACAGAAGGATCAAAGAAGCAGATAAAAACACAAAATTCTTTCATGCAGTAGCATCAGCTCACAGGCGCATTAACCACATCAAGTCCATTAGCATTGATGATATCACTATTCTAGATAAGGTCGCCATTTCTTCTATTGTCAATTATTTTCAGAATTTGTACTCGGCTAGTTCTTAGGAAAGGTTGCCAATTGCAAGTCTTCCTTTCAAGGTCATCTTTAAGTCCCTCCTTGAACGCCCTTTTACGGAGGACGAGATCAAATTAGCAGTTTGGGACTTGAGAGATGATAGAGCCCCTAGTCTAGATGGCTTTCCTATTGCTTTCTTAAAGTTGTTCTGAGATATGGTTAAAGAGGATCTCATTGCTTTCATCCAAGAGTTCCAATAGTGGGGATGTATTTCCCAAAAGCTTGCCAAAGAGCCTTTTTTTTAAAGGTAACTACATTATGAATTAAAAAAACAATACAAGAAGATAGGAGGCTTTGAGGTAGCCCTCCATACGAAAATTTACAACCCCCCCCCCACCCACCCCCTCTCTCTCTCTCTCTCTCTCTCTCCTCTTCATCTCAAAGAAAAAAAATTACAAAAGAATGTCTACAATTTCCGTAGATAAAGACACCCCAAGTCCAGCCATATAATCTGCAACAAAATCAATTGAACGATGAGTCCATATAATTTTAAAGTTACGAAGAAAAATGATATGCCGAATCTGTTCAATTTTATCTAAAATCCATGGGCAATGAGAGCCTGAAACCCACACCACTACCACCTCACAGTCCCCTTCAAGTATGCTTCCTTTAACCCCTAATTTTTCCAACTCCAAACGCCTCTCCATAATGCAAACAACTCCACCTCAATTATAGAGCCATTTGCAAAAGGCCCAGAAAAAGAAAGCACCGTAGAGCCTGAATCATTGCGGATGACCCCACCATAACCTGCAAGACCAACTTGACGCCCACAGCTTCTATCAAAATTAAGTTTGAGAAGTCCAATATCCGGGGGAAGCCAAGATGATTGAGGTCTAGAATCTGAATCGCGGCACGACGGAATCAACTGATGCCCAATCCCTACAAAAGTCGGAAACAAAAATGCCCCTGAACTTCAATGAGTCGACCATCCACCAAGCAACTAGAAGTTTAATAACATCCAGCAAAGCAAATTCAAAATTGTACTTTCTTTACCTTGAAAAAATCTTTTATTTTGTTCTAGTCAAATAGACCACACAATACTCAACACTGTAGTAGACTAGAGAGTTCATCGAAAAGAGCTATAGGACACCACCACCTCTTCAGATAACAAATTCGACCATGCTCTAGGCATACAGAAAGTAATATCCAATAGCTGAAAGAAGTGCATCCAAATCTAAGGAGACAGCTTTCAGTGAAGTAACAAATGGTTCAGAGGACAAGCATTTACAATGAGCATACTCCTTAATCACAGATTATCTATAATCAGGATTTTCTACAATCCTGCAAGCCAGCCAAACATTTTCACCTTCAGGGGAGAGACCCCCAACCAGAACCTCATTCGTCTTCAAGAGTGCCTTATAGAAAGAGCTAACAGAAAAAGTACTGTAAGGATTCAACTCCCATATACGCCGATCATTCTCCCTTCCGACCACAAAAATATTATCCAATAGATTCAAAGGTGATACCCGTCCATCCACCATCCAATCATCCAATTCTCTCCGAAGCAGGGCTCCAAACAACCTTATAATGAATAAGATCGTACCATTCCTTCATCGAAGCTTCTTTATTATCCACTAAAGAAAATAACATAGGAAAGGAGTTTGCCAAAGGAGCCTATCCTAGTCATTTCTCCAACCAAAATAAAATCTTGTCCCCTGAATATGAACGATACTTAATATGTCGACCCAAAGCGACTGAACAAACACCCTTCCAAAAACCAGAAACTCTTCTATGAGCAGTATTTATTCTCCAACCTTGTCCCTAGTAGCCTATACTTCTGTCAAATAATATCTTTCCATAATGCATCAAAAGAGTCACCTAACCGCCATAACCACTTCCCCAACAGATCCTCATTGAACTAACGAATTGGTCAAAATCCCAAACCTCCGTCCTTCTAAAGTTTACAATCTTGAGACCAACAGACTAAATTGAACTTCCGCCTCTCTCTATCATCATTCCACAGAAACTATCTCTGGATTCTTTCCAATTTTTCAGCCACCGCTGCTGGACATTTGAAGACGCTAAGAAAATAGACTGGAAGACTGGACAAAACCGCCTTGAATAGTAAAATCCTACCACAAAGAGACAAACTTACCCTTCCACAACGAAAGTCTCCTCTCCATTTTATCAACAATCCTATCCCAACACCCCTTTTGAGGTTGCCCTTTACAGAGTGGAATCCCAAGATATGTGGAGGGGAATGAAGCCGCTCTACACCCAACACTGCCGCCAACTCCACACATTACATGTACCCTACATTCACTCCCATCAATTCACTTTTCTCAAAATTTATCTTAAAACTTGAACAAATTTCAAACCATTAAAGAACAGCCCGCACCGTTTTAAATACTCCTCTTCTGACTTAATAAAGAGAATGGTATCATCTATATATTGCAAATACGAAATCACGATATATGTCTGCCCGATCCTGAAACCATGTAATAAGCCTTGAGAGGAAACAACCTGAAACATGAGGTGAAGATCCTTTGCCACGATAACGTAAAGAAACGGTGATAGGGGACCCCCCTATCGTATCCATTTCCCCATTTGGAAAAAACCTTCAGGACTCCTGTTCACCAACACTGTTAAGTGCGCCGAAGATGAACATGATCGTATCCAACTCCTCCAGAATGACAAATTTCATCCTCTCCAAAACATAGTCCAAAAAAGACCAATTCACATTGTCATTAGCCTTTTGGAAGTCCAATTTGCAAACCACACCCGCTTCCCCAGATAGAAATTTTGAATCCACACGTTCATGGGCCACTAACTATCTTTCTACTTTCCAAGAATGCACTTTGCACTGGTGAAATCACAAAAGGAAGAACCTTTTTTTTAATTTGTTTGTCAAAATTTTAGTTAAAATCATGTACGGACCACCAAGCAGAGATATAGGTCGGAAGTCGTTCAAAGCACATGCCCTAGTCTTTTTCGGAACCAAAGAATAAAACTAGCACCCATATCCTTAGATAAAATACCTCTAGCGAAAAGCTCTGAAACAAAAGCCAAAATGTCTGATTTCACCAAATTCCAAAAAGATTTAAAGAATAAAATGGGGAACCCGTCGGGGCCTGGAGCCTTATCCTCTCCTAAGTGCCATACCGCATTTTTTACCTCTACCTCTTCAACCAGACATTCCAACAGAAATCATTGCTCCACGTCCAGTTCCTTAAAAGGAAGCAAAGATGGCGTAGGAAATTCCCTTTTAGGGGCCTCATACAGTCGTCGGAAGTAATGAACTATTTCGTCACAAATATTCTCCCTACCTTCAATGTGTTCCCCCTACTCTTGCAAAGAATGGATGAAATTCTTTAGTCTCCTAGCACTTGCCATTTGATGAAAGAACTTGGTGTTCTGATCCCCCTCTTTCAACCACAAAATTCTAGATCTTTGTTTCCACTTAATCTCCTCCACCAAAGCTTTCTTCTTTAGCTCACTTTTTATCTCCTTCATTCGGAATAACTAATCCATAGATAACGGGCCCACATCCTCCAGCTGATTCAAACATTGAAATTCATCCCACCACCCCTGTTCATCTACTTTATTGTCCTCCCAACGAGCTTAAAGCCCACTCCTTCAACTTTCCTTTGAGAGATTTCAATTTCTGCATCAAACAGTATCCCTTCCAACCCGTAGGACAAGCCTCTCTCCACCAATTCTCAACTAAGTCATTAAACCCGTTGATTTTCAACCAGGCCAACTCAAATCGAAAAGGAACTAGACCCCAAGAATCCATACTTGAGTCAAGAATAGTCGGTACATGATCCGAGATAGGATTTGTACCAGCACGCTATGAAGTGTGTTGGAAACAATCTACTCATTGCGAATCAATCAAGAATATATCCAGCTGTGCAAGATTTGGGTTATCTTGCACATTTGACCATGTATAAGTAGCACCTCATAGATGCAAATATAATAATTCCATATCTTCAACAAATTGTTGAAACTCTGCATAGAAGCAGAGATTCAACTACAGTTTTTCCTCTCCTCTACGAACAACGATAAAGTCCCCTCCTATGCACCAGGGGAGAGAAAAAACTCTTTTACCTGAAGCAATCTCTTCCAAGAATAAACCCCTTTTTGCATCATTATTCGAACCATACACATTAGTAAAAAGAAAAGACTTCCCGAAGATATCTATTCCAATGCCGTTATGATAGAAAAGTGTTTAATGTCCACAACTGACAATCTCAACTTAGTTGCATTCCAAATAGTTCGTAGTCCACCAAAAGCCCTTCTAAAGCCTTACCTACCTACCCCATACTCCCTATGCCCCATACGGATTTAACTAACCCCTCCACAGGCTTTGAACACTTGATTTCCTGTAGAAAAAGAACATCTGGCCTCTACGAAATCACTACTCTCTTCACCATAACTCTCTTCATCACTGCTCCCAACCCCCTCACATTCCAAGACATGACTTTCATCAGACACCTCCCTGATCACCCGAACTCCCATCCAATACCAAAGAGTGATCATAATTAATTGAAGATTGTAGGTTTCTAAGCTCCCTCTCTCTTTTTTCTACTACGACGCAACCACTGCTCCTCCTCCTTGTGTTTTTGTTCCGCCTAACAAAAAAAATTCAAAATCTCCCTCAACTGAGAAGTTCGTCTCGGGGAAGTGATTCCAAGGATTGACCCAATTAACACCATTCTTTCCTCATCAACATTCTTCGATCTCGCTGCCAATGCAAGACAATCTTCTGCCTCCACAGTTGCAACCCCACCTACCAAGTTCCGCATAACCACCAAACGTCTTTCCTCTACAACTATCGCTACTCTGCTCATTCTCTAGCGGAATTTCCTCCAACCTTCCCCAGTAGAACGAAAAATTCCCTCACCGTCAAAGGCAGAAAGAGGTCCCCCTCTCCCAAAATGGTTCCGCTATCCCTCTAGATCAATAAAGGCCTTGCTAGTTGTCAATGAAATTGACTTTCTGTTTCCCCCTCTGTTACCACGAAAGCCGGGTTGAAAGTGGAATTGAATCCACACCCTGTGGTCTGTCTTGCATTGACCCAATTTGACTAGGCTTAAGTTAAAGCCCTGTATGGAGCCCAACTTCACTACAGACTGAGTTTGGGCTCACAAATTCAACCAACTTTAGACTCTAAATGGGCCTTACCAAGGTCCAATAAAACATCTTTAAAATATTTAGTCCTTCGATTCGGATGCCCTAAATCCCCAAAACTCCCCTTCTCTCGCTCCTGAAATCAAGAAAAACCTTTCGTTAATCCCAAAGGCTTTAGCGATCTTTTTGGAGGCGTTTCTTCCGCGATAAGAGGGAGGGAAGGAATAATGGAACAACCGTATGTAACAGTTGTAGGATCTCCTCCAACCTTCTTCGATTCCGGCAACTTCTCTGGCAACTAGGAGCCATCAATCTCATGAAGGTGTACCTACGACTGCTTCGCATGATGTGTAAACAACTCTTTTTTGGAGCCATGGACGACATCTACCGAAGGTCCATGAGTATCTGGTGATCCTCCATTTAGTCTATTTGCCACCTTTGCAACTACCAAAGGACAATTAACTCCCACCAAGGCACCCCGAACCAACAAATCCTCCATGGCTACCAGCGATCGTGGTTCCACTTCGGCCCATAAATCAAACCAAACATCACCCACTTCCAGCCACAGTGTCCCTAATACGACATAAGCCACAGGCCGCACAATCTCCACCCTAAGAAATTTCAACTACCTCCATCTCCAAGCAAGGCTATCCACTTCTTCTACAACCCCTAATAAACCCCCAAGCTTCCATAACACCTCCTTCTGCCACTCATGCAACGGAATCTTGAAAATTCTTACCCAAGCAACAACCACTCCAGGGCCCAAAACCTCTCTCCATTTGTCAATCATTTTCAATGGTCCGTCTTTAAAATGAGGTCCCCCGTGACTAAATCGACGGATATCCACCTCAGAACCAACCACTAACCAGAAGGGAACTGGATACAACCTCTGCACCGACACCTTTAGATCGTAGCCCCAATACTGAAGTAACCAATTCTAGATTATAGTCGAAGTATCAGAACGACTAGCCACCCTATCCCGGTAGCCACAACCATTTCTTTATTTTCCTATAATAAATCCTCATTGACATGAAAGCAGTTGACAATCATGATTGCACACAGTCTGAGAGAGAGAATGAGGCCTAGATCACTAACCAAGGACAGACTTCGGTGCAACTCTTCCATTCACCATCACTGACTGACCCTCTACCTCTTCCAATGGTTTGACGATTCTCTGGACCAAATCTAGCCTTATCCACACACAGTTTTTGTCCATGAAAAACCTTACCATCGAACATTAAGATGGCATTCTCCATTTCTCGTTCTGCTTTGAAGCGAACAAAGGCAAAATTCCTTTGTTTCCCAGAGCGACAATCCAAAGGACCAAAACTATTAAAAACAACTCCAGCCGCACTAAATCTCCCACTCCCCATGCCGGAATGTTTCCGACAAAAACCGAGAAACTATCTCTCCACCAATCGGCCATTCAGTTTGATTTTCCAAGAGTGTTCTTTAGAGATTTTTTTTTTTTTCCAAAAGAAATCTAGGCTCGTCGTATTGTACTGTTTTTAGCTTGTGGCAACCTTTTTAGTTCTTGTTCCAAGAAGGACGAAGCTTCCTTGCTCGCAAACTTTAGACCGATCAATCTCCTTAGTAGCCCCTATAAGATTATTTCAAAGCTCCTTGCCAATAGGTTGAAGTTCCTCCTTCCGAGCCGTATTTCTCCATTTCAATCAGCTACAATTAATGGTAGGCAGATTTTAGATTGATTCACAACACAGGTCTAGAAGGAAATAAATCATCTGCAAGTTGGATCTAGAAAAGGCATATGATATGGTAGATTGGAATTTCCTCCATTTTGTCCTCTCCAGTATGGGTTTTGGCAGAAAATGCTCTCTCTGGATAGCTGAGTGTGTTTCGTCAAAAAAACTTTTCTGTGCTCATCGATGGATCTTCCAAAGGCTTTTTCCGAATGATGCAGGTTACGCTAAAAAGGACCCTAAATGCCTAAATGCAATTATGATGTAACCAGAAATCAATATGAATCAAAATTATGGGGGCTGGAATTAAAATTAAATTAATAATTGCAATTCAGAATATTCAAATCCACTACAAACAATCAAGAAACTCAAGGAATTCAATGTAAACAACTATATTTTAATCCAAATCAAGTTATAGCTCAAAATAAAAGGCCCTCAATACAAAGGGGCTTATTAGATCTCACAAACACATAGATTTCTCATCAAACAGGATTAAATCTAATTATATGGTATCAAAAGGAAGTCAAAAACAGAGTGGGACAGCAGTATTAAGACTGTATGGGATCAGAAGAAGGGACTAGGGATGTTAGAGGTAGAGGCATCATTGGATGGCTTCAGGGGTGACTATATGGATGGATGGTAAAGGGGAAAACCCCACAAAGGGGCTAAAGTTAGCAGCTGGTGGCTGTACATGTGGGCATCCAGAGACATAGACAAAAATTTTTTTTTGATCCAAGTGGGTGCGGAAGCAATTTGACAGGTCCAGGCGCAGAGTCGAATGATGAAAATTATATCTTCGATCCAGGGGGTATTCAAGTCAGAAGATTTGGTGTAGTGGACCATGTGTGAACCAAGCCCAACTCACAGCCACCAAGTCCAAAGCAAGCCAAGCTCGTGGCAGTGATCCAGACCCAACATAGCAGGCCCAATAAAAGTGCACGCAGCCCTGCGTGAACCACCCAGCCGACTCAACTTGAGTCAAACAGTCCTTAATTCCTAATGAACTCCATAACTAATCAGATTAGGAGTGGGATTCTTTTATTCGGTGGTAGTCTGCAATTGTTTAGGATATTTTAATATTAGTTGCTTAGATACTCCTACTTTATTTAGAACTTTAGGATTATTTTTAGTTTTGAATATTTAACAGTTGCTTTTAACTAGGATGAGGGTCGGCTCACCTAGACGGTGTTTGTCTATTTAAAGGAGTGTAATCTAAGATTAATGGCAGACGAGAATTATGAAATAAAGTATTTTTTTAATGATTTTTTCAATGGAGAATAGTTGAAGGCAAGCACCAAGTTGCAGCCAAGTTAGCATTGATTGCTACTGAGTCCTCACTGAGTTGAGGCGTCTTGAGGATCGAGTGAGCTCTCCTCATCAAGAACCACGTAATTCTAAACTTACTGAAGTATTTGGGGTTAATTGAATCAGTGTCGGATTTCTCTTTGTTTAAATTGGTTTTCAATAGTTTATTTGAAGGGATAATACCAGTTTTTCTAAAACCTGTGAAACTGATTCATCAAGGGAACTTAAGGAATTAAATCACTCTCTGAACCTGAGTTTTGAACCGTGTGTGACTGATTTGTTTTGGATTTAAGTCCAGTCGTAGATCTGTCTGGAAGCCACGTTTAAGGCTTGAACCAAACTCAGTTTGATTAAAGTGGGATGTTAATATGAAAATTCAAGGTCGTGGGATATAATTTTGGGCTAGTTCATTGACTATTTTTGGAAATTAAAACCAATCTTAGATCTGTTTAAGAAGTGAGTTAAAATTTAATTTCTCTTTGGTCAAGACCCAAATAAGGTGTTAGGGTATTGTGAGGTGTATAAAACCAATCAGTTTTTCAACTGCTTCATATTTTTTGGATTTCAAAATTAAATTGATTTGTGATTTTGAAAGGTTTGATAAAATTAATGGTTCTTTTGAAAACCCAAGAGTACAGTGTGTTAAATTAAACTGATTCAATTAATTTCATTGCTCAAGTTGGATTTTACTATTTGAGATCAGCGGGTTGTGTTAAGCAGGGTTGATTGTGTCAGTGCTTCCGCTTAAGCGACTGAGTGGGTGTCCTATCCTACCCAATCTACATCACTGTATGGAAGGATAGCATACTGTATGGAGAAGGTTTGGGGAAGAAGAGAGCGGTAGGATGGGTTTTAGAGAGGGGCGAAAGTGATGGGAGTGGTTAAGGATGAGCTAAGGTAAAGAAGGGGTTTTAGAGGGTCGAATCCCAAGGATGGGCAAGCGGAAGTCCAAGTGATGCTGGGGTGGCTGGCGAAGGTGTGGGAAGAAGTAGAGAGGAGTTTTTTTTTTTTTGAAATGGTTGATATATTAATAGATAAAGGGGCACCAATGGTGCAAGTACAAATAACGAAAGCAGAAAAAGAAGTCAACATTAATAACTGGAAAGGAAAGCAAACAGTGATTCCTCAAGCCAGATCGAAGCAAACTTTCCAAGCACGCAAAATGTTTGAAATAGAAATATTCCGGACTAGAAGTAGAGAGGAGTTCACAGGCTGGCGACAATCAAGGGAAGGCTGTAAGGTTGGGACGACAGCAGTAGGTGGTCTAGGATGTTGTAACGGCAGCAAAGATGGGTTGCAGATGGCCTCAAGGGGTAAAGGAGAGAACAGAAAAGGAAAAGACAGGAAAGAAGAGAGAAGAGAGGAAGACGACGATCGTACCTGTAGATCAGAGGAGGGCTTCTTGCCGTTCTTGGATTCCACCGACAGTTCACCGTCACACCATGCAAGAGGTATTTGCGAAAATTTTATATTCTTATTCATAATTTGCTGTATGAATTACAATGAGGTATTTTTATAACGTCTCCACAAACATATTCCCAGTTTTTCCGTTGCTAAAAATAAATAAATAAAAAACCATGGAAATGGAAAGCCACGGAAATAGCAGCAGCAGATGCTCTAATACCAAATATGATGCAGGACAGGGGATAGGATAACCCTAAATGCCTAATGTGGTTCCCTAAAGATTAAAAGGGGATGAAAATAATGCACCCTAAATTTAAAATGTGTTAAAATTAATCAATCAATTAATATATGCAATTAATTAATATAACATTTATCACAAAAAATCACACAAATACTAAGAATCTAATGTGTTCAAGGAAAATAAAGGAAAATTAAGCAAATTAATCAACCCCGACGAAGCTTTGGGTCAAAAGTAAAGCATTGGTCACAAGTATGGAATGGTTAATAGGATAAATACTTAGGCACATGGGGTTAAATGGGAAAAATGGAGGACATGATCGCAGCACAAAAGAAAATAAGAGGCGAAGGAAAGGGGTCATGGAACAGGGGTATGGTTGTAACGGCAAACAGGGGGAAGGGGTATGGGTTCGCCGCAAGCAAGGAATGGGTTTATAGGTTCACGGAAGCATCATTGGTGGGATTTGGAGGTGACGGAAGTAGGGCAGGGCCTAACAAGGTTGGGTGAATGCTGGAAAAAGGAGTAGGGAAGGGCGGAAGTGGCTGAGGGACAAACCTGGGCAGATCTGGACTGGTAAGGGGGCGGAAAGCAGAGAGGGATTTCTTTTTGTATTTCATTTGGGTTTGGAAATGGAAGAGAGGCGGAAGCAAGAGGGGTTCTCATGGGGTCACGGCAGTTTGGGAAAGAAAACAAAAGGAAGAGAGAGAAGAAGATAGATAGAAGAGGAGTGCCTGGGAAGAAGAAGAGAGTTGTTCAAAGGCTGACCACAATCAAGGGAAGGCTGTAAGGCTGGGACGACATCAGTAAGTGGTCTAGGATGTTGTAACAGCAGCAAAGATGGGTTGCAGATAACCTCAAGGGGTAAAGGAGAGAGAAGAAAAGGAAAAGAGAGGAGAGAGGAAGACGAAGATCGTACCTGGAGATCGGAGGAGGGCTTCTCATCGTTCTTGGATTCCACCAACAGTTCATTGTCGCACCATAAAAAAGGTATTTTCGAAAATTTTACTAATTTATCGTATGAATTACAATGGGGTATATTTATAATGTCTCCACAAACATATTCCCAGTTTTGCCCTTGCTAAAAATAATAATAATAATAATTAAAAAAAAAAAGACAAAAAAAAGGGCATGGAAATAAAAAGCCACGAAAATAGCAACAGCAGATGCTCCGCATCACCGCAGCTCTCAAGGCCTTCGCCAAGGGACCCCCTTTCTCCATCATTATTCATTATGGAAGTTAAAACCCTTAGTCTCCTCCTCTCAAAAGAGGCAAACTTCTCTTTGATCAGTGGCTTCAAGATAGAGCACTTCTTCCTTCAGTTCCACCACCTTCAGTTCGTAGATGACACTATTATCTTTTGTGAGACCAATGAAGAGCTAGTTAGGAACTTGAAGTCTCTGCTCAAGTGGTTCAAGTAGTGTCCTCTTTGCGAATCGATTATTAATAAAGTGAGGCTTTTGGCATCAATCTAGATGGGGGTCATTGGCAAACCTTTGGAAGTCTGAGTCAGCCTCCATGACCTCCACGCATCTGGGTATTCCTCTTTGCATTGGCTCACCTGGCTATTCTTTATGAGAGCTTGATGCGGACCAGCAGATCTCTTTTTATTAGTTCTTTCTATTTTCTATTTAGTTGTAATTAGAAATTAGGATTTACTATTTTCAGTGAGTTATTTTCGTTTTGAGTATATTTAGAGGTTTCTAATTTAGGTGTTGCTATTTTCTTACTTTGAGATTATTATAAATACCTATGTAATCCCGTTTTGGGGAGAATATAGATGATTAACGAATAAAGATTGAGATTTTCGCAAAATACCTTTGCAAGGTGCGATTTTCAGATTGCGGGAGTGATTCCTTGAGCGAGAGGCTTGGTGTGAGGCCATACCTTCTTCTTCATGGTGTTTTTCTTTCTATCTTCTTCTTCTTCTCTCTTCATCTTCCATCTTCTTGTTCTTCCCTAAGTCCTAATCCCTAGCCAGATCCCATCCCAATCTCCCCTACTGTTTCCGTCATTACCAGGTGCATATTGCCGTGACCCATAGCTTTCCCCTGGATTTCCGAGGCTATCCCTTCGCTGCCCCAAACTAGATCTACCCCTTTTTGGCTTCCGATCCCCCTTTTCCCCTTTCCCTTGCTGCCGTGAGTACATGTTCCTCTTTTCTTTCTGCCGTAAGTCCCCTTTGGTTGCCCTAAGCCATCCTTTCGTCTAATTCCATCCATATCCCTTAAGTTCCAGCCCACGTGTTTTTAAGTTGCATTCACGTCTTATTCACATCTAATTCTTCTTATCAGTATTTGCATATTTATTTGTGGTAAATTTTATATTCATAAGTTACATTTATTAATTGAATTTTAATTTCAACCCATATTAGTTTTAGGTGCATTATTTTTATCCCTTTTAATTTTTAGGGACCACATTAGGCATTTAGGATCACCTTATTAATTGTCCTGCATCAAATTTGGTATCACATTAGGCATTTAAGGTCACCCTATTAGTTGTCCTGCATCAGAGCCCATCATCACTAAATCCAGCAAGCATCTTGCTTTTTGGAGGGGGGAGTACTTATCTTTTGGTATGAGGATTACTCTGTTAAGTATGTGCTCTCGGCCTTGCCGATTTTTTTCCTATCAGCCTTCAAGCGGCCTAGGAAAGTAATCTCTTCCCTTGAAAGAATAATGCACTTTCTTTGGAATGATCAAGAAGAAAGAGGAAGGAGCACCTAGTTAGTTGACATCAAGTTTGTTTTCCCATTGAGGCAAGAGGACTTGGCAACCGTCCCATCAAGGATGTCAATAGTGCTCTTCTACCAAAGTGGTTGTGGAGGATTGGCACCAACAACGATGCACCTTGGAAGTCAATGTTCATTGCTAAGTATCGGATTGGTAATTGAAGATGGGACATTAGCCCTAACCCACGTAGGGGTTCGGGTATGTGGTAGGCCATATACACGTGTGGAAAAGTTCAAGCAAGGCATTCGATTTAAAGTAAGTGTGTGTGTGTCTGTGCTTGTTTGGGGGGGGCGGGTTTGACCACATCAGATTTTGGATTGATCCTTGGCATGGATTCCATCCCCCTTGCTACTTGGCTCCCCTCCCACTTGCGCATTGCAACCTCGCCTGATGCTTTTGTTTCTGGATTCTGTTCAGTGACCAGCAACCAAGTTGTTTGGGACATTCGGTTTTGCCTGAATTTGTCGGAACCTAAGACAGATGCCTTCTCTAATCTTCTTCTCCACCTTTCTTGAGCCCATTTCCATGTCACGAACGATGACTCCATGCTATGGTGACCTGATTCTTCTGGATCTTTCATGTTGAAGTCTTTCTATGAGTGGGCATAAGAAAGTTGACTCCGACTATCAATCCTTCCATTTGGGCTTCTAAAGCCCCTCCCAAAGCCATCAACTTCCTTTCGACAGCTAAGCTAGGGAAGATCCTCCTCAAGATAATTTGCACAACAGGGACAGGTGTATAGTCAATTCTTGTCTGTTTTGTATTCGCGCTACAAAGGATGTCAACCATCTTCTCAACCATTGCCCCTTCTCATTATCAGTTTGGGTTGTCATTCTGGGTCAGTTCAGCATGCAATGGTCCATGCCTTCTTTGGTAGCCCAACTGACTTACGCAAAAGATTTCCCAATGTCCCCCATAGATGCTTGGCTTTGTGGTGTCTAGTCTCGTTTTCCACCCTTTAAAGCTTATGGTGGGTTGGGGGGGGTTGGGGGGGGGGGGGGGGGGGGGGGGGGGGGGGGGTGAACAACAGAATTTTCGAAAATCGGGTCGAAAGTCCCCAAAGCATCGGTTCAAGTCACTCTCAACATCAAAAAGCCATCCCCATAGTATTACCTGTGGTGTGTGGATAAGGACGTTTGCACATGCCCCAAGGATTAGTTAAGTGCTCTAAGAGGCCTGGATACCTTGGTCTTCAAAAAAAAAGTCCCCAAAGCGTCAGCATCCAAATCCTCGACAAATGTGCAACTTGGGCCTCCTCCTTGCTTGATTTCCAACTCCTATCCATGAATAATATTGTGCGTGCCAGGAAAGAGTGTCTTGAGCTTGTTTAAGCTCCTTTTGCTTTGTTTGTCTTTGGGGGCTGCTTTTTTAGGGTGCAAGGGGTTTTTGGGCCTCTTTCCTTTTTTTGTGTGCTTTGTATTCCTTTGCACCTCCGGTGCTTTTACTATTATATCAGTACCATTTCAAAAAAAAAAGGCAAATCCATGTCCCATGAAATTGATAGGATATACCTGTTATGCATGCGTGTATGTACATGAAGAATCATCCACAACAATTTAGTTCCATTAAGCATAATAAAGATTAAGTCATGAAGTGCACCCAAGTAACCTTGTGATAAGCCCAACCCCAACCCCACCTTTTGGAGGGGAAAAAAACAACACCAAAGCACATGCATAACAACAAACACATACTTGAATAGTTATATGTCCCAATATAACGATGATTCAATTTTTATCAACCCTTGGATTAAAACCCCAATATATGACCACTTACATACCCTTAAGCTGTAAAATTTAGGCCGTGAATCCTACCTTAGACATGCCCAATGATGCCGGAACTTTATAGACCCCTTGATCAAGAGGTACCTTATTCACCTCCACCCTCCTCCATGATTAGCATGCTTGCAATTGGGCCCCACTAATTGAGCTTTAATAGGCCTAATCTAAGCCACACCTCTCTAGATAATGATCATATGCGTGCTTGTGTGCACAGACATATGCACATATATGAACGTGAATTAAGTTGAACAGCAACTATCATCTCGATCAGCCATTTTCACATTGATGCAAGGTCAAGTTTTTGAGTTATACACTTCCATCCTACCTTATCAAAGACCATATTATCCATCACTCTACATTCTAACATCTTTACCCACTCAATCCACATGTATATGTCAAGATAAAGTAAAATGAACAGCCATTATCATCAAAATCAGCCATTTACAATACATCTTAAATGATATCAGATACAAATGTAAGGCAATTTTCAGATGAAGTTGGAAGCTCTCACCTTGATATTACTTGATATGGCAGAGAATGCTCCTTCCCACTAGATTTCATATGTTGACAAATCTGGGAAGTTCCAAACAATGTTACAAAATAAAAGATGGCAACCAATTGAAGCAACGCTCAAATCCTTCTATCAAGAAAAGCAACTAGTACACACCATAAATAGTTTTGTTGCCAGTTTCGCAGGTTCATCCTTTGACTCATGGATAAGTTTCTGAAGTAACTTGGCTGCCTCCATCTCAACATGCTGAGGAGAAGCCATCTTGAGAAATGAACTGCAAATGACATAAAATTTTACCTCTCAAGCAAATAAAAACTTAGGAATCAAGGTGAAAATGTACAAGAAACTTCATATGCAGTTATGGCCTACAAGACACAAACCTACAAGATTACACACCTAATCCTCCAAAAGCCAGAAGAGATCTTTCTTCCATCAAAAGTTACGACAAAATAACATCAGGATTTTTTTTAAAGGTAAGATAACATCACGATTCTAGAAATTTACTAGGTACAAAATTCCAAATCAGCTTATCGTTGTCAAATCTCAAAATGAAGTCAGCTCTTTTCACTATCTTCTTGATCAATCTGCAACTCAAAGCAAATGGCGATATTTTCTATTTGGATTAAAGTCCAGAGAAAGGTTTTTAACCAAGGTAAGTCTGCCTCCAGCAGTTTTAATTTACATTGAGAAAAATAAGCAAAGTAAATAAATAGGGGAAATACAAATTTTAGGCCATTTCGAGCAATGTCACAAATACCGTTCAACTGGGATTTAAATTTTGGGATTTTCCCTGGGATAATATCAGAATAATATCACGGAAAATATAATTTAAAACTGTCATGTTTAAATTTTTAATAGGTACTAATAAACCTGTCATTAAACAATAGAAAGTTTTACAATTGTACAAATTTAACATTATAAAATAGAAAAATTTAGCATTTACGAAATAATAAAATTTAGCATATTACAAATTTACAGACATACCACAAAAATGGTGCAGAATTTTTTTAACCGTTGCAGAGAAATACCTCAGATTTCAGAAACTCAGGGAAAGGGTGCCATGCCAACGACAATAGACCGACGGAAAAGGGCTGGAGTGTTGGGATAGGCAACGGCGACGGCTATCAGAGTCAAATCAGAAAGAAAAGAGAAGAAGAGAAAATTCTCTTAGGGTTTAGGGTTTCGGTTGAAGAATACAATAAATAAGAAGAGAGACCTCTCGTGGCCGTGGAAGAGAATAGAGTTTTTTTTTTTCGGTTTTGGTTTGCGCAAAGAGAATGCAGAATTGGCAGGCGATCGGAAGTAAGAACTGAGGAGCACGGACGAAGGTTGTGGGAATTGGGAAATTACGCAGGGAAGAACGATTAAAATGGTTTGGGGTCGTCACGCGCACGAGCGAAGTGTGGCAGCTTGGGGATTAAAGAAAAAGAAGTCCTGAGGAATGGTAGATTTTGATGGGATTTCTTTTAATGACTAAATTAGTTTTTTAAATTACAAATTTTCTATATTTGTTTACTATTAAATTATGTAAAAAAAAATAGTTGATAAATGAGTTGATTCAAGTTGAATTAACCAAATTAACAAATGAGGTAAGAAAATTACAAATGGATTGGATCATAATTTTCAAAAAACAAAAAAATGGAATGTATAAACCTAATCATGATTATTCGAGTTAGACCAACTCATTAATTAATAGGTCAAGTTCTATACAACTCAGATTTAGTGCTACTGGCCAAACAAAGTTTTGGGTTTATCTAAGTTTAGAGCCAAATTACAATTAAAAGGCTTAGTTGGAGCTCGAGTACAAGTCAATTCGAATTAAGCAAATTCAAGATCTGTATTTATAAGACGTGAGCCTAAGATAAAGCAGGCTTAATCAAACTCAAGCTTATTTGAGTCTGAAATGAAAGTTTTTTATATTATTTTATTACAATATAAATTATATATTATATAGGTTTTATTTTTATAGCAGATATAATTGAGTAGATTTTATAAATTATACAATAAAGGTTTATGGTCAAAATTTATAATCTTTCATAAGTCTTCAACAAAATCATGATTTAAATCTAACCATTTGAATCGGATCAAGAAAAATTCGAAATTGGCTTAATTAGATGGGGAAATCCCATTTCTAAATTCATGCAATAAGTCAATGAATAATTCTCTAAATTCCAATAATTCAATTTTTTATGAACGTTGCAACGGCTCTAATTATGTGAAAATCTATAGCTTCTAAAGATTACCAAACCCAATTTTAGTCAAAATAAATTTCTTATAAGGCTCTGACCTCACTAGGAGAATTTGACACTATGTAAATCTTTTAATGAAATATAAAATCAATTGAATTTTATAAATTAATTAAATGCAGAAAGGATAAAGAAATTCAAGCATAAAATTAAACTAGAACATAAGAGATTAGAGAAAAAACTTACTTGTACAAAGCAATTGAAAACCAAACTTGAGTGTGTTTATGGTCGCCCATAATATCTCTAATTAAGCTAATTTTTAAAAATTTATTACAAAAATATCATCCATCGATGATTGCCATGTGGCACTTTATCTTAGATGCACTAATCCTAACCTTACATGTCCTTGCACTAAAAAAACTAGAAATATCACAAAAGATGTGCACCCAAGGCTTGCTGAAAGGAGATTATTCATTTGCTAATTTGGTCTTAAATTGTAAGATTGACATGTGTGAGCTTTATTTTTCTCTTCCTATCTCTTCACTCTTACTTCCTGCAAATGGATCTCCAAAAATGGGCTTTTGAGACCCAAAAGATATCATATCATGCCCTAATCCATACATCTACTGTATAAGCTATTATTTTGCACCTCGAGGGCCATTTAGATCATCTGAAAGATTCTTCTTTCCGCCATCGAATTTATCATGAAATTCTAGAGTCAATTCCACAATTTTATTAATTTGTTCTTCATTATCTTCTATTAGGAATTACGATGGTTTAGTTTGATGGTCAATTTCCATTCTTGCTTATGATAGGTATTGAGATCAAGGCTCCCTCAACACAAACAAGACAATTCCTTTTAATTTTGTACCCGATGTGTGGAGGTTGAGAAGTTTACACGTACTTCAAAGATTAGTTAAGTAGAACGTTCGAGAAATTAAGTCCGAAATGTCTTCATCATCTCTCCATCTCCTCCACCCCTCCCTCTCCCTCTAGAAAAAAGCTCGTCATCAAGTAGTTTTCAAGTTTACATTATCGTCCTCATAAAAGAAAGTATATATGCCTTGTATGTCTTAAGATCTGCAACATTAAACATATCATAAACATAAACATATGTTAAAGATTCATAGTTGAAATGCAAGAAGAGTTTACAACTTTGACAAAGAGACCTAATTTATGTCCACAGTGAAGCTAGTAACCTGCAACTGGGTGTCTCTGGCGAAATGGCACCCAAATTAGAGCATAGGTTAAGTATAAAATATGGGGGAAAGTTAAAATTCATTAGTGACTTAGCATATGCACTCGACAAGTAGGACTAGTTTGCGAGATATTTGATTAGACCTTCTCTAATTAAGAAAGAAATTTATTCAGAGTAAGAGTAGAATTTTTAGAATCTTAGTTAGATTTGATTGACTATTTGGTATTAATTTGGAAGAATAGGATTTATATATCTTTCAATTAAAATATAGCTTATTAGTTTTAAAAAGTCACATGGAGAAATTGTGAGAATTTAAACTTGGTGACTCAAATCATTGTAATGGGTTTCCGAACATAAAAAGTTTAGCATTTTTAGTCAAAAGGCTATCAAAATTGAAAACATTTTATAGTGAAGAGTAATATGAGAGATGTCAAGATTGACATGTTTAATAAGGGAAAAAAATCAATTGAAAAGTTTCATATTTAACTTCATTGTAAATTTGAGTTAATTTGATTCGACAAAATTTCAAATTGAGCAATTCAATAATTTTTTTCAATTTTCTTTTAAATTTAATTAATTTATCAACTTGATAGAATTTTACATGAAATTTGAATTTCAAAATTTCAAACTCCGATTTAGGTTTAGAATAAAATCTGATTTATCGGGCTCAGTGGCCTAAAAATTAAGGTTAATTTTATTTAATTTTGACTCTGGTAGCATTGAAGTAGCACTTAGGGCCATATGATAGGCCAAATAGACAAACATGCTTTTATCAAGTCGCCGACGGTCCGATAGCTCGATTGAGTCAAGCCGGATCCAAGGCTAATCGCAGCCTTGGTTATGGAGTCAGGCCACGAACTGTCTCATTATCCTATCAGACCGAGTCGGGCCTGAGTCTGTTTATTGACCTACTAAATACATATGTGCATGGCAGGCAAACCGTTCTTTCACAGTCGAAGGCTTATCATAAGCCTTGTTTCTTCTCTCCCATTAAGCAAACTCACTCACATGGATTCTATCTTCTCATCTCAAGGCTAAGTCTTGTATTATACACACATATAGCCATGCAAATACATGCTTGGGTTGTTTACTTGTTTTTATTAAAGTGATGATAGGTATTTTAGAAAAAAATGTGTGTTTAATAAGTATTTATAAAAAATATATTGATTTTATCTATCATAACTTTGTGAGACAATGCTATAAAAAATCACTAACTTTATATGAATAAAATTTCTAAAGTCTAAAATTACAAGATCAATATAATAAAATAAAACTCGAATTTTATAAAATCTACCATCCTTATCATTCTCTATAAACTTCATAAAGAAAATATGTGATTCACTTAAATATTTGAAGAACAACTTCTCTAAATAAGCATTTTCACTATAAATATTTGTGTCAATCCACTAAACGATGTGTTTCTCAAATTGAGTTTGAGTTAGATTTTTTTTTTTTTTTATTTTAAATTCTTTTAATATTTAAAATATGATTTTATTAATATTATTAAAGTGGGTTTTTGTATACTTGTATTCAAATATATTACAACAAAGGGAAGCGGACCCTGCCTTGGCCATCCCTTTGCTGAATTCTTAGGTGAAAGACTTATCAAACACAAAATAAAAATTTGGGAAAATCAACGGTCTAGATTACACACAAGATTCACCTCGCGATTCCCAAACATTTTGAACGCAAAACTGCAACAGAGGGAGATAGCCGTTACATACAGAAAGCGAGCATTTTTCATCTCCTTCACTCAAGAAGTCCTGTCTACAGCCATTCCATGGGAAGACCTCGAGCAAAAAGCGATTACGAGAATTTGCGGAAAGCCCGGATTTCTGAAAATCAGGTTCAGGAGAAAATACCCCCCTCTCTCTCTTTCTCCGTGTGTTAGATTTTAGGAAGAATATGTTATATTTGGATGCATGGAAAGGAGCCCATTTTTATGGAGAAAAAAGTATAACTTTTCCAAGAAATTTCTTTCTTTTCGAGCCCATACGATTTTTATCTAATTCCATTGAAAAGGCTCAAAAGGGGCCGTTTTCTATGAAAATCAAGATCAAGAAATAAAAAATACCCGTCTCTCTCTTTTTCTGTGCGTGTGCGTTTCGGGATTTGAATTTATCTGATATAATTTTTTCTCTGATAACATAAACCAGGCTCGATTGGCCGCTCTTGGAATAGATAAAAGCGCCCGTGAACTCAGATCCATCATTTCTACTAAGAAATCCGTCAAGACTCCAGTTCGGAAGTATGCAAAGGTCATCTATGATACCAAATTTCTGCGACGTTCCAGTCGGTTGAACGGAAAATCGTCTGACCCACTATTGTCTCTAACAGGTTCTCTTCAGATTTCTTCAACTTTTAATTTTTCATCTCTTTATGGGAGTCCTTCTGTTGATTTTCCCGTATCGTTTGTAGAAGAGAAAATTAGTCATTCGGAGCCAACTCGAAGGAGGTTGTTTAGGAAGGGAGAAGACGATGAGAAAAGGCCTGCAAATGCACCCTTGTTGAAAGTTCATGCCTCAAAGCTTCGACTTCCTCTGGATGTTCTGAATCGGCGCTGTGACAGTAAGAGCAGGGGAAGTGTCTATGACTCTACTTTGGGAATCTGTTGCCATTTCTGCAGGTTTCATTCCTCTAAATAGGTTTTTTTTTTTTTTTAAAAAATGCAATGTAATCAGTTCATATGATGTTAACCGGATCAGGTTTTAGCTAGACTTGTTCATGGGCTGGGTTAGGGTCAGGCAGGGGCTGATGCAGGGGTCCAAATATCACCGAGACCGAGATCTCGGGCGATATTTTATATCGGCGAGATCTTGGTCTCGACCCAGATTTTTTCTCTCCCCTCATTTTTTTAAAAATCTTGGTGGCTTATTTTTTTGAAAAAAATAATTTAAAAAAAAATAAAAAAAGTCTGTTTTTTTTTTAAAAAAAAAATACCGGTCGATTTTTTTTTTTTTCTCTGGCCGATATGCACAGTATCGGCCAAGATTTATACCCCTGGGTTGATGTCTGAGTGTCTGACCCGTTGATTATAAAAAAGCCCATGTCCCGTGCAGCCCGTCGGGCGTTTGTAGCCTAAAGTCGAAGCCCACCCATTTGGGAAAATACAAAGCTTGAGCTCGTATCTTTGGTCTTATTAAACATAAACCGCTTGGATTTGTAGTAAGTATGATGAGCTACAAGTTAATGAAGTTTCAACTTAAAATTTCATTTTTAGCCACTTGATCTTAGTCGTAAAATTTACTAGGTGTTCTTCAAAATCAACTAGACAATGACATTAGTGATTTCAACTACCAAGATGAAGTGGCTGAAGGATGAGTTTTGAGCTTAAATTTGTTTTACTTATAATTCATCAAGTCTAGTTTCAATCCTAAAGTTTTTTCTTAATAAATAAAATGAGCCAAGTGCACACACAACATATATGGCTAAAAAAGCTGATAGCATAACGGGCTTCATGGGCTTATTCAATTAGCTTGAGCCCATTCCTTTAGCTAAAGTGCTCATAAAATGAGAGTGAGTCCAGTCTATCAGGCTATTCTATATTCAAGCCAGTTTGTTTATAACAGACTCAGTCCAGGTTCAAGCTATTCTAAAGTTGTAGAGTAATTCAACATAAAAAGTCAGAATGAGAACTGATCATCACCCATCCAATGAAAATGTATAGAAATTAATAATCATGTCACCTTGACTTTGATGTATCTACATCGAAATGGAACCAAGCATTTCAGATGTACATGATATATAAAAAGAAAGCTCTTCTCAAGATAAAATTCATTTTAGCATAATCTTTAGATTCTGGATAATTGCGAATATTTCTATAATACTTGATGGTTGATATGTAACAGGCAAAAGAAGTTGTGTGGGGAAGAAGATTGCAAGAGATGTGGAAATGGTGACATAGATGAGCCATGCATAGGTGAGTACAAGTTTCACACATTTTCTTTTCTTCAAGCTTGTGGCAGTAGTCCTAATGTTTTTGAATAATCTGAACAGGCAAGACAGATTGCTCAGTTTGCCATTCTAGCAATGGCGTTCTTTGTCGAGCTTGTCTCAAGATTAGATATGGAGAAGGTAAGTCAAGAGGGAACAAGCATGATAGAGTAGGAAGTGTGAAATAATAGAAAGAACCTTACTTTTAAACTGATCTCTTTATGGATTCTTTCATTTGGTAGAAATGGAAGAGGTGAGAAAGAACAAGAATTGGATGTGCCCACACTGCATTGAAGCCAAAGGAATAGATCCATATTGGATATGCAACAGGTATTCATTCAGCATCGCTGCTTGACCCAAAAACTCTATTAAGCTTATTATTTGAAAATGCAGTAAAAAAAGAGAAACAATCAAGTATGATATGAAGGAAACCATGTTAACATTCTTGAGATAAGATTCACTCTCAAAAGTTAACTGTTGAGAGGATGGTGCCTCTCAAGTGTTATATATAGTCATTGGTTTTTTAGTCCAGGCGATGTGGGACCTTTAGTCAACGTCACACCCTCTTTCATATGCAGCTGCTGCACGTGGAGATACCCGTGGAACCTGCTTTGATACCATGAAGAAAATCACGTTGACAGTCTTGAAGTAAAACTCACTCTCGAAAGAATCATTGAAAGGAGAGTGCCTCAAATGTTATATAGAATCACTGGTTTTTCAGTCTCGACGATATAGGACTTCCTTTCAACTTCACATAATATAACCCACACAAAGATTGCATCTGAACTATCTCTAAATCCAGTTGATGGTCTAAATCTGTTAAGACAATCTGTTTACAAAGTGAGATGATGAAGGTTTTAACAGTAGTTTGTTTAATGGATAGTTCCTTTTGTCTGAGGAAGCGCAATATGGCACCAACTGGAATAGCCATCTATGAAGGTTTGCAACTCTCTCCCTTTCATCCTCTTTCTTGTGGTTATTTATCTACACTTTCCTTTGATAATTAATGACTCTTGGCATCGTTGTTTTGGAATGTGGTGAACTTAAACAGCAAAGGAGAATGGATTCAAATCAGTGGCACATCTGCTCATGGATGAGCTTAAACGAAAAGCAGAGCGCGTCGATTGCGAAGATGATTTTCTCATCCATGAATTCGATAAGTAATGCAGCTAACAAATGCTTTAGGCTCCTATTTTTACTCATTTACTGTAATGACTTAGACACTGCAAGACGAATCCGAGGCTATATTTTACTTTGTGCAACAAGTTGTCTCACCCTTTACCTTGAAATGATTTGAGGAATTACAATCTACTGCATTGGGTTTCTTTCTTTTATGGCAATTTCAGATATTTTCAATGGACTTTATTCAGCTCTACATTGCAAAGATAATTTTATGTCACGATGTGGTTAAGCTTGATTAAGAACAGAGCATGATATGCATTTCTTTCTTAATTATTTCCTTTTTAATAAGGGGGTGGCCCTGACAACCAAGAACTGGTCTTAAAAACAGGGGTCTTGTGTTCAATTAATGCTGAACTCCAAAGAGCCATTTCCCGTACTATATTTAGTATATGCGGATTATGAGGTTTTCACACGTTCAGAAGGATTAGTCGGGTGAGATAGCTCGACACCTTCAATCATAAAAAATAATAATAATAATAATAATAAGATGTGCAAGCTGATCCAAAAGCTTCTTCTATTGGTTATTTTTGTGTGGATGTCCCTACATCTTTCTAAATAAGTATAAAAGTAGGATTGATTTTGGTACCCATGACATTTTTATTAAGATGGGACATTAGATGATATAAAAATAGGAGTGTCATTAGATGATATAAAAATAGGAATGTATTCCCCCTCTGTCATTAGATGCTTGTCTAAAAATATTATATTGGCCTTTTTTAGTTCCCTTTTCCATTGATGATATCTTTTTTAGCTGTATTGGGCTTTTGATTTTTTTTCTTCTTTTGTTGTACTATCTTTTTGCACCTCTCGTATTTTTAATATATTATAATTTATAAAATTGAAAAAATGATTTTTTTTTTCTTTACTTTTAATTTATTAAATATAAAATCAAGCGAAAAAAAAAACTTTCATTTTTTCATTATGCAATGCCCTATCTTGATCAAATTACAAGTGTCAAAATAAATTCCCATAAAAGCTATACAAGCTTATTCAAAAGCTTCCTTTATTTGTTGTTTTTGTGTGAATGTAGCACATGGATGCAAATGGATCTCTATAAATTTAATGATCGAAACATTTGACTAAAAATAAATTGACAAATTTTCATCCAAACATCTTCCAAAACAAATTTGGATAATTTGCAAATAACCCCTTATTGTTTGACTCAATTGCAAAATACCCACTTCCAATATATTAAATGTCAAAATTACCCTTTATTAATCAAAGAGGTGTAATAACAAAATTTACTTAGCGTGTGATGCAGAATAGGATCGGGTTAAAAAGGATTAGTGGGATTGGGTTAAAAAGGATGAGTGGATTTAATCTAGTTTGAAAAGGATTAAGAGGGGGTAAATGGTATGATAGTTGATTGGTCAATGGTCTGATAAACGGTGGGTGGTGGAATTAGTATCGCGTGAGAGTGATAAGTGAAGATGTAAATGATGGGGGTTAATGGATTAAATAAAGGGTGTTTCGAACCAATGGGACAAGGGTTAATGATGTATGGAATTTTAGTAAAATATAAGGAATTGGGTCAAGGCTTGAACGGGGAATACATTTTAATTTTTAAATTTTTAATATTTTGGTCGATACATATCGTATCGAGATTCATATTGGCGATATATTTAGTTGATATTAATTGAAAGAGAAGAGAACCTGCAAAAGAGAGAGGAGGACATATGTAAGTTTTACAAGTTATCAGATAAAAATGAAATATTTCAATCCCATTTTGGTCGAAAACAAAAATGAAATTGACTACTTATAAAATAGCAAATAATATTAAAAAGAATAAGAAATCTTACTCCATCACCAAGTAAGAGACGTATTTCACCAGATAACTTTATTCAACGATATTAATTAAAAATGCAAATACTACTTAGCGACTGGTGCTTAAAAAAATAAATAACGAGCGACTTTGACAATTTATGGCACTTATATATGATATTTAAAAAAAAGAAATAATTAGATAAAGTAAAATTATAGTTTTCAAAAGTAAAAAAATTAATTTTATCTTAGGGTAGAAGTTGATTGGGTTAAATCATTAAGCTACAAAACTCAAAATAAAAGTAAATTAAGTACATATGCAATTCTAGGGAATTAAATTAGAATGAAAGGGATAGAACTCTATGATGTATTGATGCTTAAGTAAACAATTCCATCATTAGTTGTCATTATATCATATAAGTTAAAAAGTTTTTAATAAAAACATAAAAAAAATGTTTATTTCCATAATCAGTCAATGCTTGCAGGGGAAGGCATTCCATTGACCAACTCTCTGCATATGGGCGAGAACTCCGAAGTCTTAAGATTGCAACGGAGCTGCAGAAGAAAGAGAACGAGAAGAAGAGGAAGGAGATGGAATCGGGTGGCGCCGCCGACTACGACCGAGCCAAGGAAGTGAAGGAATTCGACGATTCTAAAATCTGTTGCAAAGGCCTGGTCGACTCAGGCCTGACTGCCATTCCACGCTTCTTCATCCAACCTCCCCAAAATCTCACCCACCTCAACCCATCTCCGTCTCCACATTCAATCCCAACCGTTGATCTCTCCCAAGTGGACTCTCACCGTCGATCTCAGATCATTGAGCAGATCCGCGATGCCTCCCGCGAGTGGGGCTTCTTCCAAATCACCAACCACGGGATCCCCACCTCCGTCCTCGACGGTTTAATCTCAGCCGTTCGATTATTCAACGAGCTGCCCACGGAGGAGAAGCAGCAGCACTATGGGAGGGAGATGCGAGGTGGGGTGTCGTTCTCGACGAATTTCGATCTGTTCCGTTCGAAAGCTGCCACGTGGCGGGACACGCTGCAGGTTCGGGTCGGGCCGAATACGGCGGAGGTGGAGCGGATCCTGGAGGTGTGTAGGGAGGAGGTAGTGGGGTGGGGGGAGCAGGTGAGGGGGGTGGGGCACGTGCTGATGGAGCTGCTCTGCGAAGGGCTGGGATTGGAGAAGGGGAAGTTGAAGGAGCTGACGTGTCTGGAGGGGAGACACATGGTTGCCCACTACTACCCGCACTGTCCGCAGCCGGATCTTACGTTGGGAATCGGATCGCATACGGACCCGGGAGTGCTGACGGTGCTTCTGCAGGACCAGATCGGGGGGCTGCAGGTGAAGCACGGCGAGGAGTGGGTCGACGTCAGCCCTGTGCATGGCGCTCTCGTTGTCAACATCGGCGATCTTCTTCAGGTAAACGTGCCAATTTCTGATCCGCTCCTACCCGAACCGATTGGCAAATGTGGGTTCGGGTCGATAAGGGGGTTAGGTTTAGGAGTTCTGGATCAACCAGCAGTCTTGACCCGAATTAAATACCCAAACTTCACTCCTAAAATTAAGTTGGAGATAACCCAATCTAACCATTGCCACCTTTTATTTCAATAGTTAATATTGGACGGCTTTGGTTGTTCCATTTAATACTCAAGTTGTCTAGAGGTGAATATGTTTTCATGAACTCATTATTATTATTTTACTGGTTATCATAACTACGGTTTCTCATATGTAAATTAAAAAAAAAAATGTCTAATCCACCGTTAATAGGGCTGTCAACGGGTTTGATTTGGGCCAAACCCTCTTTGATCATTGTTAAAATTTATTAAGTAAATAAATTAAGCTAAGCCAATTTTATAACAAAGTAAACCTCAAAAAGAGATGATCCAACCCATTTGAGAGGAAGAAATGGGTTGGGTCTTAGTCTTCTAATATTTTTAATTGGATGGATTAGAGTCATCAATTGCATGGATTAAAGAATTTTTTTAGTGAAATATGGTATGCAATGTCCATACACTTGTATGAATATAAAAGATATGAAATTCATGAGTAAATTTTAGGATAAGACTAATAGTTTATAGAGCTTTATGCGACGAAAGTACTATATGATTAAACACTTTTATTTTTAGTGCACGAAAAATGAGTAAAAGATCTATTTTGTCTAATTTTCTTCAGACTTCTTCTTTCTCTCTTCTTATTTGTTTGGACAAAATAGATATTTTTAGGACTGCAACTTGGGTTGGGCCGGTTGGATTCTTTAAAATCCAATCCGACTCGAGTTGATATATATGGAATCCGACCCGATCTGAATTCTTAACCCGAATCTCACAATCCGATCCTACCCAAATAAACCCGAATTCGACCCAACCAAGCATTTTGAACTCATTTCAGACTAATTTTAGCCGGGTCGGGTCAGATTATGTTGGGTTGGATTAACTTATAAAACCCTCAGCCCGACCCAATCCGAATTTTATGCGGACTTTTATCTTCTTAGCCCGACCCGACCCGACCCGCTGATATGAAATTCTCGACCCCACCTGTATGATTTCTTGGGTTGGGCCAAAACCTGACCCGAGTTGCGGTCCTAGATATTTTATTTATTTTTTGTGCACTAAGGATAAAAGTATTGGTGCATTAATCGACTTAAGATGATCGTTATAGACGCATGAAATATGGGTATACTCCATTGTTCTAATTAGCATGATCTTCTAGCACACTAGCATTAGGAATTACATGGTGTTTATAGTGTATAAAGTAGAGATACATATTCTTTTAAATCATATAAGGTAGGTGACATGACCAACCGTGGGAAAAAGCTAGTATCAGAAATTGGCCCAAACCATTCAATTGCCAAAGCAATGGCACTCATGCATTAGATGACATTCACTTCAAAAGTTTTAATGAATCCGTAAACCTTCTTCCACTGGTCTTGCACTTTGGATCATATTCATACAGGCTGAGAATGCCCTTCTTATGCCTAATTAGATAACCTTTCTCACCAGAAAGAATTTTATTGGATAATCTATTGGGGTCAAGAGTGATTATCATAAATTCGTTGTAGAAAGCAGGAATCTTGAGTTTAATTTCTACTTCACCTCAAAGGAAAGCGGAAGTCTTTGAAATGCTAATAATCTTCATAATTCTTTGATATTTTCAGATCATGTCTTTGAAATGCTAATAATCTTCATAATTCTTTGATATTTTCAGATCATGTCGAACGATGAATACAAAAGTGTGGAGCATCGTGTGTTGGCAAATCCATTTCGAGACCCACGAATTTCGGTCGCAGTTTTCTTCAACCCAGTAAAGAGGGGTGACACTGACTACTATGGCCCCTTGCCTCAACTGTTATCTGAAGATAAACCAGCTCACTACCGAAACTTCACAATGCCAGACTTCATGAAGCAGCTATTCAACAGAGAATTGGGTAGCTTGATAAGCCACTTCAAAATGCAAGTCTCAAGAGAGTGAAGGCTTTTTCAGGTTCAAAATGCATCTGTCATTATGCTTGTAATAAGATTGATGTATTTAATATCACAATTAAATTTGCATTATCTCTATATTTGTTAGATTGATATTTTTTTAATGATCAAGGTTTTGAGGCCTTTTAGAGCATCCGATTAATCCTCGGAACATGTATAAATCTCTCTGCTCATACATACTGGAAAACTTAATAGGGAATGATTCTTTGAGGTAAAGTGTGAATCGAATTCAGAATTCTCACCTCTTCAAGCGGGTTCCTAAACATCACTCCAACTTCCTTTAAATTATTTGTTAGATTAATATGCACTGAAGTTTGTTCTTATATGTGAATAATATCGAGGGTATGCTCATTGTGTTCCCGATACTACAGGGGGTTGATATATCTCGGCCGTATCATATCGGCCAATATCGGCCGTTTAGGGGGGGGGGAAAAAAGAGGAGAAAAAAATATCGGCCAATATCTTGGCCGATATCGAATTTTAAATCCCTGCCGCTCAATTCTGTAAAAACACTCATTATTTATGATATTCTTATAATTGCAATCTTGTCCCATGGTTATATAAATTAGGCATCAATTCATCACCAATGACACTTGCATAAAGTAGCTATGGATTTCTCTTGTGCATCATGAGTTATTATACATTTTCATATTTTTAGACCTTTTTCATTTTTCAGTTTTTTCAAATCTTTTCTTATCAAAGTGTACATTGATTAGTTGTTTTTAAATGTATAAAAAAAATTCCAATATTAACGTACACACTAAAAACAACGTGCGATACATTTTATAAATAAATAGCATAAAAATAAATAAAACTACATAGGAAACAGAGTTTAAAGAGTGGAAAGAAAGTAGAAGGAAACTTAAATGAATTAAGAGTATGGTAAAAGAAAGTTTGAAAATGAGAATGTTAATAATAATATATAGTAAAAAGACAAATATTTGAATTTTAAAAGTGTAAATCTAATAAGATTCAAATAAAATATAATTACTATCAAAATTCAAAATATTAATTTTAATATTCAAATTTATTCTTAATAGTTGAGGAGAGTGATTTTAAAATAAAAATCTAGAAATTCAAATTTTTATTAGAAAATACATATATAAAAAAGAAATCAATGACAAAGTGGACTTAGAGGTGGCAAACAAGCTAGGAAAATTTAGGATAAAACTGTGAAATTTAAGTCATTTATTTTCTTACACAATTCCGTTAGCAGAAAATCATTGAGAAGAGAAAATTTAGATAAATGAATAATAATTTTTGATAAAAATAAACTATCTACAAATAAAGGAACTATTGTTACAAATAAACTATCCTAATGTCATTTAAAACATTTAAAAATAAAAATAAAGAGAATTATTATTTGTGCAAATAAGTTGATTTTATAAAAGCGAGAAGATTGAGAGAAAATTCAACATATAGGAACTGTAAAATCAAGTGCAAAGTAAAGACTACTTCCACAATCCTACTCTTTAAAAATAATGTTAATAGCACATGGAGAGAGCCTTCAAAATCGAGTAATAATAATAATAATAATAATAATCGCAGCAATATTAACGATGGCCACAAAAATACTAATAATGTAATGTACCAATTTAGTCCAACTTTATTTATAAAATTTTAAATTAAATAAAGGTGGGTCAGGCCAATATCTAAAAAAAAATGTACTTTTTACTATATAAAATTATTATTTTAAGTAAACTATAGATTGAGTCAACTATATGCTGTGTATAATTATTATGATAATTATGATTGTTATCATTATAATCATCATCAGTTAGAATTAAGTATGATTGAGTAATAATATGCATCTCAATCTCGTAACAATAGAAAAAGTTCAATTATATTGAATAAATTTTTGAGTGATAACAGTGAAAAGTTTATTAATTATAAGAGACTTAGATTTAAAGAAGTAAATAAAAGCTATAAACACATTTACAATATTAGCCCCTAATCTTAAAATTGCAGCATTATCAACTACACGATATAAATATAGTAAATACTTTTATTTATATAATTAAATTTCTAATAAAATTAATTATATATATTTCTAATCTCTTATTTAGAAATTCAAGGACATGACTTTCCGTAGAATTCGGATGCACCTAATATATTGAGTCCATTTCCTTGTACATCAACGGTTTATATTTACACACGTAGCACTTGAAGGCTTGAAGAAAGAAAAGAACCATTGATTGAAAAACATGGACAAAAAGGGGTCACAGGGCAGCATTTTCCCGTAAATAAAAGAAGGGGAAAAACGACCACCTGACTGGTTGTTTCATCTGCTTGTTCCTTGTTCGTCTTCCACCATCTCCCAATTCCGTGAAAAAGAGTTTCTTATCTTCTCTCGTTTTCTTGGAAATATATAGAAATCCGACCTTTTCCTTTCTGTGCCAAGAAAATGGGTTCCGAAGGATCGACAGTGGTCGGTGAGTTGTCAACAATACGCATCATCACTTATCAGCATCGTCGTCATCATTATCATTACTCATCATCGTCATCATCTTCTTCCTCTTCTTCTTCTTCTTCTTTTTTAAACTTTTACTAGTTTCTCATTTTATTTTTTTCTTGTCATGTATTCCATCTATTTTTGCTACTGCCCGTCATCTCTAGATATTTTACTGTTTAAAGTGTTACCTCTGCAAATTTAGCTGAATTTTGCTAGGATTCCAAAAACTATATTGAGATTTTTTACTGAATCTGGGGAATTTGGAGTTGTCTATTCTTATATTCTTGAAATATTGGATGTGAAATTACTTCTTTCGTATCAACAAATTAGAGCAAAGGGGCTGATAATGATTGCATTTTGTGTATCACTATTTTTTTTTTGAGTCTAATGTTCTAACTGTCAAATTAGTTAGCGGGCCAACATCGTCTTTGTCTTAATCAATATACAAATTAGGAAAACCATTAACTGTGATGAACAGGCTTCTAAAACCCCTTGAAGTACTTTCAGAAAATATTATATTTTTTAGGTTCGATTATAATTTCTTGTTATACTTTGTGTTTCAGTTGTTTGGGATTGATAGCTTAGTAAGCCATTCAATGGTGCCATTGTTTTTGGTTATTTATTTATTTTTAATCTTCACAAATGGGGGTTGATAACTAGAATGAATAAAATCCTGTAAATGAAATCTATACATTAAACCTTCCTATTAAGGATAAAAAATCCAATGGCCTTCATAGGATCATTTGATGATTTCCTGGGGTCTATGCAATTAGGTGTAAGGTTCCTATTGTTCTCAGATCCCACCATTGATCATATTGGAGTAATTAATTCATGGAAACAGGCAAGTTTCTCAATTAAACGAAAGAGAAGCATTGCAAGTCCATGAAATGGAATGGTGAGATACAAAGGCACCATTTACTCATGCAAAGTTTAGGCATTTGTAGGTTTCTTTTTGTTATTCTGTGAACGAATAAGGTTTATCTATAAGCTTTTGAGATGACTTTGTGAAGAACTAGATGTGAACTCTTGGATAAAAAATAAAATAATGAAGTGTAATCAATTCTGAGGACTGTCAATGGGCTGTGCTGAGTTGAGGAATTCAAGTCTTACAATAGCCATGGACTAATTATTCCAATTTTGGAGTCTAGACCCAAAGCAGTTTAAGTTTAACTCATTGATAGCTGCTTTGGCAACCATCATTAATTTCATGTCAGGAATACCAGGTCATGATCATCCATCAATAATAATTTAATTAAACTTGGATGCTGTTCCTAAGAAAAAAAGGTACATTCTCTTATTTCCTGCAGTGTCAGTCATATAGGATGTCAACTAAATCAAGTTTGACTACATATTTAACGATTTGAAAGAGTGATGATCAAGTGAGAAACTAGGGGGACTGAACAACCAAACCCCCATACCCTATTGTTGATCACAATAATGCCTGAAGATGATGACAGTGGATAATGAAAATTTTCAAAAAACGACAACAAGTGTATGATGAAAAATAATTTTTTTCAATGCTGCTTTCAGAATTCAAATTTTATATGCTAAACCCTATTGGAAGCTAAAAATTCCCTCTAATCGAATTTATATATTGGGTACCCTTAAGAGAAAAATTGTGGTTCTCTTGCTGATGGTGATTCAAACATGCATGCAGTGATTTTTTTCCTCAACGCAAATCCAAACTATGAAAAATGTGGAGGCAACTGCAAATGGTAACCCAATGACCTCATTGAAGGGAACTCTTTAATTTTTCGTTGGTTCATTTGAGGTCTTTCAATATGCAATTATGATCTTTCTCATATAAAGGACTACCATGGTGGAATACAGTGAAAGGTTAAAATTGGACAAGCATATGATATGCTAGTGTGTCACTTGTGGGATTAGAGCATTTAACACAGTCAGAATGTGCTAAGTGTCACAGCCACAAAGGTTGCAGGTTTGAGTCAGGTGATCTTCAAAGTCAGAAAAGGGGAAGAATTGTATTACTTGAATCCTGGGTTTGTTTAATCGATCTAATCTTTGGCTATGCCAATCTATATTGAGCCTACAACTTGAATGGTTGGATTGACAATTCAATAAAAAGGGCATCAGGAAACTTGTCAAGGACGGAGTATAGTTCAATAATGAGAGAAGGGATTCAAGTTGTTCTATTTCATGATCCATGAGATTCCTTCTAAAAGTTAAGGTCCTGATGTATCTTCGTCCATTCACCTCCACGAACTCCTTTAGGAGTTTACCTCTTTGATTAGATAGTAAGAACAATCTTTTGAAAGCATTTTTTAGAAGGTCGCTCCCTTACCGACAAATTTTCCCAAAATTTGATCCTAGATCCATTTCCCATCACCAATTTCATCCCCGCCCTAATTTATTCATCAATTTGGTAGTCCCAAATCCCAATTTGTATATATCTTTCCAAATGAAAGATTCATTTTCCCTAGGTACACCTCCTGGAAACCAACTTCCTACCGTTTTCCATATCTAAGCTTAATAATTTCTCCATGAATCCCCTCTCTCATTCCCAAATCTCCACCATATTTTGGCTAGTAAGTACTAATTCTTTCCACAATATTTATTTATTCCTAATCCTCTTGGAGACATGGGTAGCTTAACCTTATCCCAAGCCATTAAATATAGTAGTTAAAAACATGCCTTAGATCTTAATGGTGCGTAAGCCCTCACCTAGGTTCCAGACCCATTTTGCACCTCACCTAGCAGTGCATTTTGCACCAAGGCCCCCACATAGTTTCTTTAGAAGCCTTTTTTTTCTATAATGTACCTATTTTTTTTTTTTTGGTAACTGATAGTAAATTTGATAGTTAAGATGAAACAGTTGTTTGTAATAATAATTTTTTTAATTATTAGATATACTTGTGCATTATGTAATACATATTTATAATTAGTGCTTAGAAGCTTAGTTATGAATATATCTTGGTGCTTTGGATGATTAGTATTGTATTTTGTTTGTATTGATGCAATAAGGACACAGATCCTTGAATCTATTTATATTTCTGAAGAATATAAATATGTCTAGCAAAATTAGGCTCGTGCCTAGACACTTTCCTCCATCCCAAAGGAAATATTCTTGGATCTTTTGAAGCATTTTGGCCACTTTATAAGGGATTTTAAAAAGAGAGAGACAATAAATGGGAACGTTTGTTAGTGTGACTTTAATGGGTGTCATTTGACCACCAAAAGAATGATAAGAGTTTGTCCAAGAGGATAATTTTTACATTATATTGTTTTTCCATATATGGAAATGCAATCGCTTAAACACTTAGGAGTTACAAGCATACAAAAGCACCTTACTGGCCCAAAGACATACACTAAGGCCTAAAAATTTCAGAGATCAGGCATACGCACTCACGTTTCTGTCCTGCAAACACATATACCTGCACATGTGTACATATGTCTGCATTCATGGCTTCATGCATCCATGTCACTGATACATGGTGACTGAACATTGTGCTATTGTTTTGCAGTTCCCAGAAATTTCAGGTTGTTGGAGGAACTCGAGAGAGGAGAGAAAGGAATTGGAGATGGAACTGTCAGCTACGGAATGGATGATGCTGATGACATATACATGCGGTCCTGGACTGGAACAATCATTGGTCCTCACAATGTATGTTTGCTTGTAGTTATTCAAATTCACTACTATAAAAGTGGCACCATTATGTCTTTTCATTACCTCATAATTTGTATCTGCTATCCAATACTCAACTGAGGCTATATGCGTCGACATTCTAGTTCATCTTCACGGCCAAATGTGCCTATGTCAAATGTGGTCATGATCCAATCTGTACATCAAATGCTCTTAGTGGCTAGCAGACCATAGGGCAACAATGTGCAAAATGAGAGGATGGTATAGACACTAGAAAGTTGGCCAGTAGTCTGCATTAATGCTACTTGTGGCCCATCTGTTAAGTGTGTTGGCCTATTTATGCCATGGCAAGTGCGGAATAGGGGCCTCTTGGTTGATGGTGTTTAAAAGGGTTGATTTTCATTATGGATGTCAACCATCATTTTTTGGTTTGGGTCTATGGTACACAGACCAGATTGAATTTAAGAAGCCTGAAAAAGATTTTGCTATGAAAATTCTTGGTGACAGATGTAATGAGATTCCTCCCCATAGACACTGCAAAGCTAGACATAAGAACAAGGTTGTGTAGATTAGGCAGAATTAGCCCTATAGTTCATTTGTGGTAATTGAATCTTAGGTCATGAATGAATCGCTCTTATGGTTTGATTTCTCCCTGTTTCACCACTTTAGATTAGATTGCAAGAAACAAACTACTGATAATGCTTATTTTTGTCAATTGCCCAAATAGTTTGCTTGAATCTAGAGGGGGCAGTATCCCACTTGGGATAGCTCACCTGGTAGCCACTCTAGCTCAGGAACCAAATGTCTCAGATTTGAGTCTTTTAGTAACCTGATGCATGTAGCTTGCAGGAGGTTGCTTGCATCCGGAGTTCACCCAATGCTCTCGTACTTAGGGAGAGGTAGGGGTCTTAGAGTTCTTTGTCATAAAAAAAATGGAGGGACAGTGGGTGCCACCAACTTGTCACGTGAGATATTTTCTCACTATCTGCTTTCTTTACCCCATGGATAATGTACTGAATGGATCTGGACTGATTACCCAATGGATCCATAGAGACGGATCTGAACCAAGGTTTAAGTATTGGACTTGGTTTTTGACTTTGCTAGGCACCAACTACAAGTTGTATTTGAGTTCTACTGGTTGAGTTGGATGAGGATTGGCTGAAAATTACTAAAAATCAGGTTAAGATATGATGCAACACAGTCTAACCAAGAACAAGCTTGGGTCAATAGCAAATGGGCCTGGGTCAACAATGGTGATATTAAGAGATTAGTTAGAATCTAGAAGGTAGTTAGCGTCTGTAACTACTTAAAGACGGTAACTGCAAGACAGAGACTGTATTGGTTGGTTTTCTTTTTTTGTGTGGTTAGATCAAGGGAAAGATAAAAAGAGTTTTCCATTTTAAATATTTTCTAATTATTGTACCATTCTTTCTTACTTGGGCGGTTGGAATTGCACATTCTATACCAACTATGCCGGGTTTGAAGAACGGTAGAAAATTCTTCAAAAAAATATTTTCTAATTATTGTGGTGAGTTCCGACCTGAACAGGAACGATTACTTTCATTGTCTTGATTCTAACGAGTTGGTAATAGAGCTGAGATGTCTCAGCTCACCAATAAGGAAAGAGTCAAAAGCTTGGAAGCTGATGTTATTGAGATAATGGACGACATCGATCGAATAGATGCTGCAGCTCATGCTAACTCTCAAAGAGCAACGGAACACCTTGAAAGAGTTGATGAAACCCTTTGTGAATTAACTGCTGCCATTGTGGGTCTCCGAGTTCATTCCTAAGCTTCACTTTTTGAGATAAAACATCATCATCAGATTTAAAATGGTGAAGGGAGTTCTGCATCAGGCCCACATATTCTACCTCAGTACATAAAAAATGGTCTTTCTACGCTACTCTGCTACCGAGCTGACTGAGTGGCTCAATCGAGTACAACAATTTTTCAAATATCAATGGACGACTGAGGAACAAAAAGTGGCCTTGGCCTCATTCCTCCTTGAAGGAGAGGCCAATAAATGGTATAGTAGCTTGATCAAACATACATTGAAGTGCAATGGAGTACCTTTTAGACGAGTATGTGTCAGGTTCTGGCCAACCGATTGTGAGGATTTTGATGAAGCACTTTCAAATATATGACAGATGGGTACAATCTGTGAATATCAGCAAGAGTTTGAACGGCTTTACACACGTGTTAGTGGATGGCCCGGAAAGGGCCTTCATAGGCAGATTAAAGGAATTACCGGAGAAGTGTGCATACTTAAAACCCAATCCTTACGGCACACCGTCGAGCTCGCGGTAATGAGGGAGGAAGGACTTGCCAGGCAATGGAGATTGATGAAATCTCAGAGTTCCATAGTAGCACCTATGCCTCGTCATCTACAAAATCAAAGAGCGACAACCATGGGAGAGACCCCACTAGGCTTACCCAATTTCTTCTCAGCTCTATATAGTACGAAGGATGGACTTGGAACGAAATGTAGAGGTAGCGCGAAAAGATCAATGCTTTCATCGTGACCTCAACTGTTAGTGATTGAACCAGAAGAAACAAAAAAAGTGACCAATGATTCTATTATTTGAAGACGCCTCCGAAGAACGGAATTGCCAAAAAATTCTTTTCATGCATCAGTGGGTTGGTCTTCACCCCGCACCATGTGAGTGATGGAGTATGTTGAACGGCATCCCGTGACAATTTTGATTGACAATGGGTCAACACATAACTTCATCAATGAGAAATTGGTGCAGCCACTCCGTCTTCCAATCACTGCAACCACTATTCTACTAGTAATAGACAGGAAACCCCAAGGGGTTGGCCCAGTGGTCTGGGCACAAAACCTCAGGATTGAGGTCTTGGGTTCAAATCTTGGCAGCATCAATGAAGGGCTACTTCTCATGGAGTTATTCCCTTTCAAAGAACTTGGTGTGTGTCTGTGTGCAGGAATGTGTGCACACATCCCGAACGATTAGCCGAGTGAGACGCCTGGACACCTTCGGACATAAAAAAAAATTAGTGGTTGACAGTAACCGTCTGACCAACAAAGAACATTTGACAGAGTGATTGGTGAGGATTGGCTTGGCGGTCAAGAACCCGCTTGAGATGCAGGAGGTCTTGGGTTCAAGTCACTCTCAACATAAAAGGGCCACTCCCCATAGTGTTACCCTGTGTGTGTGGATAGCTAGGTTTGTACATGCCCCAAGGATTAGTCAGGTGCTCTAAGAGGCCTGGACACCTTGGTCTTCAAAAAAAAGAAGAAGATTTGACAGAGTGGGAATGCAATTCCAATTGTTTAAGTTCTCTACTACCTTATTCTCATTACTAACTGGAGTTAACATCTTCTTGGGAGTTCAATGGCTACAACAGTTGGGATAAATGGTGTGTGATTAGAAAACACTCACCATAGAATTCGAAGTGGATGGATGTGTCTACCTAGTGAAAGGCCAAACTGACATTCCGAAACAGTTATTCACCCTTCAATCACTCAACAAATCAGTTAAAGGGCAACCTTATTTGCACTTCATTGCAACACCAAAAAGGAGAGATGGCTGGAACACAACCTGATGATTTGGCAATCCTTTTGCAAGATTTCAGTAATGTGTTCAAAGAGCCTCAAGGATTGCCACCTGCTTGAGCACAGGACCATAAAATCATGCTTCAACCCGGTTCTGCACTTGTCAATGTTAGACCTTATTTCGTACCCACATTTTCAAAACCGGCAAGATAGAGAATATGGTCAAAGAAATGCTTGCCATGGGTACAATTCAGCCAAGCACCAGTCTTCTCCTGTTCTGTTGGTTAGAAAGAAAGATAGGACTTAAGAGATTCAACATTAACTATCCGGCCTTGGACTCTATCACCATTAAGGACTGATTTCCCATTCCGACGAGAGATGATATGCTGGCTGAACTACATGGCACCAAATTTTTCTCGAAATTAGACTTGCGAGCAGGATATCATCAGATATGCATGAATGTCGAAGCTGTCCCAAAGACACCTTTCCAAACACACAATGGCCATTGTGAATTTCTTGTCATGCGATTCGGATTGTCTAATGCGCCCTCAACATTTCAGGTCATTATGAACAACATTTTTCAGCCAAATCTTTGGCAATTTTTTTTAGTCTATTGCAAGGGATGGCAGGACCATCTCAGCCACTTACTCACCGTCCTTACTACTCTTAGACAAAGTCAATTCTATGCCAAACAATCTTAATATGCCTTTGGAAGGACAGAGGTTGAATATCTAGGGCACATTATGTCATGTCAAGGAGTAAAGGTGGATCCATCTAAGATCAAAGCCATGCAGGAATGGCCATGACCCGGAAATGTCATAGAATTAAGGGGATTCCTTGGGTTAACGATTTATTACCGGCAGTTCATACGACACAATGGGACAATGGCAACATCATATGGACACCGGAAGCCACTTGAGCTTTTGAAACACTGAAGAGTGTAATGATAGCTTTGGTAATTTCTGTTCAGATTGTTTGGTACTTAGGCTGTTGTAGCCCTTTTACATCCCTAAGCTTCATGCATGCATTAGCTCGTATTATCTACTTCACTTGTTAAAAAGAAATTAAAAAGTTAATCCAGTATTGTTTTTGCTTCACAGACTGTTCACGATGGCCGCATATATCAGTTGAAACTGTTCTGTGAGAAAGATTATCCAGACAACCCACCAACCGTGAGGTTCCAGACACGAATAAACATGACGTGTGTGAACCAGGAAACTGGGATGGTAGTCCCCTCATTGACTTCAACTGTTTGTCTTTGTAGTCCTGAAATTTTGCATAGGTTGCTTATCTTCTACCACTTGACCAGGTTGAGCCTACCCTATTTCCTATGCTCGGCAATTGGCAGAGGGAGTATACAATGGAGGATATATTGACCCAGTTGAAGAAAGAAATGATGTCCCCTCAGAACCGTAAGCTGGTTCAGCCTCCTGAAGGTAACCTTTCCATCCATTTTGTTTTTAATGCTTTCATTTTTGGGGAATCGTATTCACTTTTGTTTCTCCGATTAGATGCTATCTCCTTACAGCCACTTGTACAGTATCTGGGCTGATTATCTGGTAGGATTTATTGTGGATGACCTTGGACTAAACAAAGTTAGTGGTCAAACAATTGTTGATCCTGGAAATTCCTTTGTAGTAAAGAAATTGTACAGTCAGTTCAAAATTAACCAAAGTTTGTTGATTCCATTTGCACTTCCTTGTAAGGTTCGTTTAGCAGAAAAAAGGCCCCGGATTTCTTGATCATATGGTACTTCTCGATTAATAGTTCAGATATTATAATTGTGTGCTACATGTTTTAGAACATAGTTAAAGGTAAAATATAGTGCCTAATAGGGCTACCCTTGGGTTGGGGTTTGAATCTGGGTGGACCTGGATCTGTATCTCATTCTGGTTGGTGTCCTGTACAGAATCCTATGCAAGTTAGATTCAAAGATCCGGATCTGATTATTAAATGGATTCAAGGTATTTAATTTTTTTTATACCACTCAGTACTACATTCAAGGTGAACAGGGGATGCGGGAGGGATTACAACTTAGACAACTTATTTTTGTTCTATTGTATTAGCATAGTTTTATGATGTTACCCATACCTAATGTGATACGATTCCCCTGTTACCCAGGTAATTTGGATCAATTTGAATCCTTACCTGTTTTTTCAGTTCAGATCCTTAGAGTAATTGGAGAGCCACTGATGGCCCCAGTGACAGGCAAAAATGTTTTTAGAATTGTACTTTTAGCTCTCAATGTAGTTTTTATTCTTCATACTCAACCCTAGTTTGTAACCTGAGGAAATATGGAAAGTGGTGAACACCATAGATTTGTATTTCACAACAGCATATGCAAAATGGTTAATGCTGTCTGATCTTTTCTTTTCATGGCCATATCCCTTTCAATATATGGATCTCATGATTTGATTGATGAAAGTACAGGAGATGAGAATTATTAACGTGATCTGTTTTAAATTGAGAAATGCATGACCTTAGAATTTGGACGGCTATAGGTTATTCCCATGGTATCAGACTGCATATGCAAATATCTAGGCTGTAAAGATACAATACTTTATGGGATTTTTCTGTTACATTTATGGCATTGCAATATTTGCAGGTAATGAAGAGCGGAGGATTGATCAAAAGGGTCTGGTACTCAAGTGTTGTATTCTCTAAATAATGAGAGAGTAATACCATGATGATGATGTATATGTAATATTGTGTCTGCCTGTAGATGGTGGTGGTGGTCCAGTTCTGCTAGAAAATGAGCACCAGATTGGCAGGAGAGAAGCCAAAATCCATGGTACACTTATTGCCACATGGTTGACATGTGTTGTCATAGTAACAATTGTTTAACTTTATTAGGTGATTAATGAGAAAGTCATATATTTAACTTGACCCATAAGTACTGCTATATTAACTTCAGCAATCCCCTTCATCTGTTTTATCTCCCTTCTCCCCCAACTCACACACTCACGCACCCGCGCACACTTACTCAGCCCCAGCCACCACACAATGAAGTACTTCCATAATATTTGTTCTTTTAGGCTGCTGATCTTGTTTTTGATATGCCATGGTGGCCTTGCTATCTCTGTTAGGAATGATCTAGTTGAAATGCATCTGCAGCTGATATTTTTGGTCCCCTAAGGAATAGAAAAATTCAAATCGTCTAATATTTTACTCTAGCATCTGATCCCAATTGTCTTGATCTTTTTGTTAGAAATGGTTGTTGATTACATTGAGTGAAGAGTTGTGAAGTGTAGAAACTGAAAAACATAGACAAGATAATTAATTGGCTTCAGTGATGATGATCCCCTATGTTTCGCCACGTGTTGATAGAAGTGTAAAATTCAACTTGGAAGTTCTAATTCCATTTGAAGATGTGGTAGATCTAGCAATTGAATTTATATGAAGAAATGATTGGATATCTTCATAATTGTATGACTCCATATAAGATGTTCTAACGTGAGGAACAAACATATAAAATAAGTGATTTACCTTACCTGCTCTAAATCTGTGCATTCAGATACTTAGATTATAGTGGGTCAACAGTCTGCCTTATTTGAGCGTCATCTCTTTTTCTAACCATTGATATGTTTAGAAAATCATGTAGCAGTTTTTGTCCATGCGATTCAAAATTATATTTTAAAAAATTGACCTCATTCGTAAGTGACAAGTTTCAATCGACACCCTTCTCTTCTCACATCTGTATAAATACTTGCACAATTTCATTTCATTTTAAATTAAACTCATCGATGAATTATTAGTTCTATAGCACCTTCAAGTCTGTCTATTTTTTTAAAAAAAATTAAACACTCAGACTGACATGGTTTAAGTAGATTGGTGGTAGACCTCTTATTCATTTGTGAATCTTTTCAACATTGTTGTTTAAATTTTAGGATATACGATTTGTATCTTATGATTCATAAGATATGATTAGAGGAATGATTTGTATCTATTAATAAATTTTATGATATGTATAAATAATAGAATTATAGGATTATTAGGAGTGTGAAAGCATGAAATATTTTGTTTGAATGGTTTTTAAAACTTGAGTTGGTAGGTATTTAAGACTTTTCGATTTTCTTAAGACTTTTTAGCTTATTATTGATTTTTTACATTATAGTTGGCTTGTATATTGATCTTATACTTTTGAGAGTTGGAACATTGAAATTTGAACTCTAATGAATTAATTATATAATATTCATTTAATAGTAAAAGAAAGTTGTAGAATTGATCATACTATTATATTTAGATATTTTTATATATTAAATATTTTTTAAAGAAAACATTTATAAATCTTGGGATTCTGTAATTCAGAATTTACGGATTCAAGATGTATAATAATTTTATAATACGATTCGTTTTTCAGAACATTTTAAATATAAAAAAAAAGTATTAAGTAAGATTTCGTTTTTCTTTTTTTACAAGTGGATCATTTGTTCTAGTGTCAAATGCTGGATATAGAACCACTGAGAACTTTAAACACCTTTTACTTTCATTCAAATCAGTGGTCTATTGTTGTAGCTATGATTAAGAATTTGCGTCGCCTAAGAGCTTTTGGAATCTGGACACATAATAAGGGTGACCCTGATTCAAGAAATTCAGTAAAATTGTATGCCTGAAATGTCCTTCGTTTATATCCTTATTCTATTGAGAAAATACATATTTTTTTCACCGTTTGACGACCTTTTAATTAAATATGAAATGGGAATGAGACGTGAAGTGAGTTTCTTCTAAATTTTGTGTTTGATTTAAGAGAAAGTCACATTGGGACTGATTTAAAGGCTAAAATTCTAAATAATAGGAAATAATAGGAATTTTAGAAGAAGAAAAGGGGCATAGTGGGAATTTTAGAAGAAAAAAAGGGGGCATTGGAAATTTTAAATAAAAATTCCATCGTTGTACGATTAGTAAAAACCAGTGTAAATATCATTATCCTATTTAAAAAGTCAACTAATTAAAATTTTACCTGTAAGTACACATGTTTCACTAGAATATATAAAAAAAAATTATGATAATAGATAAATAAAATTTAAATCCCATCTAATAATTTTAACCCTATGATCATGAACTTAAAATTTGAATTATCATGAATCATTGAATTTAGATAACCCACCTCAAATAGATATAATAATTGAATGGAGATTTTTTTTTCTTTTATCCATAAAATCTGCACTTGATCTTATCCACTATGTAAGCCCAACATGCATTGAAGGAGCTCCCAAGTATGTTCCTCGGCAAAGCCAGATCATCTACTTTAAAATCTTAACATATGTCCTCCATTGAGCTTCATGAATTATATCATTTGAAATATTTTCTTCAGATCTATTTAGTTATAAATTATATTTTTTAAAAATATGTTTTATTTTTATATAAAGCTTTAAAAATAAACAGTTGAGTATGGAAGCATAATATATTAATTCCCTTACATAAATTCTCATTTTCTCTTCTCACACGTGCGAAGGGTCTATCATTGGGTTTGCCAATTCATGAAAGCCAGCGATCACCAGGCCTTCCTTCTTTGGTTTTGCTTCTTTTCAGGCTTTCTTCACCCTTCAAGCAAATCCTAAAGAGCTCCATTTGTCTCGGGAAACACAAAAAAGAAAGAAAATCATTGCCTGAAGTAAAAGAAAAAGTGGAAGACAGAGAGTGAGAGAAAGCAAAACAAAGGAGAGAATGGCGAGTCCCACACTCTCCACCATCCCACCGACGTCCTCAAAAGAAACAAAAACACCTCACTTGGTTGACTTCTTTCCCATTTCATATTCATTCTTTGAACAAATTGGTTCAAAATTTTATAAATTTAAAAGTTTTGGATAAATTTTTTTATCCTCTAAAAGAAGTTGAATATAATTCATTCATTCAATCATTCGTCTGAGCATTGTTTGAATAAAGTCAACTAAGAAAAGTCATTCAAAGTTTTATCAAATTTTTATATTCTATTTTAATTATCTCATTTAAAATATTTATATTTTTTAATCAACTTTTTATATGAGAATAATACTCTATATAATCTCATTTATTTTCAATACACTTTATGCTACTCTAATATAAATGAGATAAATATTTTAGAATAATTTCAAAATTCATATAAATTAAGAGAGATAGAGTAATATACTATCGACAATAAAAAGGTTATTTGAGTGAGGTCTTTGATCATCCAAGCTCTAAATAATTTGGTTTGAATCTATTTTTCAATCCTAATCTAAGTTAGGTCTTTTGTTAGCGAGTTTAGCTTTTATACCCAAAGAAGGTGTCATTTGGATTCAAATCAAATGAAGACAATTTTAGATGGACTCTAGAGAATTTGCACTTTTATTTTACTCAAACTTAGAGTTAAAAGAGTAAATGGTAATTTACTGTTTTCGAAAGTAACTAAAACAAACGGAGTTAAAAGGGACTGTAAGTTTATAAAAATAATTTGTTAAATCTAAATATAATATCAACTCTAAATCAATTTATTGTTGATGATAATGATAAAATAAATTTTATGTCATTAAATATTTCTAACTTAAATGCTACCAAACAACAATGTACACCTTCTTTCAATATAGATTATATACATTATCTACAACCTTATTAAATAGCAATACGTAGTGGTGTACTCATAAATGAAGATGATCAAATTAATAATTGAGTTCTCTTAAGTATAGTCATGAATTTCAATAGACTGATCATTTAATTTGGGCGCTCTATTCGGACACCCTTTTTCCGCCAGGAAACACCCATTTTCAAATTTTATGTGAAAATTACCATTTTACTCTTTTGCTAAAAATAACTTTAAAGTTTTAAAGGAGATATCGACAGCATACACAGCTATTTTTTAAGTACTGTGTATTTCCAAAATTTGTCAAATTGAATATCCGGACTAAGTACTATAACTTGATAAAAATACTTTAAGACTTTAAGATCTTTTGACACTCTCAAATGTATTTTCTGCACAGCCAAGAGATACCCTTATTTATAAAATACTGTGTTTTATGCATTTAGGAGTGTCAAAAGATCTTAAATTCTTAAAGTATTTTTATCAGGCTATCGTAATTAGTTCGGATATTTAATTTGAGAAATTTTGAAAATACACAGTGCTTAAAAAATAACTTTAATTTTTTTTTTTAAAAAGATTTTACTGTTTAAAATTTTAAATAGATTTTACTGTAGCATCATTCGAATATGATCTTTATAATCCTTCAAACAACGATTCGATGGTTAGAAAGGATTTGAAAACTATACTGAATAATTGTTCGAAATATTTTTAGTGGAAAGGCAAAATGGTAATTTTCATAGGTATTCCGTGGCCAAAAAAGGAGGTGTCTGAATGGGACGCCTTAATTTAATTCATATAGAATTGATACTCATTGTTAAATTTTATAAATTACTTGTGTAGAGTTTTCAAATTCTAATGTTCTTAACTTTTGCTAAAACAAATGCAAATCACAATTAATAAATAAGAGGATATTCATATATCATTCCATACAGAAAGAACAGGAGATTCTGCACACTAAAATAACAACAAACCCCTTAATCCATATTTTCATTTCATCATTTGCAATAAAAGAAGAAAAAAAAAAAAGCGCATAAAACCATCTTAATCACAGGCCCTAATTACATACAAGCAAGTAAAAATCCAAAACTCCTAAGGGCATCTCAGTAAATTGAAGAGACCAGCTCCTGCGACGAGACCCCACAATCCCTTCCAAAGGACCCAGAAATGGGCCCCACTGACGGAGTTGGACAAATATACCCCCGCCGCCGAGTACTTGACGTAGCACTTGGCCAGATAGACGTTCCCCCACGCGCCGGCGCCGCAACCTCCCCTCAGCCGCTCCACCGCCTGCCCGACGCAGTCCGTACACTGCTGCCCGCTCAAGTCCCCCACGCACTGTGACATACCCGACACGTACCCAATCGACCCTACCCGGTACGACCCGCTCCCGCTATTCAGACCCGAAAGCACCTCGTCCCTCCTGCTCAGCATATCCGTCTGGTACCCGGACGACCCGGTCCCACACTTCTTGAACACGAGGGTGGTGTCGGGCACGGCCAGAAATGAGTCGTTGCCGTACCTGACGTGGCATCCGTCGAGCTGGAGCGTCCCACCGCATGACTGGAAACAGTAGTGTGGGAGCTGGGACACGGCGTTCCTGACGCACGTGGCGCAGTCGGCGGTGGAGATGTCTCCACGGCACTGGAAGAGGCCGTAGACGGTGGGGTTGGGGATGGTGAAGTTGTTGTAAAGGGAGATACTGGCGGAGTTGACGAGAGAAGCGAGGACGGAGTTGACGTTAGAGTCGTAAGCTGAGCCACCGTCGTATTTTAACTGGGTGCAACCGCCGTAGATGAAGGAAGAGGTGTCTGAAGAAACGGCAGAGAAGAGGGAGAAGGTGGTGGTGATGAGAAGGAAGAAGGAGACGTTGGTTGTCGTTTTCGTCATGGAGGGATTGTAGAGAAAAGTGGACCGTTGGTTTAAAGAGTTGGAAGGATTGGACGGTGGAGCTGAGACTTGCAGGAGACGGAATGTTGGTCGGAGGAAGCCAGAGATTTATTTATTTTTACGTGAAGATTGTGATGGAAGTTGATTTAAATTATAGAGGGCGAGACTCGCCTAACCTTTGTCTGGCTTTTTTCTGTGGATTAAAGTAATGGGTCCATGCTTGGTGTTAATCAACCTTGAAATGAAGTACGCGTTTAAAGTAGCCATTTTTTTTTTTTTTTACGCATTAATCTGTATTTCTTTTTATTTTATTTTGAATTTATATGTGAAAAATTGTAGAATATTTAGTGTAAAATTTCTACACGTGAATCTACTGGAGCACACTAAGATTAGGCCACAAAGATTTGAACTCCACACTATCTGAAATCAGAGTCAACCGAACTATACCCATGTAAGAAGCCCGTGTATTTCTTTACTCTTTAGTCTGAAAAGAAAATTAAAAAATGAAAATTTTAATAAGTTATAGGATGTAAGGGGATCGTATGCGAAAAGTTCTTGTATGGAGTTTGTGAAAAATATTATGGAAACTTTGGAACATTCAACTTCTGATACAGAACACTAGCATAAGATTAATTTTTTATTTTGAAGAAGAAATAAATAAAAACTCTCTACCTATATTGAAATGAAAATTGTAAAAAAATATTGCAGCACATTTAGACACCGACACCGGTTTTCAAATTTTATAAGAAAATTACCATTTTTCCCTTCAGTAAATTTTTAAATAGTAAAATCTCTTTTAAAATTTTAAAGTTATTTTTTAAGCACTATGTATTTTTAAAATTTTTCAAATTGAAGATCTGGACTAATTATAATATACTGATAAAAATACTTTAAAAATTTAAGGTCGTTTAACACTTTTAAATCTTAAAGCACAGTATTTTACAAATAAGGGTATCCCTCGGCTGTACCGAAAACACATTTGGGAATGTCAAAAGACCTTAAAGTCTTAAAATATTTTTAATAGGTTATCGTTCTTAGTCCAGATATTTAATTTGAGAAATTTTGGAAATACACAGTGCTTAAAAATTAACTTTAAAGATTTAAAGGAGATTTTATTATTTAAAAAGTTATTTTTTAAGCACTGTGTATTTTTAAAAATTTTCAAATTAAATATCTGGACTAATTACGATAGTATGATAAAAATACTTTAAAAATTTAAGGTCTTTTGACACTTCCAAATGCCTAAAACAGAGTGTTTTACAAATAAGAGTATCCCTCGGCTGTGCCAAAAACACATTTGGGAGTCTTAAAGTATTTTTATCAGGTTATCGTAATTAGTCCAAATATTTAATTTGAAAATTTTTGGAAATACACAGTGCTTAAAAAATAACTTTAAAGTTTTAAAGGGAATTTTATTATTTAAAAAATTAATTTTTAAGCACTGTGTATTTCCAAAATTTCTCAAATTAAATATCCAGACTAATTACGATAACCTGATAAAAATATTTTAAGACTTTAAGGTCTTTTGACATTCCCCAATGTGTTTTCGGCACTTATTTGTAAAACACTGTGTTTTAAGCATTTGGAAGTGTCAAACAACCTTAAATTCTTAAATTATTTTTTTCAGTCTATCGTAATTAGTCTGGATATTCAATTTGAGAAATTTTAGAAATACACAGTGCTTAAAAAATAACTTTAAAATTTTAAAAGTGAAATTTTAAAGAGATTTTTCGGGTGTCTAAATGTGCTGCAAAAAATATATGGTATGGCTAATTCTCAAACCGATACTTTTCATAATAAAATAACCGTAAAAATACTCATTTGATTGGCAATGCCCTCGAACCTCCATTTAAAAAACATGCTGATTAAAATTAAAATTTCAGTACAAAATTTATTTTTTGACAACTTATCTTAACGGTTAAAGTTGGTGACGTCTTAAATTTGACTATTAAAATTAAGTGGGTAGAAATTGAGTATTTTTTTTTTTTTGAAAATTTTAACTATAAAATACAAAAATGTTTTTTGTAGTAATCTGTACGGTTAGATTTTCAAGTGAAAAAATAAAAATAGAAGAAATAAAATAAGCTAAAATCTTTTGACTATATGATAACTCATTTTATAAATGAGTTGTAATTTATTCATTATTCATTTGTATTACTCATATAATTTATGTTTAAAATTATAATCTCATTTTCAATTGTTTTTCATGGAGGAAGTTAATATGTATTTGATTGTGAATGATTAAAAGCGTAGTGAATGTAATAAATTGTAGATTTGTATCATTTTCAATCATAAAATTATACTTATGATCTGAGGCTTTCTACTTTGTTTAGTAAATTATGATTTAATTAAGATTCTTCTCTAATTTAATTGTAATTTATATTGCATTTCAATCAGTACAGACGCTTATTTAACCATCATACGTGACGAGTGCATGATACAAATATGATTTCTTAGCATCCATATTAACAATCACACATGGTGAGTGCACTTTACAAATATGATTTCTTAGTATCCAAATATGGTGATTTTGACCCATTGATGAAATGAGTAGGAAGTCACGAGTCGATTTCACACTCAAAATGGTTGGCTGATTCCAAGGTTCCCATCCTGTTTTATAAGCCCAAGAATATCCAGGGTATTTTCCATGTGGGACTTTTGCCCTCGTTACAAGCTCACTGACGCAATCCCTGGCGTCCTCGCCAGGGAGACCCACCCTTTTTTTTGCATCTCTTTTTTTTTTTTCCTTTTTTTTTTTTTTGTGTGTAGCCACACGTCAGGGAGAGCCCTGGGCCTATAGGATCCCTAACAGCTATAGTACCCTCGATATATTCTTACCTTTTGCTCCCTCAAAGGTCGGGCCCACGTCGCCCTCAATTAGTACAGGTCAACCTCTAATACTAGTGGGACCCACAACTCTTTTCGTGTAAGGTCCATGCCTAGGGGGAGTTTCGGTTCCACGGGAGTGCCTTAGTTTGCTCTGATACCAAATTGTCATGGGTCGGTTTCACACTCAAAATGGTTAGAGCCTGTCACGCGTGCGTGTGTTGAGTCCCACATCGGACGTGTGCTAGGGAAGGTCTTGGACTTATAAGTGGGGGTAGACACCACCATAATAGCTAGTCATTTTGAGATAGGAAGTGCCTCCATTACAAGTGGTATCATAGCCAACCACGGGGCACTATCATATGGGCTTGGGGGCACTAAGAGGGGCTCTCTTTGACGCATGGGCCCTACACAAAAGAGGTATGGGTCCCCTGGCGAGGGCAGTCAGGGATTGGACCGGAGAACTTGTCACACAAACGTGTGTTGAATCCCACATCAGGTGTGTGGTGGGAAGGTCATGGGCTTGTAAGTGAGGGTAGACACCACCCATAATAACTAGTCATTTTGCATTCTAATTCTCAAAAATTGTTCAACCACTTATATTATTTTCATATCATGAACTATTTTTATTTAGTATTTTCATTTTCATCTTATTTAATTTTGATCGTAGTTTAAACATTTGAAATGTGAATTTGACTAAAAAACTAATCAACTTAAGTAATTCAAATAATTTTTTCAATTCGACTTAGAAAAAAACTCAAAACTATTTATTGTCACACTTAACATGAAATTTTATCAAGTTGAATCAATTCACACTAAGTTGTCTTTGAAATTTTTTTTTTTTAGCTTTTTAATATTCTTTTGAGCAAATATGAATGATCATCTTAAGTATTCTGTACCTGCACTTAATTTTTTTTATGATCAAAGTATTTTTTTTATGACGCAAATATACAGATCTTTTAGAGCACCTAACTAATTTTTAAAGTATATGCAAACTTCTTTACCCACACACTGATGGAAGAATAGCCTTTCGAAGTGGAGCGAGAATCGAATTCAGGACACTTATCAAAGTACAATTAATTAGTTTCAATCATAAATATTAATCTTAATTCTTAAAATCATACAAATATGTGAAATTGTTAATGTCAAACAAATCATCAACACATAAAGTTAATGGCATACAAGATGAAATTAAATAATAAATGTCACAATAATAAATAGTAAATCAGTCAATCATCACTTATGTCTACTACTTCGCTCCTTTTTTTGTTTCTCCATCTGTTCAAAGAGGCTTCCATCGTAAACAGCTCTGATGGTCTCTTTGTGCAGCAACCCATCCTTATCCTTGCACAAGAGGTACAACACTTTCCACTCTGTCCAGCTTGCAACCCTAAAACAATTGCCAACATTATCTAAAACATAATATTATATTAAATTTTAATAAACTTAAAATCCAAAATCATCTTGAATCCAATCAAATCAACTAATTCTATGAGGGTTTTTTTAAAAGCTTTTTTCAAGAATTTGATGAAATTTATGGACTTGTCGAACTGAAGTTCAATCCAAACGAGTTGACTCTAATTGACGAAGTTAAAATTTTTAAGTTTTTGAATGCTGATTTAAAACAAAGCAAGGCTTCTCATGGGCCTTCTTGTGTCGCAATTCTGTTTGGAGGGCAGGGTTTTGTGCCAGTAAATTGGGATAGAATGAGCCGGACTTGAGTGTAGGTTTGAACTACCCTACCTTTTTGGACATACTTTTATACACTAAATACACGGACTAATGGACAGGCTTGGACTAGAGTTGTTTCATGGTCGTCCTTCTATTTGAGTTTTAAAATAAAAATTCCACCAGGCTATGAGTGGGGCTTTATAACACCCCACCCACATGGGGGTGTGGAAAAAAGTCCCACATAGCCCATGAGGTGGGTGATGGGGGTGTTTATATGAGGGGGCAACCCCTCAAACCAACACGGGGCTTTTTGGACCTGGTCTGGTGGGTCGGGCTCAAAACAAAACCGTGTCAGCCTAGGTGGGGCCCAAAGTTGGGTCAGGTTGGGTCGGGTCAGGTTGGGTTGTCACAAGTGGTATCAGAGCACGGTTCAACACTCGGACTGTGCGGGCTCTGTACTTGTGTGACGTTGCCAACGTGTGTAGACCCTCTGTCTCTGTAACGTGAGACAGTCGGGGACGACTTAGGTCTTAAGGGGGTGGATTATAACATCCTACCCACATGGGGGTGTGGGGAAGGTCTCACATTGCCCATGAGGTGGGGGATGTGTCTCTACTTATGTGACATTGCCTGCCTGTCTGGACCCTCTATCTCTGTGACGTGATAGAGTCGAAGACAACTCTGGTCGTAAGGGAGGGTGGACTATAACACCCAACCCACATGGGCGTGTGGGAAAAGGTCTCACATCACCCATGAGGTGGGTGATGGGGGTGTAGCCCCTCAAACCAACATGAGGCCTTTTGGGACGGGTCCAAAGAAAAATCGTGTGGGCCCAGGTGGGGCCCAAAACAGACAATATCGTGTTGGGTCGGTCGTCATAAGCTTAGTGTCACACAGACAAAAGTCTCACATAGGAAATGACCTAGAATGATCCTGAACTTATAAGTGGGGTAGGAACCACCACAATGGCTAATTTTGGGATGGGAAGTGCCTCTATAACAGTGATATCAGAGCAAATCGAGCCACTTTCATGTGAGAACGAGACTCTCTCTAGGCGTGGACCCTAAAAGAAAGAGGTGTGGGTCTCCATAGCATTAAATGCTAACCTATACTGCTTGACGGCAATGTGGGCCCGACCATGAAAGAGATAGAGGCAATAATACACCAGAGGTACTCTACTAGTTGAGGCTGAAGCCTGACCTTTGAGAGGACAAAATACAAGAATATACCGAGGGTACTGTAGCCACGTGGCCCTACACAAGGGGTGTGGGACCCCTAATGAGGGAGTCAAGGATTGGCCGGGGAGCCAGTCACAGGGACAAAAGTCTTACATCTGAAATGGCCTAGATGATCTTGGGCTTATCAGTGGGGGTAGGCACTACCCACAATAGCTTGACATTTTGGGATGAGAAACACCTCTAAAACATTGGTATCAGAGCAAATCGCGTCACTTTCGTGTGAGAATGAGACTCTCTCTAGGCGTGGACCCTAAAAGAAGAGGTGTGAGTCCCCCTAGCATTGAATGCTGATGTGTACTGGTTGAGGGCGATGTGTGTCTAGCCTTGAAAGAGACTAAGGTAAGAATATACAAGGAGTATTGTACTGGTTGAGGGCGAAGTCTGACCTTTGAGTGGGCAAAATACAAAAAATATACTAGGGGTATTGTAGCCACATGGGCCCTACACAATGGGTGTTGGACCCCAAATGAGGGCATTAGGGATTGGCCGGGGAGCTAGTCATAGGGACAAAAGTCCCACGTCAGAAATGGCCTGGGATGATCTTGGGCTTATAAGGGCAAGTGGTGTGGTGGCCATATGGCCAGCTACCTGGCCATATGGCCACCTAACATGGATCGTATGGGAGTGGCTACTGGTGGGGCCCACACCATTTGTTGTTAAATGGCTGGCTATAGATAACAGATGTGTAGCCAGCCATTTATCTCTCTCTCCTCTTTTTTATATTATATTATATATATAATTTGTATATAGTTTTTGATTTTTTTGATTTTCTCTTTTTATTTATTTATTTGATTATTTTGGATTTTTTGTTTTGTTTTTTGGTATAATTTGTATATTAGGGCAAATAATTATTTTTTTCTTTACTTTATTATTTTATTTTTTATACAAAAAATAAAAAATAGCTCTTTACCTTTTGATTTTTTTTTTCCTTTACATTTGTAAACAAAATATATGAGAAACAAAAAATTAAAATTATTCTGTACAAAAAATTAAAATTTAATTTCTTGTGAGAGAATATGTATGTTTTTTAATTTATTTAATTACTTGTGAAAAAATATATATGTTTTGTTAATTTATTTAATTACTTGTGAAAAAATATGTAATGTCTTTATATTTATTTTCTTTTAAATTTGTTAAAAAAATGTACATAAAAAATAATAATAAAATATTAAAAAGTAGTCATTCTAGTTAACACTATACCGTGTGACGAGGCTGCCTAAAAATTATAGCCAGCCATGTCATAAAAAAAAATACTATTTAATTATATGGCTGGCTACATTTAGTGACATAGCCAGCCATATATGGCCATCCCACACCACTTGCCCTAAGTGGGGGTAGGACAATGGCTAGTCATTTTGGGATGGGAAGCACTTCTAAAAATTAAATGGGCTCAATCTCAGGCATGTTTTATCATGGCTTGAGTCAGCCCATGGTCAACACGGTCAAACCGAGTATACTTTGTGACATAGCTTATCAAAATTCACAAATTTGACTCATGTTCCATTCATTTAGAGAATTGATAAGAACACTGATTTTTTTTTTTTAATAAAGGACATCAAACTTATCTTTTTATCCTTTTTTTTTTTTTTTTTTTGAATTTTAGATGTGGAAAACCGCAGGATACCCAGCGTAAAACTCCCATGAGTAAGCCCACTAACTCTAGGGTACACCAACGTTAGGTTATGAGAGTTCGAATCTGCAACCTCCTGCTTTCTGAGGCGGGAGACAACCAATTAAGACACACCCATGTGAATATCTTTTTATCCTTTTATCATCGTACAAATAGTAAAATGGTACAGTAATTTCTTTTATTATAAAAAAACATTGTTGTTCTTGTCACTTTCATATTGTCATTTGCATTAGAGGCAGAATTCGTATATGATGACTGATGTCTAATTTTTTTTCTCCCATCATTCAATCCGATGGTGAGTAATAGTGTTACCCAAGGTAAAATCAATTTGTGAAGATAGAATTGGGCAATAAAACAAAACAACTTTTCTTCTTCCTGAGACCTGCTCAGCAGAGAATTCATAATTTATGGTCGTCAACTGGCTTAATGTGGCCTGACTCATATGGTCTTTGCCTTTGAAAGTATTCTTCAAGCACTCTAATTGTAATCCAATAACATACTCTAAAAAAAATTTACAAAAATATATTTCATATGTTGCACTCACCGGCCCAAGTAGTCTTTTGGGGTTCGATTGGCTTTGAGCATCACATTCAATTCATCCGAGGTGAGAGCATTAGGATCAGTATGAGCATGCTTGTGGAAAATTTCTTCAAACTTTGAGGGAACGAACCTAATGGCGACAAATGTGAAAACTCAAAATTCGAAATTTGGTTAAATCTACAAAAGAAATCAAAATACTTAAAAAACTCATGCACTTGCTTGACTTAAAACCATATCTAGCCAACTCCGATCGCAACACACTGATGTATTGTGGTCCGATACGTATCTACCTTCATTTTCTTAGTACGACTACAAAATATTTTTTACATGTGGTATGGTATTGTGGAGAATTTTTCCAGCCATTAAAGTGTAGTTTCTCAAAAAGATACCAATAAACTAAACTTACTTTAATAGGAATATAATCTTCCTTTAATTATTCTTTGCCAGCAAGATCGACTTAAAGCCATTTGTGCTCTTACCTTCCCTGGGTGTCATAAACGCCGGAGTCGCTTCCATGTTTGGCTTTGTGAATGTTTTCCACGAAAATTGGAAATCGTGGAAAAGCTCTTTTTCCCTGCATTTTCCAAGATTAGAGCCCATTATTATTATATACATTATTTTATTATAATATAATATATTTATTTCCACTTGATATAAAACAAAATTGATAACTATAAAATTTATTGCATATTTCTGATAAGATACGCATGTTGTACATGAGATAAGCATGAATGCATGATGTTCTTTATCTTTGTGTCTTTGATTGAAAGAAAAGAAAGGAAGCCCATGTGTCCAAGAATGAAGATTTTTTTTTTTTCATTAAAAAAGAAATTCATTAAGATAAGAAAGGTACAATAAGAAGGAACAAAAGTCCTACGAGAATTAAGCCAAAGAGGAATAAAAGACAAATCAAAAAGGCTGAAATCTACGAATGCACATAAATTATGCTACATTCCATCGACACCATTTTTAGCAAAAAAATCTTCAACTCCATTAATGAAGCATTTATTTTATTAGGAACAACTTTATTAAAGAATATATATATGATCTAATTTATTGACAATTATATATTTTTACTGCCCTACTTTCTTGTATATTTCATTTTACTATCTCAATCACGGCCTCTTTTTCTTTTAATATCTTTTAACTTGTAATTTTTGAAATCTTTCCCATTTTATTAGAAACAACTTTATTAAAGAATATATATAATTAATAAAAGCAGTAGCATTTTTATGGACCACGAAAGGAATAAAAGACAGAACCGGTAGTCCACCGGTCATGTACAGAGATAGTGAAAAAAACCAAGAGCGGACTACTGAAATATGGACTCACGACTGCAGCATGGAAGACTCAGGGTTGAGTATAGAGCGAGAATTAAATCCGTAAAATAACATATTTTATAAAATTTTGATAAACATTTAGAAAAAGGTATTGAGTAAATTTAACAAAATGAATTTAAAAGAAAAACAAGTCTCTCCATGACTGTAAAAAAAAATTAAAAGGATAGAGGACTTGCCGTCGGGAGGGTCTTGCCGCTTAGAGCAATGTTGATAAAGAAAGCGCTGACCGTCGACAACACCAAGCCACAACCAATTGCACGAAACCCTGAAATTTATATAGTCGTCATAATCTTTAAAATCATTTTTTTATAAATTTTATATAATAAATTTATTATGAATAAAATCATATGAAAAAAGAATATATGAAGAACATGTTTTGATGTCTCACAAAACAAGCAAACAATGCTCATCATTGGTTACCCCAGATACACTTCAAGTATCCACATTGAAAAGCGATTACTATATCTATTGCTATCTATTTTTTTTATGATCTAACGTGTTCACGCGTCTCATCTAATTAATCTTTCTAAACATATGAAAATCTCCTAATCTACATAAAGCTAAGGAGAGTAGCTATTTGAGATTAAACATAAATCAAACACAAAATCCCTCTTTCTGAGGTGGATTTTAGGTCATCAGGCCAACCCTCAAAGTTATATATCTTCTGTTATATAATGAAAGCGACTAGCCCTATGGTCTTTGGAGTGGGGTTTGCTCCCTCATATATCGGGATCAATTTTTGGTGCTATAATCAGACTAACCGGGGTCAGCTGCGTGGGTTTGGCGGTGCAGGCCCCAAAGGGATTAATCCCGTTGAATACGATACTTTAGAAATACCCCTCGTTGTAAAAAAAAATCTAAAAAAATCTAAAAAGACGTAGAAAGATGGAAAAAAAACCTTGAAATGTTTCCCATGGATAAACAATCCCATCTTTGTTTTTATCAAAGAAGGCTACATGTTTTTTTAGCACGTTGTGATCTCCATCCAAGGATTTCTCTTCGAAACCTGCAGAGACAGGAAAGAAAATAAAGAACATTAAAAATAATACATACATCAATGAATGAATGTGCTCTTAAGAATGAGATTACAGACCCATGCCTTCCATGTTGTACTTGGCTTTTTGCAGAGGAGAGAGAGAGGGAGAGTTTGAAGGGAAAAGAATTCAGACAATATAAATAAGAATGATAAAGTGGGGCCAAGCGGTGGCAATGCTGGCAACATTATGATGCTTACATTCTAATTTTAGACTATTGTGATGCTTTATTGCTTTAAGGCTGTATTGAGCTGGTTCGATTGGGTTGGATAAACCCAATTTATATCTATGTTACTTAGTTCATAATTGTTACCATTCAGGGTTTGTCCACAACTCTAAAATTATAAAAAGAAATGATACATAAGTGTAAATGCAGAATACAATAAAAATAACTATGAAAAACAATAGAGAATTTTAAGCAAAAGAGTAATAACAACCAAAACAACAATAATAATACTATTATAGTTAAAGAGAGAGAAGATAAAAGCCCAAGATGAAAGAGAGTAAGGGTCTTGAAAAAAAATAAAAAATAAAAATTAATAATAGTAGCATACAATGAAAAAGAGAAAACAAACAAAGAAAAATGGGTATTAAAAAATAGAGAAAAAAGAAAAATAAAATAAAAGAGAAATCGAAGGGGGAGGGGATTGACTCAAATTGAAACTTTATCAAGAACTTGAATTCTAAGAAGAATTTTGCATTCTATTTTTATTTTTTATTTAATTTACGTGTAGAAAACCGCGAGAAACCTAACGTAAAATCTCCATAGGTGATACCCACTGTCACACCTAACATTTCCAATGAAAAAATAAATTAATCTTTTATTAAAAGAAATAAAGTTACTGAATGTTCTACTATACAATCCAGAACTAACATATAAGGCTTGTTTTTGTAATTGTGATAGGTTAATCTGTGCTGATGACCAAGTTCACCTCTTAGATGGGTTATTGGCTGAATTATACATAACATGCATATCTATCATATTTTAAAATCTTTTGTATATTTTTTAGATTATAATTTTTTTTAATTTTCTTTCTCTGCAGAGAACATAACATATGATACATGTATAATGAATTATTGAAATATTTTGTGAGATATGCATAAATGGCATGAAATGTTTAGATTTTGAAACTTTCAACTGATGAATACCTATTGTTCTTCCATAATTTTAATATTTATATCCAAATTCTTTTAGCACGGGGAAATAAGTCATGAAAATGAGATAGGCTAGCGAAACTTTAATAACGAAATACACTAATGAGACATGCTACTAAATGGATCATGAGTCTCACAAACTTAGGTTCATTTGATAGGTAATTGTATAGATATAAGGTATATAAAATCTCACTATCAATTGACAATCCAAGTCATAGAATCTTGGCCTTTAAGCTTTAATGAGTATAAGGTATTGATTTTTAAAAGTATAATTTCAAGGGATATGATTATCAGATGGAGTTGAAACTTCGTTGAAAAACTATTAGATCTAACAATATAGGCTATAAAATCTATTTAATAGCACGCCTGGTTAGTATGTCTTATTTAAGGAAGTCTTTGAGGAGTTTTTTAACAAAATTAGAGAGGACAATTAACAAGAGATAGAATCATCGGATAAAGTAAAATTTCATAAAAAATTTATATAAATCCTATTCATAGACAATTTAAACAAAAAAAGTCTTATTATAATTTTTGTTATATAAACCTCTGTGCTCCAGCCCACAACAAATGAACGGTTCAGATTAGATTTTAAAGTGATAGATTGATGGAGTAGGTGTAGGCCTTTTTCGTGATTGGTGATATTTGATCTAAATAGTGTGTGACGGTTTCTTTCTTTCGGAAAAGATGCACGTAACATGCGCTAGAAAGCGGTAACTTACGAGAGGTTTGCTTGAGTACAAGCAACCTTTTTTTTAACAGTAATTGAGTACAAGCAACTTTTTTGTGGACACGTGTCAAAAATATGAGAAAAGGAATCCAAATTCAAAAGAATTTCCTCATTTGAAGAAATTATTGGCTATTGATCAATAATGACACTTGGAATTCCACCACACATTTGCACGGTTTTTTTTCCTTTAAAAATAAAATATTGTGGAGACTTATTATAGTAAAATATTTTTTATAAAAAGTATAATAATTTCAAATTCACATCCTTTTAATATTCATCATCAATCGGGACACCATTGGTTTTTTTATTAGAGTTTATTATATTTTTAAAATGTTAAAGGTATCTTTTCTTTTATAATAATGAATGTAATTTTATCACTTTTATATTTATCATTTGAATTAAAAGAAATGATACTTTCGATACTAATGACGCATCTCGTTAGTGTGTCTCGCTTAATAAACTCTAGCACAACTTATAAAGGGTTATTATTATAAGTCAAAGTTTGTAAGTTAAAGTCTTATAGGCATTGTATAGACCGTCAACTCATGAAAATAATTTGACAAACCAAAATATAAGATCAACTCCAAATCGATTTAAATGACAATAATGATGATCTTAAAGCCTAAACACAATTATCATTTAAGTCAAAAATATTTTACTCAAGCCAACTTGTTTCAAATTAGGTATCGAACACTACCAAACTTTTATTCTTGAATACATATAAATCTAAACCCAATTATAAACGATCTTAGAATTCGATTCCAACTATCATTGAAGTTAAAAAGTTAAAAAATTTTTGTTCAAATGATTTTTTTTTTTCATGTTGAAAAGGGCTTTAAAGTTTATGAGGCTGAATTTTTGTCACTATCCACACAACAGGAGTTAAAAAAGGTTATCCATATGTAATATTTCATCCATTATATTTTAATTATTTTATTTAAAATATTTATATTTTTTAAAGAACTTTTTATATAATACTAACAATTTATATGATCTCGTCAATTTGATATAGTATATTGGCAATTAGTATCATCATTTTTTGGCTGATAAACACTCTCTTTCGAACCAGCGCAGAGACGGCGGTTGGACGACAGGACTGCAAAACGGGGAGGTACCGGCGATGGTGGTCTCCGCCTGTCTAAACAGAGGCAGACCTGCTGGATGGCTGTGAACAAAGGGAAGAGAGAGACAAAGGAGAGATTGGAGAACGTGAGAGAGAGAAAAAGGAGAGATTGGAGGAACGTGAGAGAGAGAGGAGGGACAGCGGATGCTGTTTGTCTAAGGAAAGGAATGAAGGAAGAGAAGCAAAGGAGAGGAGAGCAAAGACGATTTACAAGGTGTTTATATCATCTCCCTAATATTATTTATACTATCTATGGGGCATCTGTGTAAATTTTCTATTTTTTAATATTTTTATGAAATTAAAGTTTTAATATGAAAAAATTATAAATTGTAACAAAATATTAAAGGCATTATGAGATATTGGAGAACATGAAATTTATGTCAGATATTTGCTAATATTGCTATTCCATTTCTAGATTTTTTTTTAAAAATTTCTACGATCTACTTTATTCGTATCAAATGTATGTTAATGACAGTGTCACATTGAGAGGTGGAATTAGAAAATTGACTTACATTAGATGGGATTTTGGGTCGGATGACGATGTTAACAATTATATTTGTATATTTTTTTTTGCTTTTAATGGTCTAATTGTCTAATCCTATAAAAATGATTTTTTTTTAAAAAATATGCTAGCAATAGACTTTCCATTTTTTCATAGTTTTTTATTTTTATATTTATTTTGAAAAATTTCAAAAAATCTCAACTTACTTGTATTGTTCATTTAAGAGCTAATATGTATCGTACATTATATTGGACTACTTAGCAATATTGATTGTGACCATTTTTTTTATGACTAAAGGTATCAAATTGTCTCACTTGTGGAGGACTTTATCATACTAATATTTAGGACATGTGCACACCTTTCGGCACATATATACTGGATTTAAACAATGAGGAGTAACCGTATGAAGAGTTGACTAAAGTGGTTTGAGCATGAATCAAATTGAGGACTTCCTTTGTAAGAAGAGCTTTTTGACCATCAAGTGAATAGATTCTTTTTTTAATAAAAAATATGTAAAATCTAAATTAAAAGATTATCACAATTACAGTTTGAAGGATAAAAGAATTAAACTGCATGAGAGACTTGATCTTAATTTAATGTCGAATATATCTCAAAATAAATTTAAATTAAATATAATTTTGAATTATGAAATATTTTAAAATTAAATTTTAAAGAGAGAAAAAAAGAGGCAAGTGTATGTACCGTCTAGTGTAGTGAATCGGTTATCTCAAACGGATCATTTCTCCAATACTGGGGTTACAGGGGTTTTTGAGAGGTTTAACAGTTTATGACAGAAGCCTCTCTCTTCGCTCCCTCCCTCTCTCTCTCTCTCTCCCTCCCTCTCTCTGCGTTTTCGGAGCTTCTTTAGGGCTTAAAAGGCGCCCGCTGCCATGCATCTTCCCTATTTATACTGCAACAATTCAAACCTAACCAATGCATTTCCTTCCAATCTTTCTGTCTTCTTGAGTCCCTCTTCTTCTCGCACGAAATCCTTTTTCTCCAATTCCTCTTTCTCGAATAAAACCCTCGGATTGGGTTCTTCAAATTCTGCATTTTCCTGTAGATGGAATTGGATTTCGAGTCCTTGTTTCCTCTCACGTCGAGTGAAATCCAATCGCCGCAGCAGTGTAATTAGGGCTATGGAATCTCGATCGGATTACTATGCGACCTTGAACGTCAGCAGAAATGCTACGCTACAGGAAATCAAGAGCTCTTATCGGAATCTTGCCCGTAAGGTGCGCTTGGCTTGATTCTGTTTAAATTCCATGAACAATTGTACTTGATTGCTATTGACAACTGTACCTTGATTGCTATTAATCGACCAATTCTTATAAAGTTTCAGCAGAATTTCTAATGCCACTAATTCTGGAACTAGAGAATTCCTGCAATAGCTTTCTTGCATTCATTAGGTTTGGAATTATCAGCTGGAACTGACAATTCCATTATCTATAATGATTCAGGCATTGGAATTCCAAAATATCACTCATGGTTGGGAATATGAATCCCTTGGAGGTTATAATTTTATTGGATTTTAAGATTTCCACTCAATAATTCTGGTGGCAGCGAACAATGACTTCGTTGTAGAATTTTGAAATTCCACAAAATTTCAATTCCATCAGAGATTTCAGCCTAGCAAAAAATAACCTTCCACTATTCATTTTTGTGCATGCCCCACCTGATGAATTGAACAGCATTAATTCTGGAGGCGAGGGTAAATGTATAGTGTGGTCCATGTGATGAGCAACCCAGATCTTGCACTAGTTTCCCATGCTCACACTTGACACAAATGGTTAGGACAGTTTGTGTTTTAGGACTAAGTTGGCCGGATCACAAACTTGTGATTTCAAACAATAGGTATAATTCACTCTAAGTAGTAAATGGCTAGTAGTTTTCTAGTCTCTTCTTACTTAGGAGATCCCTTATCCTTGTCTTTTGATCTTTTGGAGGTCAAAGGTTTATAGTGATTTTAGGACTGATGGCACCTTGCAACCTTGTTTTGGTATTACATGAATTAATCATTTTTGAATGAGATGTTTTGCACACCCCGGATTCACACCTAATTTATCCCTTGCTCTTAAATCTAATTTGTAACGATGCCCTTGGTCTATCTCATTCAAAACTGATCCCAATGGTTATTAATTGTTTTTAAAAATACTTCTCAAATCTCCAAAATTACACTATCTGTCAAAAAAATTTAAATTGTGAGAATTATATAATTGTGAAATGTTGTTGTTCTCACCTGGATCAATTATAATTGGAGGATCTAGATATGTCCAGCTCAACTGACACTCATATGAGCTCCATTGTGGAGGGCCGGATCTAACACAATGGATCCACTATCCATTCTTCACGTTTCCCAATTAGCCTTTCATAACCACTTCTTTTCTTGATTTTTTTTTTGCCATCCTTGCTTGTTGTACACTCATGTAGCAATGGCTAGGACAACTTATTATTCTATACTCATGTTTTTGTTATCGGTTACAGTGAACCCCATTTTAACAAATCCTAATTCATCCATATTATTGAATATGACAAGCTACATTTCAGTTATTTTTGTTGCTGATTCCAGTGGGTGCTATATTTACAATTGTCTTGATGATGAGAAAAATGGCTACAATGATGATGATGGCTTGTCTAGACCTGGCAAAATCCAACTTGACCCATTTTAATAAATGACGTGACCTGACCCCAACCCATTTAGTAGATGATCAACTTGGCCTAGACCCGTTTATAAACGGGTAGACTTGACACAAAACCTATTTATAAATGGGTAGACTTGACACAAAACCTATTTATAAATGGGTAGACTTGGTTGGCCTGACTAGTGGCATGTCTATATATAACAGATCCAACCATATGAGGTCTACACACATTTAAGTAGGAGTCTTGGTGTGTGTTTCACTAGAAAAGTCTCCTTAGTCAGGTAAATGGGTAAATCTGACCCAAATTTGAAATAGACCCGAACTGACTTAACCCATTAACAAGACCCAAATCAAATAAGACTCGAGGCGAGCCCCACAAAACTCAACCCATTGCTAGGTCTAAGCTTGTCTTCACAATGGAATTTGTTGAAGCTCTTCCTTTTTGTTATATGTGCCACCCATCTACTTTAAATACAAAAGACACAGTTTAAGGTGATCATCAAATGAATCTTGACTATTCATTTATTTTATTGGAGATAACTTCATGTAGATTTAAAAAAAGTTATTGCAAAATGATTAAAATGAAGAATAGAGAATTTTAGGATTTCATTTGGTCAATTTATTAATTTATCACACTTTTGTCATGTCAATAACTAAAAAGTATATAAAATTCTTGTCCAAACGGGTAAAATAGGGAAAAAAATAGGATTTTAAGATTGGATTTACCATTAAAAAAGATTGGATTTAGCTAAGTTGCATGGGTACTAGTGCAAGTGTTAGAATTCGGCATGGGTCTGAGGTGTTGGACTTGGCAAACCAGAAAAATAGGATATGGATACACGGCACCCTTTTTAAATAAACTTAAATAAAATTTTATTTTAAATGAAAATAAGGTGTGAAAATAGCAATAAAAAAAAAAATATACTAGTTTTACTCTAAACAATTAAGTAACAAATATATTGATATTACTTTTAAAAAAATATATTGATATTTTAATTAGATTTTAAGTGGAGAAATTTATTGTAATATTTTAGGAAACTTAGAAAACAATATTAAAAAGTACTAGAAGAGTTCATGAAAAATGGGTGCAATGATGAAAAACTGCGATTCTAATTGAGATAAGTCACATAATTCAAAAGAAATTAATGTGGAAAGCTTTCTTAGAGGGGAACCCAAATTTTCAAGAAAATGGGCTCGATCAGTTCTCTTCAATGGATGAATGTTATATCTCACCAGGGATTAGATTAACTGGATGTGGTTCAATCTGAAAGGAATTCACACATTCAAATAAATTGAATCTCAGAAATATCCCACTATTTCTACAAGAATTCAACCTAGAATTTGAATGAAACTTGGAAAGGAGAACCATGGTAAGCCAATTAATCATCCAAATCAATCATTATGGTGGGGACTATTTCAGTTGTCCGTAATGGTGAATAGAACATGGTCTATTTGATCTGATATACATTCAATATGATGGGGCCAATTTCATGAGTAATTTTTGATACTTCAAGAAAATATATAGGCTTTTTTCCATTATTATGAACTGATTAATGCTTCTGATTAAGTAATTAAGTTAATAGGATTAAAATAGATTACCTGTAGAGTTAGGTTTCATTATTAAAGACACTTTTATTTATTATTGTAATGTCCTATTTATTATTGAGTAAATGAAATGCTAGATTGATTTGTGCTTGAAGTTGGAGAATATTTTTTTTCCTATTTTGCTTTGCATTTCTCTACTTATTATTAGTTTTTATATACACTTTTTTCTTCACTCTCCTTGCACACTAGCTTGGTCAATTTCACATCCTGCTCATTTATTATCAACTCTTGCAATATTGATCTGAATTAACCTATGCAAGGCTGATGTCAAAAAAAGGGGGAATTATAATAGGGAATAGGCTTCAATGCATTTTTTGAGCAATATTTTAGTGCATGTCAGTCACATGTGGTTAACCAAACCATCAATCTAGATTTTAGGTCTAGTGCTTGGGATCCCATTATCAAGCAACCTATTACTTGCATGCTTATTTTAGGTCTTGTTTGGTATTCAGAATTTGGTGGCGGCATTTTGGATTTGGTAGAATTTGACAAATTTTGCTTAAAATCTATTCTTTGGTTCATTTGGATTTTTTTAGATGGAATCTTTCAAATTCCAAAAGTTGTCAAAATTCTAGAATTCTAGATTCTCTTGGAAAGCTATTATTTTTGAAATTCCAAAAGCCCCAAAACCAACCGCATGAATCCTAAAGTTTTTGAAAAAGGCATGCATGATCTGTTGTGGAATCCCCCCAATGACCATAATGTTGGTGTTTTGAGTGACACATTCCCCATTCTCCTTGCCCCACTTTTACTGGCCCAAATCTCAAGTATAGACCTTTCCATTGGTTCTATAAAATGTGACTGAAATGGACCCACTTAGGAGTGCACATGAAGTGTATGGGCTAAGCCTACATGTGATTATTCTATATTATGATATTCTTTAAGTGGGCCCATAAGATGCCAATTTATGTATTATTTTTTCAAAATTTTAACAGTAATATAAACAAATATATTAATAAAGAAATATGTAACTACCCTTCAAAAAAAATAAAATAAACAAATATGTAACTGCAAAGCACATGTATAAAAGACTTATATCCAAAGACTAGAAAAAGACAAATAAAGCTACAACGTTCCAGGAAACCCAAAATGAAGAAAAGAGACCACATATGACCCTCCAAACGATCAGACTTCCAATACCCTTACACATTAGTAAAAAACACATTCTCATGCTCCACTTCTGCTCTAGTTTTAGCTAAGAAGTCCGCCACCCATTCCTTGATCTTTTGACTAGCATGAAGGATACATCTCGACTTGAGCGTAATGCCTAGGGCTGAAACTCGGGTCGGGTTTTGATAAACCCAACCTTAACCCATGTCAAAACATATTGAACCCGACCCGAATTGCTAACTCGATTTTGTCAACCCAACCCGACCTGAATTTCTAATACTCTGAACCCGACTGTTGACCCGGCCCGACCCAACCCGACTCGAACAAACCCAAGACAACCCGACTGTTAACTTTGCACTTGCATGATACAGATTCATAATGAAATAGGGAGTTCAATTTTCCATATTTGAGATACCAAATAGATACACATACCTGGAACGCAAATACTATATCAAAAGAATGACCTTGAAAGTGACCCGGCTTTAGAAAGATTAGATTCAATTAGGATCTGAATTTAGTAGCAACCCTGGCCATTTACAAGATGACTTTCTTTTTCCAAGAAGCAAAATCTTATATATAACAAATACCAGTTTAGATGTTAAAATTTAATCAACGTTTCAGAGCATTGCAACAACAACCAAAACAAAAAAGAAGGAAGAACCCGAGCATCAAGAGCTGTCCTCCCGTGTCTTTAGTGGCACAACCCGAGCAATCTCATCAACATATCCCTTGACGCCTGTGACCTATCTCCTTTAGATCTGGGCTTTGGTGATGGGCAGAACGGGGATGGGTGAGATTCTATGCTTAGATCTGGGTTGCAAATCTGACGAGGATGTGATGCACAGTCTTAATCCAAAACTGATGGAACGAGGACTGGAGTATGCGAAAGGTTATGTGTCGCTTAGAAAATTATGGTTACAGAGTGAGTTTTATAGTTACTTAGGAATTCGGGTCGGGTTTTTTTAGGTCGGGTTGGGTTGAAACTTAAATTCCTCAGCCCAACCCGACCCGAATTTCAGGCGGTTTTTTTTCTTTAACCCGACTCGACCTGAGTTTACAATTTTTATAACCCAGCCTACACTATTTTTGGGTCGGGTCAAAACCCAACCCAAGTTTCACCCCTAGTAATGCCCTGATTTCTCTCGCTGCTAGATCCAATTTCCAAGGAGGGTGCTTGCAGCCTGCTACCTACTTGATCGCATTCACTGAATCCCTTCTATAATTAGCTTCTCCTAACCCAATCTCCTCCATAGAGACAACGCTCTCCTAATCACTAGTAAGTCATCCTCATTTAAATCTCTAACCCCTATGCCTCTGTGTTAAAGAGGAAAGTGATGCCACCCAAATTTTGCAAGACCCCTCTTATTCTTATTGGCCTTGGTTTACCTCTCGATGCGCCGTCCATGTTGAACTTGGAAAACCCTAGGTGGCAGAGGTGACCACACCACCGTCCCATGCTCCATCCTATGCGTACCACTCAAACAACCCTCCCAAGACCTATATGAATTCTTCATAGAGCATCCCTAAATTCCTTATTTGCTGCTAACCAAGTACATAATCTCTACTTGGCCAATTCAAAAACTTTGCTCTCCCTACTAGTTGTATTCTCAAAGATCCTTTAGATCCTTTCCTTCATACAGACCATAGGATAACTGCCGGAATTGTATTCGACGCCACTTTCTTTTTGGACCCCAGTTTCTTAATATTCCAACTCTCCTCTATTCCAACACCAAAATTATCAAAATCCAAAAGACACCCATTAAACTAGCAACCCTAGAACAAAGGCTTCTCCCAATCGAACACATCTCAAACAAATGATCCACATCCTTCTCCTAATAGCCACAAAGAACACAAGATAGTTCATCACTTGAATTCAACGTGCCCCTACGGCTGAGTTCTACTTTAGAAAGTATTTTCCTTTTTAAAGCACACCATATAAAAGTCTGAACCCTTGGGGGTGCCACTCCAAACCATGCCATGCTGTACACCAGGACTAGATCCATTGTGATGTAGGACACGGATCGAGTGGACCCAAGTGGGCCCAATTATTATTTTAGCAAGCATATATGAATTCCTAAATTTATTTTTATTTGTTTTGTAATTTACCAATGTAATTAGATTTCGTAATCAGATTAGGTTTCTCCATTTAGTTAGTTTCCTAATATTGCTAGGTTTCCACTTTTATCTAGGTTTCTTTATTTAATTTTTCTTTTTCTTATATAAAGGGATGTAATGTGTTTGGGAGACCATTCACGTCAAATACAATGGAATGAAATTGAAAGTATTTTTTTCTCTCTTCTTTTTCCTTTTCTTCTTCTCCTGCCTAAGCTGCATTCCTCTTCCCTGTCTTGGTGAAGACAAAAGGGAACCCTATTTTGGCTGGATTGCTCTGCTCTGAGCATCGATCCCGCATCAATTGGTTCAAAGCCTCATCTCGATCCATTCTCTCATGTTTCCTGCGCACTCAGAGAAGCACAATCTTCATGCAACCGCCAATTGATATGAGGCCCCTATGACAAATTGCCTCAAGCATTCACCATTCGTTTGGATTGATGAAGCCAACAAAAGTTTTGTCCTCTTGAAAGATCTCATATACCACTCAATGATGAACTTCAATGATGTGTCAAGGCGCTTCCAAAGCGTTTCCAAAGAGTTAGCCAAAAGTGACTAAGAAACTTTAGATCTTGATTAGAAGTGATGGACTTAGGAACCCCATGAAGGTGAACAACTTCGCGAAAAAAGAGGTTGGCATTGTTCACTACATCCACAATCTTCTTACAAGGTATGAAGTGAGCCATTTTGGAGTACCGATCAACGACCACAAAGACAGAATCGTTGGCGCACTGAGTACGAGGAAGATCCAAGACAAAGTCCATAGAAAGATCAATCCACGGGCCGTCAGACACATCTTCTTTTCTTTAACTCAACATCTTCCATCCCACTTTACTCACACCATACATTTCCCTCTCTTTTTCACACCACTAAAGCCAATCCCATTTCCCAAGACAATTAATGCATTGTCTCCTCTACTTTTCATCTACCATTAATGCCCTTCACCTTTTCTCTAATTAACAAACGACTCCTTTCACTTATTTACCAAACCACCCTATTCAATGCTCGGATGAGAGACATGTGCGCCGAGTTCCAGGCATCCATGCTTCAAGCCCTTCAGGAAAGAGTATCTTTACCCTTTCCCCACCCGTGTGACCAGTTCTTTCTTTTCCCTCTCCCCTCTTTCTCCTCTTCTGTCCCTTAAGGCTATGCCTTCAATCTTTTCATTCAATATTCATCGTGAGTTGTTTTTCTCAACCCATTACATAGCTTTATATAAAATAAATTGAAAGAAGGAAATCTAGACTTAAACCTATATAGGATTAGAATCCCACACAAACTAGGAAACTCCCTGATTTATTCCAAAATGAAAATAACAAATCCTACTCTACTCAAACTTGCTGATTAAAAAAAATAAAAATAAAGAAGCAAATAAAAATAAATAGAAGTGGATCCACGTAGGTCCACGTAGGATTAGTGTCTCCGTGTAGGTCCAAGTGGGCCCAGTTATTATTTTAGCAAGCATATTTGAATTTCTAATTTTATTTGTTTAGTAATTACCAATGTAATTAGATTTCGTAATCAGATTAGGTTTCTCCATTTAGTTATTTTCCTAATATTGCTAGGTTTCCACTTTTATCTAGGTTTCTTTATTTAATTTTCCTTTTTCTTATATAAAGGGATGTACTGTGTTTGGGAGACCATTCACATCAGATACAATGGAATGAAATTGAAAGTATTTTTTTCTCTCTTCTTTTTCCTTTTCTTCTTCTCCTGCCTAAGCTGCAGGCTTCTTCCTCTTCCCTGTCTCGGTGAAGACAAAAGGGAACCCTATTTTGGCTGGATCGCTCTGCTCTGAGCATTGATCCCGCTTCACATTGTCATTCTGACCCAGGGCTAACTTAACCCCTACCTTAATTGAGAAAATGCCCAATGAATCGCTAGTCCGAATGCGCTCATCATCCTCTTCTAAAAATATCGGAACATCCCCACAACAAAGCCCTCATCTCATCAAGACTTTCTTGTTAAAAAATCCTAAGATTTCTCCTAAAATCAATCTCCCATCTGGTAGCTCCCCCGTCCACTATATAATAATCTTGAACCTTGTTTTGTCTATTTGTAGCAGTCTTGTAAAGTTTAGGAAATACATCTTTTAATGGTCTCTTCCCTATGCAAAGGCCAGTCCAAAAAAAACAACCTTCCCACCTTTCCTTTTCCACCAACTATTCTCCTCCAAGCCCTCACTATAGATGACCCATTCTTTCAACTTTATCCTCTAATCTCCACCTTCCTTCATCTTCCACACCTTACCTCGCAACTAGGATTCTCCACAAATCTCTCCTCTCCCTACGAAATCTCCACCTCCATTTTTCATAGCAAAGCTTAATTCCTAATCCCTAAAGGCACCACACCTAACCCCCCATCAAATTTAGGCTTAGTCACCTCAAACCAACTAACAAGGTGAACTCTTTTGCCATCCTCCTTATCGCCCTATAAGAAGTTCCTAAAAAATTGTTCCAGCTTACCTTTAACTCCTTTTTGTCTATTGAAAATAGACATGAAGTACAAAGGGAGATTCGTCAAGACTGATTTGATAAGAGTTAGCCTGCCATGTAGGGACAAATAATTCCTCAAGTATTATTTTTTCAATTTAATACTCATATTTGTTAGCCAATTGTAATTTAAGCAATAAGAACTCTTTGGGGATCCACTTAATTTTTCATTTCTTTTTTCTTTTTATGTGATCATGTGAAAATCATCTAGACTTAACTGCTGGGCCATGAACATGATATGAGGTGGTGTTAAATATTTGTGTGATTCATGATCTCAAATAAATGCAACATGGTTTTCGAAATTGTAGAATCATTAGAATTGTAAAATTCCAATGTCCAATTCCAAGATGAACCAAGTAGAGAATTTTGATATTGGAATTTCTCTAATTCCTGAATTTATCAAAATCCATGAATTTATCAAAATCCAAAATTCCAAAATTCAAATTTCTAAAAATTCTACAGAAGAATTCTACTAAACAAGCCCTTAGTGAGAACTTGTACTGCAATGCTAAGGAATACTAATTTAGTGTTAACTGTGTAAATAATAATATTACTCAATATTACTCTTTTTTCTTTGTAGTGCCATGCTTCTGTTTCTTTGCATCTTTTAATTTAGAGATTGTTGATGTAATGTTCACTTCTGTTACTATATCCACTTAATCTCTGTAACAGTATCATCCGGATATGAACAAGAGCCCTGGGGCTGAAGAAAAGTTCAAGGAGATTAGTGCTGCATATGAGGTATTTGTTTCCATGTTTCGTTATCCTGTACTCTTTCTCTTCTCGCGGTGGGGGTGGGTGGGGGGTTCAGCCTGTCACCCTATTTATAGGACTATATATTGTGTGCTACAATGTCACCGTAGGTTGTGCTTGCAACAGACCATAAGCTCAGTCTGCTAGTTTGTACATTTTGTTTATGGAATGAATCATTATTTTTGAATTGATATTTTATTTTTCGTGATATGGTGTTGATAATTATATAGGTGCTATCAGATGATGAGAAAAGATCTTTGTATGATCGCTTTGGTGAGGCAGGTTTACAAGGAGAATATGGTGCTGCTCCACAGGGGGTAAGTCTTATTCTTCTTCGATGTTTTCAGTTTCTCAATGACAGTTGAATGTCTTCCTTTTTATTGTTGGTACACATGTTCAATAAAAGCATGTTCACTTGTTACCAAGATACCCTACTAAAATGCATTTACTGGGCAGTTGATGACACAATGACAGTTGAACATGGTCAACCTTGTTAATATTGGTACATGTTCAATAAAAGAATGTTCCCTTGTGGCCAAGGTGACCCTACTTGAATGCATTATTGGGCACTTGATGACACAATAACAGTTGACCATGGTTTCCTTGTTAATGTTGGTTGTATATGTTCAACAAAGGTATGTTCATTTGTTACTAAGATGACCTAACTTGAGTGCATCAACAGGCACTTGACGACACAACCCTTAGATTGTACATTTGTGTTTTAGGAAAATAACAATCTGTTATTTCCTAGGTGGACCCTTTTGAAGCCTTTGATGCCTTTTTTGGCGAGTCAAATGGGCTTTTCGGCAGTGGGGGAGGATCTGGGGGCTCAAACTTCACTTTTAGGAATTTACGCAACCAAGGTCTTGATATTCGGTAATTATTCTTTTTGAATACTGAGATTGACTTTATTGTTATTATTATTTTTCATGACTGTCATTAGCCCAATGACTTGTAGTTATTGCTGGTTTTTTTTCATATATATATATATATATATATATATATATATATATATATATTGATGAGACTTTCATGAGAATAGCTAGTGGGTGCCACCTGGGCCTAAATAGATGGGTGAGTTTGAATGGCATTGGCTTGTATATGTTGCCTATAAAATTTATCTTGATTAGATAAGAGAAGCTATGTTTTTTAAGGCTCTTAAAATTTTACGTTTATCTAACAGTGGAAATTTATTGGGTTAAACCAATGGGCTTTAATATTCAAATTGGTGTCAAATTGAGTACGAGTGTAATTCACAGGGGGTAAGTGGATTGGATCTATCATCATCAGCTAATATCCCATCTATTTGGGGTTGGCTTATGAGTTTGTTTTTCTCCAATTGACCCTATTAAACCATACCATCACTCATGCTATAGTCTAACATATCATTTTTTATCCCTTCCCTCTATGCTTTCAAAGGTTATCCTCTCCTCTTAGTGGCTTCAATTTGTAGCCTCTCAACTCTACGCACTGGGATTGTGTTTGGTCTTCTACAATTAGATCCATTATATATACAATAAAGATCTCCTAGGAACTAGTTCTCATAAGACTATCGTGGGTAAAGTTTTATCTTGATTGGATGAGAGAAGTCACGTTTTTTAAGACCATCTTAATTAGATCAATAGGCTTTAAAAGTCAAATCGTGTACGAGTGTAATTTACAGGAGTAAGTGGGTGTGCGGGGGAAATTGGATCCATTAAGTCTATTAAGGGCCTCACAAACCAAATTTCTCATGAAAACTGTCTTAGGGTACTTGTACCCAATTTGAATTTTAAAGCCCATTGCTCTCTCTCTCTCTCTCTCTCTCTATATATATATATATATATATATAAAACAATGATTCAATTAAGATGGAATTTTATAGGCACTATATACAAGCCAAGGCCATTCAAACCCACCCATCTATGTGCAACCCCAAGGGGTTGGCCTGACGGTTAAGGCGCTCGCCTCATGACGCAAGGTCTTGGGTTTAATTCACGCTCAACCCCAATGAAGGGCCACTCCCGGTAGACTTACCCGGTATGTGCGGATTGGGAGGTTTTCACATGCTCGAAAGACTAGTCGGGTGAGACGCCTGGTGCCTTTAGTCATAAAAAAAATCCACCAATCTAGGTGGCACCCATTAGCCGTTTTCACGAAAGTCTCATGAGAACTGTTCTTAGGGGATCCTTATCTCTATGTCAAATTGGATACAACTCATGAGGGGTAGGTCAGTGTGGAGGGAAATGGATCCACTTGATCCAATATGGGCCCCACAACCAGAGTTTGCACCAAAGTTCATGCAAACTAGTTTGCAGGTGAACATTGATTTATATATATATAGGAAATTATCACCGACACATTCCATAAAGTGCTCTTACGGTGAGATCACCATGTGGAGCTCATTTATGATCATGGGATTGAGTGGGTTTGAAAGATCTTTTTTTTTTTTCTTCTCGAAATCGTGGGTTTGAAAGATCTATGCATGCATATGAAGCTTATAAAACATCAACTTCATTGAATGACTCTAGCCATGGAATTGAACTTGATAAAATTGCATCTTGTCTACTGTTGATTTTTGGGTCCTAACCATGGCCAGTGTCATTCAATCAAGTTGATTTTTAATAAGCACGACATGCACATATAGATCTTTCAAATCCACCCATTCCCCTGGTCATAGGTTGGCTCCATATGGAACTCTCACCATGAGAGTGTTGTATGGGGTATGCAGCTGAACACTACCCTATATGTATTATAACATGGGTCTCTCATAAACTAGTTTACACCAAAGTTTGGTGTAAATGGCCCAATGGTCTCACTTAAGCTCACTTGGATGGGTGGGTTTGAAAGGCCTTGGCTTGTCACTTGTGTTAGATAAAAGAAGTCATATTTTTTTAGGCCTTCAAAATTTCACATTTATTTAATGGTGGAAATTTATAGAATTGGATCAATACGCTTTAAAAGTTAAATTGGGTACGTGCATAGGCGTTTTTGGTACCCATGAACAATGGCCCCATGTGAGACCCATTTTATGTTAAATCCTGTTTGTAAAAAATATTTTTCTCTTTCTAAAGCTAAGATATAACCTTTTATAATTTTCATTAGATGCAGTTTGACTGTTGGATTAATCGTGATAGGCCAAACTAGTTATCTAATGGTTCATAAAAAAATCAGTAGTTAACATCATCCATTGTGTCCTGTTTTTGATAGTATTGATAGCCCTCATAATATTTTATCCATTTATATAATTGTTGTAATTATCAGGTGGGACTCACTATCTGACACAACCCATTAAGACCAGTGTTGTTAAAATCGTCCGAATTACGAGTCAACTCGCACGAGTTGACTCGACTCTGATGGTCCAGCGAGTCAACTCGTATGCTAAATCGAAAATGGCCAATAATCGTTCGATTTTTGGGTAAATCGCAGATCGTACGATTCCAACTCGAACAATCATTCAATCATGCGATCCAAAGAAGAAGAAAGAAAAAAAAAAAAAAGAAGAGGGAAAGGAAAGGGAAAGGGAAAGGGAAAGGGAAAAGGAAAAGAAGAAAAGAGTCTGTACCTATGTTTCTTCCTTCTTTCTTCTTCTCCTTCTTCGTTTCTCCTTACTCTCCTCCCTTTCCGCCGTGTTTCCCCTTTCCTTATTTCGCATTTTCGTTGTACTCCTGCATTTTAGGGTTTTACAGAAATAAGTCTTGCCATGAAGACTACAAGTCCTCATTTCATGTCACGGAAATGAGGGGACTTGTAGTCTTCACGGAAATAAGGCTTCTCGTGTGCAAGGACTATCGGGGTCTTTTAATTAAAGATTTTTTTTTTTATCTATATTTAAAAAATATCTCTTCTATTTTTTTCAATCTTCTATATCTATTTTAAAAAAAAGTCTATATTTTTATTTTTTAATATTTAATAAATGCTAATATTTTTTTAAATTACTTCGATTTATTTATAAATAGATTCTTTGATTCTTCTCAGCATATTCATGTTTATTTTTTATTCTTTTCATTGAAACGTCTATTTAATTTTTTACTATATTTTTCTTTTTCTTATTAAGAAATCTTTTATTTTTCAATCTTTTGTATAATTATATCTATTATAAAAATAAATAGTTCTATTTTTTACAAAAAAATATTTGATGGATGTTATTGAGGGTTATTTACAATTTTAAATGTTATTGATTTATTTGATTTTTTAAATTTATTAGTACTTAATAGTATAAATAATAATTTTCGTATGAATTTTTTAATAATAAAAAATAATTTGTATAATTAATAGTTCTACAAAATATATTAAAATTTAATTTTTATATAATATTCTATCACTACAACTGCGGTTATAAAAAGCAACGTATAACAAGCTATATACTTTAATATTATAAATCTTAAAAGATATGTAGAAATTTCTTTTATAGCTCATATTATTAATTTATTATCATGTTAATGGCAATTTTATTCAATTTATTCAATTGAAATTAAATTTTATAATTACATTAAACAAATATTTCTTCTAAATTATCTATCTAAAATATATACTATTCAATTATAGTATAAATAATTATATATTATGAGGAATTGAACAATGCATCTTATTATTCTATGGCATTTTATATGTAATTATAGTAAAAAATTCAAAAATATTATAACTCTTACGATTCACCGATTTACGATTCACGAGTCACACCCCTAGACCAATTTCCGATATGATTCGAGTTGGACAACATTGGTTAGGACACTCGGGCTTTTCAGCTTGGGCGTCGGCCAAACCTGCCCTCTCTCTCTCTTTCTATATATATATATATATATATACCAGGAACCCACCTTAAGAAGCGGGAGTCCTGAGTTCGATTCCCACTTCACCCCAAAGGGCCACTCGCCGTAGAGTTACCCGGTGTGTGCTACACACACACACACATCATGCACCCCTCCTTACACTGCACTCTTTGTGAGCCCACCTATGTGGGGCCCTCCTATGTTGATGGCGACGGGGTTCATTTAAAAGGTCTAGTCTTGAACTTGTGCCTCATAAAGAATCATCATTTTTGGATGCATGAAGCCATTGTTTTCAAAGACGTAAAAGTTTAGGAGTTGAAAAAGTGAAAAAAATTCGAGGGCTTGAAAAACATGGCTTGATCAATCTTATCAAGATGATTTTTTGTGGGTTGCATGTGCAATCTTAGACCTTTTCAATGGACCAATCACCATGTGTGAGCTATACATACGTGGTCTCACGAAGAGTGTGGCGTAAGGAGGGGTGTGGGGGCACTAAAATAACAGAGTTTCTGCATTAAGATCTATAAACATGAGGTGTGTCTTGCTCTTGTTGAGTCTATATTGATTGTGCATGCAACTCCACCATAGGGTGAATAAACTTAGTTGCCAAAAGAGCTATTTGGATTTTAGGAGCAGGTATTGAAGTATGATCAATTATGGGTTATTTAAACAAGAGGTGACCTAATAGGATGAATTGTGAAACCTCTGGATGGAACTTAGGGGTGGTTTACCTAGAGATCTTTGACCTATCTTGTTATATCCAACAATATATCTAAAGGACATGAGATTATGAAGCTATCTAGCATTACTTTCTGAAAGTTTATAAGTAGTTTACATTATGTAGTTTATAAGTACCCCTCTGGTTCAAGTTCTATTTCTTTGATGTTACTTTTCTTTTACTCGTTTAAGTTTGTAGTTCCAATTTCTGAGTCATGCAGCACAGTTTTCATAATCTTGGTGCCTAAATATGGTCCAGTGCAAATATTTCTTTCTGATCTTTGCGGAGGGTTTGGTTGGGACAGAGCATGTTTGACTAGTTGGATACAAAAACTTGCAATTATGACTCCTTTAAGTTTACATTATGTAGTTTATAAGTACCCCTCTGGTTCAAGTTCTATTTCTTTCATGTTACTTTTCTTTTACTCCTTTAAGTTTGTAGTTCCAATTTCCGACTCATGCAGCACAGTTTTCATAATCTTGGTGCCTAAATATGGTCCAGTGCAAATATTTCTTTCTGATCTTTGCAGAGGGTTTGGTTGGGACAGAACATGTTTGACTGGTTGGAAACAAAAACTTGCTTGAACTTAAAAAAAAAAACTTGCATGTGTCAGAGAACAGAATATCCACTTGCATTTTAATCAATGAAAATTCTTGCTCGTTTCAACTTGAATGTTTTTTATTGGCACTCCAATATCGAAAGTTGCTATGTTAAAATGCCGTTTATATTGTAGGTATGATCTTTCTATAAACTTTGAAGAGAACAGAATATCCACTTGCACTCTAATCAATGAAAATTCTTGTTTGTTTCAACTTGAATGTTTTTTATTGGCACTCTAATGTCGAAAGTTGCTTTGCTAAAATGCTGTTCTCATTGCAGGTATGATCTTTCTTTAAGCTTTGAAGAGTCGGTTTTTGGTGGGCCTAGAGACATTGGACTTCATCATTTTGAAACATGCGATAATTGCAATGGAACTGGTGCAAAATCTAGTGATTCAATAAAGTCATGTGCACATTGTGGAGGAAGGGGAGGGGTAATGAATACTCAGCGAACACCATTTGGAATGGTCTCCAAGGTAATTTTAGAATTATATGAGACAAAGGGCCCTGCAAGTCATTTATGCTATCTTGGATATTCTATCTTGTCTCAGATGGAATTCTGTGTGCTATCTGGCTATTGTGTTTGATTGAGAATCACTGATCTTCTAAGCTATATAGCACTATTTTATGACAATGTTTCAGGAACTAAATCTTCTTTCTGTAGGCATATATTTCCGTCTGGTCAAAATATCTTTAGGCGTCATTTGTTTAAATTCCATTGTGGAGGATGATGAGATTTACTTTAAGACAAATGTCTCATATGTTTGCTTCATCCATACATCAGTGCATTTTTTTTTTTGTGTTGTTCTGCTGTTTTTCTTTATTTATACTTGTCTTTGATGTGTGCCATAGATGGCATTATCTGATTTCTAGGTATCTGCTTGTACAAACTGTGGTGGTGATGGTAAAGTAATCACTGATAATTGCCAAAGTTGTGGAGGCAGTGGTAGAGTCAAGTCAAAGCGCAATCTCAAAATAGATATCCCCCCTGGTGTTAATGATGGAATGACCATGCAAGTTCAAGGAGAAGGAAACTTTGATAGAAGAAGGTAAGAACATTCCACAAGACGGCACTAACAGTGTCCTCCTTATGCCATGGACATGGTTTTCCTAAATTCTTATTGAAATTGTGAAGTGTATTTTTCTAGCATTTATGATGTAGGCTTGGAGAATGGAGGTTAAAACTGAACCATCATTTTTTATTGTCTTGGTGAATGTATATATACATACTTTAAGCTTTTATGGATACGTGCTGTGTTATTTATTCGTTATTTTTGGAAAGCGGAACCCTTGTGCATGGCATGCATTGTTTTTATTGTCAACTATTGATATACATTTTTGGGATATTTCTTAAGAAACTTCATTATTATTGCTCAACCGAAAAAAATCCCATCTTATTTCATATTATGAGAAGCCCCAATCTTTTCATAAGATGGTTGAAAAAAGGTCCTCACTATCTCCAAACCATATACGCTAGGTGGAATTTTCAAGTAGCATTTTCCAAATGGTCGTGTAACATGATTGTGGGTCTCATCCAACTATACAAATAAAACAGCATATAATGAGATTAGCCAAAATACCAAACCTCAGCCACATTTGATATTTCTAGCCATCTGATTTATTTAACCATTTGTTTCATGGACTTGTATTAGATTTTTCAAAAAATTAGATTTCGTTGACTTGGTATTTTAGCTAATCTAGATGTACTTTTTCATTTTGTATGGTTGGATGGGACCAACAACCATGTTGCATAGCCATTTTGAAAATGCTATTTAAAAATCTATGTAGAATGTGATGAATGGAGACTAGACTTTTTTTGGTCATGGTGGGGCAGGGTCGTTACAAGATGGTATTAGGGCCGAGGAGGCTCTCGTCTCAGGTGGGGGGATTGTGATGACCCAGTTCTGGATGGTGTACTCTGTTCCCTTAATCCGAGACGGCAGTAGTGGCCATGGATGAAAGCTCCCGAACACGATGTTGATAGTCGCCAGTGGAAGTAGGAGGAGAGACTCCACAGTGGCGTGAACATAGAGAGATAAATTCGCTAGTAATGGCGTTGGGAGTGCAATCCCATATCACCTGGACAGTTGTCCTGACCCTAGGATATAGGTGAAACTCTCCCTTCTCTCAGCATGAGGCCTTTTGGGGTGTGTGTATGGCACGTCCCGATGCAAGACCGTGAGGGTGTGTGTGAGACCTCAAAGCGGACAATATCATACTAGGCAGAGTAGGGTTGTTACAACATGTGTCAGCACCAATGTGGGATTTTGAAAATCTTTGACCTCTCCATTGACCTGAGTACGATCGCCTCTCGGGCTAGGGATCCCAAAGATAGGGATGGGCTCGCCGGAGTTACCACCATAAAATGGGCGTTGACAAATCCAACAAAAGAAACTCTTGGAGATGAAAAAGTCATCTTCGACTCAACCAAATCATCTCAAACATTAGAACAGAATGGGTTTAAGGTCTTGGAGCCTTGGCGACCTGACCACTCAAAATCTGGCAAACAAGAAATGCCTCCTAGCAGTTGTGAAAGGGTCAACCTCAATTACTTTATCAAGGAAGTCTCTGTCACGTTGAGAGCTTCCAGAATCCACGCACGAAGGGGAAGGCCATACTCCTTACCCAGACAGATCTGATGTCGAGACTTTCTGTCCAGAACTCGAGCCTGGAGAAAGGGCATCTTTGAGAATAGGCAACTCATGTAACAATTGAAGGGCCTCATCATAAACTTGGAAGGCTCGAGAATGGTCAATTCTGCAGGCAGAGACATTGCCAGTGCAGCTCCAATTGGAGATCCCATTCTTCTACGATTGGGATGCCCACAAACGGAGGGGAGCATAACATGGCTTCTTTAAAAATGCCCCTACATTTTTAAGCAAAGGAATGCAATCTTCAGATGTTTTACAGCTGAAATCTAAGAACTTCATACACACTCTAGTCTATTGTGTTTTTTTATTAGTCACTATCTATTATTGACTGCTAAATAATGATGATGGATGACAGTATTGGTAGAGAAGATTTTCTTACAATTATAACAAAGTTCATGGATGTACCTTTTGTATGCAAATCCACCTTCTCAGTTGGATCATCTTTCCAAATAAATGATGCCACTATCTATCACCATCAAACTCGCATTGCTTTTTGTTCAAAGAGTGTTCATGCAGATGTTGCTCAAGTATTCCTTTCTATTTTGTTTTTGCAATTTTTCTCTATTTTGTTAACATGGTTTTAGTTTTCTTTTTTCTGTAAAACCACACTTAGCTTTTTATTTTTTTTTATACAAATGTCAACATCTTTGTGACTTGTTTGTTTCTTGTGGATATGATGTCAATATCCCATCATCATATCCTGGCCTTGGCTCTGGTTAATATCTGTTTATCATTCTCATTTAGAAGTCTCATTGGTTGATTCTGGATCTGTGAACTTGCTTTTATTGACCTTATTTAATGCTCTTTTGCATTTAGGTTGCTTGACATTGGTGACTTTGTTGTTACTTTTCATGTAGGGGAATTGCGGGCGACCTCTATTTATTCCTTCATGTCAATGAAAAGCCAGGAATTCAGAGGGATGGCATTAATCTGTATTCAAACATTAATATTGATTATACTGAGGCAATACTGGGAACTGTGGTCAAGGCAAGTCTACTGGTTTTTTTTTCCCTTTAATTGAATGAAAATAAAATTCAAGATTTGATAGTGAAATTCTTATAGTTTTATAGTTCTGTGCAATTCATCCTTTCTTTGAAACCCTTTCAACACCTAAGTTCACATTCAAATAAGAGAAATGTAAGTGTAAAATGTGTCTTCTTTGAGGGAACATCTAAACTTGATCTTCGACACAGAATGATAGCAATGTTGTGGTTGCCCCCTCGGTAAAAAATGAGTGCATAAAGGAGATTTGATTAATTGGGGCAGCACTGTATTAGCTCTGAGTTTTTCTTGTTTTGGGTGCACAAAGTAAGTATTATCTGGACTGATGTATACCACACAGTCCTTTGCTTGCATTTATCCTTCTTCTTCTTTTCCCTTCTTTGAAGTGGCAACATTTGAATTGGGGGTTGGTGTTGGTGGGGGGTGGGGGTAGGGGGTTGGTCAATGCTAAGCAAAGAACGGGTCACCCTCAACCAGAGGATGAGATGTAGGGGGTAGGGGGTTGGTCAATGCTAAGCAAAGAACGGGTCACCCTCAACCAGAGGATGAGATGTGTGAGATGGTAAAGCTAAACACCCTGTGAGCATAGCCAGGACTTGAGCCAGGGACAGAGTCGAGTTCAGGATTGCATCTGCTGATCCTTGATTGGCTCACGAATGCCGGGTTGCAAGGATCCTGGAATGTTACTGCTGTCAGATTTGAGCTTGAGATAATCTCTTGGTGGGGACCCCACTTGGTGGTGGGCACAGAAGCTGCATTAGCAAGAAGGCAGGCCAGGGTGGAATGATCAAGGCCAGATTTGAAAAAAAACTGGGGATTCTCTATGGGTGCAGGCTGAGGAGAAAATTTGGCCTCGACTGCTTCTCTGGCTTTCTGAGAGGACCATATGAACTTTGGAGGACCCTGTTGTTCCTCTCATGCCTTGACCAAAATATGAAGAAACAAGAGTTCAGGGAAAGAACTTTGAGTATTTTGCTACCATAATGGCAGGACCAGGAATTAATGTTATCAGCTACAGTGTGTGGGATGTTATCAAGACATGTCATCAACAGGAAGAAGTGGCTCCAGGCTCCAGTAACATAACTGCAATGTTGACCCTTTCTGTAGCACTTAACACATAAGACAGCTGTTATCATTAAAAAAAAAGGGAAAACCCCCACATAAGACAGCTGTTGATGATGATCTTTTGCCTATCACTTAAAAATGTTGATCTGTTGCCTACTATAAATGTTCCATAGTCTGTGTCTAAACCTAGTGACCAGCAGAAAGACAACTGTTTTGTGGGCCTTAATTGACCAAATGCAGGAAAATAGCTTGGGATTATTCCTTTTCCTGGATATTGTATTGTGGAGGACTTGACAGTAAGGGTGCCGGTGGTTTCTGGTCGCTAAATGTAATAGTGTACCCCAAGAGAAACTTCTTTAGATACACCTGGTGAAATTGGAAAACTGCATATATCATGGTCTCCTCAAGGATGACATGCACAAATCTATAAATGGTCCAATTTTTTATAAAAATACCCCAAGCGAAGGAACATAGCCTTGTTGAACATGCACCATGGCCATTTGCTAGACAGGGCTGTGTTGAACATAGCTTGGCTTTCACGGGTAGACTGACAATGGGTCGTTTCAGGTTCGCGTCAACAATCTTCAACCCATTACTTGTTTCTTTTTTATACGGTAAAACCATTACTTACTCATTTATTAAACGGGTTAGTTGGTTTGGTTCTATTTCGTGCTCAGGTCACAAAATTTTAAACCCATATCCATTTAAAATGCTCTTGTTTACTTTTGGTAATCTAGTCGAGTCAAATTTTGCCAGGTCTAGTTTAAGGTAGACCTAGCAACACAGGTCAGTCGGGTCGGGTTAATTTCAGGTTCGAGTCAACAGTTTTCAACTCATTACTTGTTCATTAAATGGGTTAGTCAGTTCGAATCTATTTCGGATTCGGGTTATAAAACTTTAAACCTATATCTATTTAAAATGCTCAGGTTCAGTTCGGATAATTAGGTCAGATCAAATTTTGCTTAGGTCTATTCACATGTGCCATGCTAATACTCAAATTTGAGGTCGCTTTCCTAGACTGGCTAGCAGAATGTATTGACAATTTCCATTGTAATCAGCCCATGGGGAACTTGAAATGAGTTTCTGTTATGGACCCACCCCACCTCCCCCCTCCCAAAAAGGAAAAAAAAATGAAAGAAAGATAGAACAAGTGCTGGACAGACAAATTCCACACAGCTGATGTTTGTGAACTGCAGATGAGTCCATAGTTGTCAATTTCGTCTCAAAGGCCGTTTCGGATTGCTTCTGAAATGGAAGGCTTTGATGTTTCATTTGTTTTGGTGTTCCGTTTCGAAATAGACTCCAGAACAAATTTAAAATTTGAAAAATTATATAGACAATTAAGAAGTAGAAAAACTGAAATATTAGGAATTGAAAATAGAAATGATAAAATAGTGAATTGTATTAAAATCATAAAAAAAGAAAAATAAAGGAAATATGAAAATATTAATTAGAAATAGAAAAAATTAATAAAATAGTAGATTATGTTAAAATCTTGAAATTAGAAAAAATAAATCAATAGTTTCTAATTAATTTTGAAGAATAAGTGATTAAATTAATAATAAGAAGCAAAATAAATATATTTGTCAGACCGAAACACAATATATATATATATATACATACATATATGTATATATATATATATATGTATACATATATGTATATGTATACATATATCTTTGTATACATATATATATATATATATGTGTGTGTGTGTGTGTGTGTGTGTGTGTGTCTGTGTATTTTTTACTGAAATGAAGTTTGTTTCGGCCAAAATGAACCGAAAGACACTGAAATTACCTAAATGGACTGAAACAGAGACTGAAAAATTTCGTGGGGTGTTTCTTTTTAATTCTCATGCTGAAACGAAATGTTTTGGCCTCATTTTGGCCAAAATGAAACATAATTGACTACTATGGTCGAGTCCCATTCGAGAGTCAAAACAAAATTTCAGTTTCTCATATAAGGGAAGGCATTATGGTGCAGTTTGAGGCACTCTGTTTGGCAATAACCTCGAGGTTGTATTTTCTGGTCAACATTACTTCTGAAGGAAAGTACAAAATGGTGTAGGGTTTAATTCCACCATAAAAAACGACGGAATTGAATGGGTTTCCCAGGTCTTCTTGATTTTCTGGAGACTTGTATATGCTGCTATCTTATTAATGGACCTTTTTTTAAGGTACCAATTTATTTATTTATCTTTTTGATTGATTTAAGGTACCGATTTATTGATGATGGAAAAAAAAAAGGAGTACAAGTGAAAGAAGCAAATCTAACAGGGCACAGACCTGTTGCCCCACTAAGATGAGTCTCCTTGACATTACATATTAATTGACTAATGCTTTTCAAACCTACCCCTTGGCTAAGTCATGAGCCCTGCTATTAGCTGATGGGAACTTGATGAATTATGAGGTTCCTACTCTTAATACTCTCCCTGATTTCTTCCACCAAATTGAGCAAACACCATGGATAGTTTGCCCATTTGGCCCACTGTAAGAGTCACCATTGATCAATTCTTCCACATTCCCCATCCTTGCTAGTTCTTTTAACCCTCTCCAGAGGATGAAATTAAGCTGAGTTGGCCTGGCATCAAGAAGTGGACCAGCAAATGTTAGCACACCTTCTCCATACTGTTGCCATCAACATTCAATTTTAATTTACCTTTTGGAGGCTGATTCCACATACTGATAGGCTACTTGACTACCTTTCCCCCAGGCCCCAGCTGAGACCATTGTCAAAGAAACTCATTAATTTGAATCCCCTGAAATCACATATTTGCTGGGATCTAATAGACAACTTTAAACTTAAGTCACCCCACCAATTTCTGAACACTTTTAGCTTTATTACAAAATGTTCTGTAGTTCTTTTCCTTATAATGGAACCAAAGAGTTGCAGAGAATCAATCTCCACAGGGACTGTTTATGATCAAGGCTTCTCAAAGTAAAACCAGGTTGTAATAAGTTGATGGAGAATCTTTCAATGTGTAATTGATCAAAAAATGGTTTTAGCTTTTTAATGTATTTTGTTTGTCAAAATAAGAACAAACTCCTTGAATTTGTATGAACTGTACACCATAAACCAACAAAATTAAAAGCAAGCAAGAATTATACTCATGATGCTGGCAATCAAGAAACCACAAATGGCTGGATTTTGTAACTTGGGTTTCGGTACAATAAGGATCATTCTCTGAATCTCAATACACTATATCTGTTCCTCATGTACTAGTTTCCTGCAATTGATTGAACATAGCCTAATATCGTAGTTACTATTTTACTTTTGTAGCTATCATGGAAGGTTTTTATGTATCAAATTTTTTGAGTGATAAGGTCTTATGGATTAATTGAACAATTTTTGTTGTAATAAGCTTTAATTTTTGTTGTAATAAGCTTTAGTAAATTGATTTCCTTGGATGTTATGCACAAACTGAGTTGATATATTTCTTACATTCTTTTGAGGAAAAAAGAATTCATGGCCTATAAATGTCACTCGACTCAAGATGATCAGACCTTGGATTATGGTTGAACTAAAATTAGATGCACAATATGGATGTCCCAAATATTGTTTTGTAGGTTGGTATTTGTTTATTGTTTACATAAAACACAAATTAATTGCAGGTAGAAACAATTGATGGATTCAGAGATCTTCGAATTCCTTCTGGAGTCCAGCCTGGAGAGAGAATAAAATTACCTAATATGGGGGTTCCAAATATTAAAAATCCATCTGTCCGAGGGGATCATCATTTTATTGTGAATGTTGAGATCCCGAAAACCATCAGGTTAGTCTTAAGCTATGGGTAGTCAAAGGCACATCTTTGTTAAGGTGGAATGAAATATTTATTCAGAGTTGTAGATTTTCTCACATCTTACTCTATTGATTTATAATCTTTCTAGCATGCCAAATGTAAGAAAATGTTGTTAAGTTCTTACCTGAATTGCTTTTGTGCTTAGTGTTACAATAATCTCTCAATGCCCACTAAAGAGTCATGTTGTCAAGGACATTTATCTCATCCATTTTTTTATTGATACTCATAATTGGGTTTGGCAATTTTGATTTTCATGAGCTGGCTGCTACTTGTTATATAAATTTCATGTGTGAGATATATCCGGTGGTCATTGGTGGGTTGAGAAGGTAGGGGGGTGGGGGTGGGGTGGGGGGTAGTGTGCCATTTTAGCCTCCATTCCTATGCTGAGGGGATAGTGTTTCTTAAATCGTTATATAGCCTGCCTTGTCTGTAAATTTCATGAGTAAGAAACCATTGCAATTTTGGATGTAACCAACCCAGACAAATAGACTCAGTTAAAACATATTCTACAAGTAGCCTATGACCCTGTACCAGTATATCAGTATCATTTCATGTCAAATTTTTCCCCACTACAGACCACGAGGGTGAAACCTAATTTCCTTGGGAAAATACCTACACTCTCACATCCTGTGTCTAAAGTTTATCAATGATCCACTATGACTACTTACAATTAATTATTGCAAAATGATGTTTTTAATGCAACTATTCTCATATTTATTTCTTGTTCTAGCAATTATGCTACAAGCTAACCTTCTATTAAAAAAAAAGAAAGAAAATTGTTCTACAAGCTAATGGTGTATCCAAACTTCAGGCAAGCATAATATGAATATTTATGTTGCACATATTCAGTATCACAATATTTGATAGTCATATTGATATCTAGAGAAGTGCCAGATAGGGACCTCTCAATTGGCATGACAAACTTCTCTCTCCCCCCACCCCACCCCACACACACACTGTAGATTTTCAAACTTTAAAAGCTATATTATTCAAGCCTTCTAAACCCCTAGATCGATGGCTATAATAAAGGGACAGATATGGCTAATAGGATGGTTGCAAGGTGGCTAACTTTAGGCAAGCTAATGGGGTATTTTGTAACAAAAGAGTGAAACATAGATTAAAAGGGTGTCTCTATATGGTGGCAGTTAGAGCTGCAGTGCTCTATTGAGCAATGAAAAAAGACAGGTAGATGAAGTACAGTGACATGCATATGTGAAGATTGATGTATGGTGTAGCAAGAAAGAAATAAGTACATTAGAGAAAGCCTAAAGGTTCTTGGTTAGAAGAAAATATGAGGGATGTAAGTTAAGATGGTTTATTCACATCCATAGAGACAATAAACAACCCCAATATATAGGTTTTTTTTTTTTTTTTGATGACCAAGGTGTCGAGGCCTCTTAGAGCACCTGAGTAATCCTCGGGGCATGTGCAACCCCCAGTATATAGAGTTGAAGGGCTACAAGTGGAAGCTACTAAGAGAAAAAGGTGTCTTGTAAAGATGGAAAGAATTTGAGATGATATAGAACATGATTGTTGATAGAGTTGAGTAGAACTTGAAAACCTAATTCCAGATAATTAGAACAATGTCTTTAATGATGATGATATTAAACAACTTGCACTCAATTGTTTCATTTTTTTTTACCATTTTAGAAAATTCAGCTTCACCTGAATATTACTAACTGTAGCAGAAACGGCATTAGGTTGTCTGCACTTGGCCTTCTAAATATGGTGAAATTGTCTTCGAGTTGTTTTGGTGTTTGTCAAATGAGTGTCCCTTGCCTTATCACTGTTTGAGGCAGGTCTATTAACAATAGTTTTGATTTGTCTGGGTTCAATGTTTACTGCTTAGGCATCCTACAAGCTCATATGTTTAAGCTTTAAAACCATGTTAAGCCTTTGAAGTGCTCTTTTGTATTCATGTTTGCACAACTGATTGTCATATATGACAGTGATGCTGAACGTTCACTTCTTGAAAAGTTGGCTTCACTCAGGGTCAAAGACTGTACCATCCCATTAAAAGGTAATTGAAATATTTTATTGAAACAATTGATGGATAGTTCATTCAATACTTTTCGTGTTTCTCTAATTTATATGTATATTTCCAGGGATTCATCATGACAACATTGGCAAACATGAGACAAGAAGCAAACAAAGGCGTACATCTAATGAAGGGTCCGGATCAATATGGAGCTCAATCAAGAATTTTTTATGGTATGTCAATGTACTATCAGATCATATTTTTTGGTTACATTATTGAACAATGTTTTTTTGACTTGGATTATGCATGGGTTTTAGTGGCTCCTTTGTATGTGTCTCAAATCATGTATGCTCAAGATAGTTCTTTGTGTAAATGATGATTAGGAAAAAGGGATTTGATCTATTTTTATCTCACTAAATAAGGGTAGTGATTTTTGCACCACCATTTTTTTCTCATTTTGCACCTCAAAAGGAAAATTCAATTTACCCTTACTTTTGGGAAAGATGAAAAGAGAGGGAAGGAGAGAAGTATGGGCAAATTTGAATTTTCTTTTTAAGGGTGGTGCACCATGAGAGAAAATAGTGGTGCAAAAATCATTACCTCTAAATAAGATGGGGTGAATTAATACATGTTTTGTCATGGTTCAATTTTGGATCGAAACTAGTGCTAGTTTTGGCTTGATAAACTCTACAAAACTCAAACTGAAACTAGTGAAATAGTATCATCAGTTCAAATATCCAAAACTTAATTTTTATAGGCATCGTGAAGAAGTTAGTCTCTGGAGCCATTTACTTGGGCCGAATAAAATGGTTGTCAACCTTTATGTTCGTGCAATTGTGATTTATTTTATCGCTTGCAATTCATGTGGTGCTCATCATTAGTATTTATGCATATCAGCATGCGTAGCTATATGCACAGTGGGAAGAACTTAAGCCCACATATGTTCAAATGATAAATAGGCAATTGCAGACACATTTTTCCTGGGCGCCACTGTTGATCTTTATTCTATATTTTCTATCATGAAACAAAGGGTTTTTTTTTGTAGTTTTTTTTGTATATTTCTACTCGCTTTTGGAAGCTTTTGTGTTGGTGGTAAAAATTTGTTTAGAGTTTGGAAAGTCCGATTTCTTTCCTTTATTGTGTGCTTTATAGGATGTCTTATGCTCCATTACTGGGTTCCATTGTCAATGAATTTTGTTACATTTTACATGCATCATTCTGATAGCATTCCATCTAACCATTGATTATACAGGAGTAAACATTCAAGAGCAGGGTTTGCATCTGTCAGCATGGGGGTAACAGTACCACCATCGACCACTCTTATGGGAGCAGATTCCTCAATTGCGATATCGATTTCTACGGTTTTTCTCTTGGCATGTATCTGTTCCTTGATGAATAGGATTGGTTCCTGCAAATTACTAAGGTGGAAACTTTTCCCCCCTCCAAGATTAACTCACAAACGTCAGTAAACAGATTTTCAAGTTCATTTATCTTGTAATACTTGCAATAGCACAAGAGGCTGGTTGGTGGAACCAAGTTCATCAGTGTGTCAAATCTAACTATCTATTCTTTTTTCCACCACAAAAAGGAAAAATAATCTTTGGAAATTTACCATAATAAAGTTTCTTTTAATATGAAACTGAGAACAGATTTTTTTCCCTCTCATGGAGGAATAACATTTTTCCTGAACCAAGTTGTTTTGGAGTAAAACCAGAGATGTACATGCCTTGTCCTGGCTTGGCGTAGCCCAGCCCATTTGCAACCTTGGACAGTTCACCCTCAATAATGCTTAAAAGGTTTGAAATTTATTATGGTGGGTTTTAGACTATTTTCTTATTTATTATAGTAATTAGTGTGCTAAGATATTTTTAGGAAAATGTGATTATTAACTCTTTATATTTTATACTTTGTATTTAATATTTTCCATTTTATAGCTATTTAGACATTATTATAGTTTTAATTAATTATTATTAATTAATCGATTAGTTAGTTAATTATATTGTATAAATCATCATTTTGATGTCATAAGTTTGATTGAGTTTGACTACGTGAATCTTGATTGAACTCTAGTTTACCTAACCATAGTTTAAACCCGTTTGATCTAGGAGTTGGTTTTTATAACTAAATTGGAAATGTAAGCCATTGAAATAGAACCAACATTATTTAAAATCCGTATTAAATTTGGATGAAGGTGGGCTCGGCTTTTAAAAATTGACCCAACTTGACTCAACCTGATCCACCCTTTATACACATAAGTTTTGTGCCATAATCCCTGATCCGATTCACTCAATGCGAGGCTGCTCGTGAATCTCTCCTTCCTCCCTACCCTACGACTGTGATTCTCTCCTCCTGCAACAATGATTCCTCTCTCGCTCTGGTTCCTCTTCATTTCTCCATCTTTTGTGACTCTCGAATACTCTTTGGCTCTCAATCCTGTGCACAAAGAGGTATAGTATTTTTTTATATTTTTTGTTATTTCCTTTAAGTTTGTTTTGAATCAGGAATGTCTGTGTGGAATTGAGAGTAGGCAGTAGTAGCACATGTTTTGATTAGAAAGTCTTATTTTTATAAAAACAACTATCATGATATTTGGTTGTGGATATAAAAAATTAAAAATAGAGGTTTCATTGTTTCAATTTCATGATTTTAAACTACAGTTTTTTTAACAACGGTGTTGCTTTTTTTCATTTTCCTGATTTATTTTCCATTTCAGATATGGCTGGAAATTTGGGTTACAAAATCATATCCGGTTAAGCTGAGTTCAGCCATTTATGATATGGGTTATATTGTGTTTATCGGAACCCGGCCTTCCAGCCCGTGTTTCACCCTAACTTAGATGGTACTCAAATTAATTATATAATTAAAAATCATAATATAATTTTATATAAATGTATACTTCAGGTAGCTCCTTCTCACAATCCATAATCATTTAAAAAAATCTCAATGATAGAGTGATTCTAAATTTCTTACGAGGATCTTATTTACTCATTCCTTTTCGCAAGAGGCTTAGGCTTATCGCTATTGTATTGTAGAAGCTAGAAACAGCATCACTAGTCTCATGTGTAAGTGGTCAACGTGTATTTATCATCCACCATTCATCAAGTGGTCCCCACTTCAGACTGCAAATCGAGCCAAATCAGATGAAATGCCGAGTTCTTTCTGGAATGAAATCCCGAAGATAACGATTCCAGAACCTTCTCTCTCTCTCTCTTTCGTTCTATAAAAACGATCATCATCTGTCACCCCTCAGTCGCCTGAATCTCAATTTGGATAAGAAAAACCATCTAAATCGCGGCTGAGTTTGAAAGTCAGTCAAAATTGAAATGTCGTCCGACGGTTTCTTCGACCCATTCCGGCGCTCCTTCCCGTGGATACCCATGGTCGTCCGGGAGTGGCCCGAATCAACGGCCCAGGTGGACTGGATTGAGACCCCCACTTCGCACATCTTCAAGATTGACGTCCCTGGTACGTCCAGTCTCCAGGTAAAAAACAACTTCATTTTCCTTTCAAAATTTCTTCCCTCTAATAGCTGGCTTGCTGCGCAGGATGTAGCAAGGAAGATGTGAAAATCCAATTGGAAGAAGGGAACGTGATGGTGGTGAAAGTGGAAGGGCCGAAAGGGGAATCGGATTCGAAAGAAGCGATTTGGCACATCCAAGGAAGAAGGGCGAAAGGGGATTTGTCTAGGCAGATTGGATTGCCGGAGAATGTGAAAGCCGATCTGATCAAAGCTCAGGTAGAGAACGGGGTTTTGACTATCGTTGCGCCCAAAGATTCCAGCCCTAAATCGCAATCCAGGAATATACCCATCTCCAGCAAGCTCTGAAAATCAATAAAAAAAAATAAAAAATAAAAGGAGCTAGAGATTTCTGGTAATAAAATATCTAAGATATAAGTTTGAAATCATGAATGTGTTGTAGTTTGGTTTTAGAAGACTGTAAATTTGGTTCGAATAGTGTATTTCAAATATGAACGTGATGGGTTCATATTCTTTTACTGTAGATAGAGGATAATTCTTAACCAGGAACAGGACGTGGTGGGTTCAAACTTCCGGATTAATCTGGTATGTCTTTAGGATTAAGAGGGATCACCTATAGAGATTTTACATTGGATATTCCCAGTTTTCCATTACCTCAACAACAATCTAAGAGTGGCTTGGACTTGAACTTGAATTAAATTTAAGATTCAAATATAAATGACAGGATGGAATTGGGCTAGCTAGTGGCTAAAAGTATCGTGCCCTTTTTGATAAATAAATTATTAAAAACAAACATTTTAGTCCAATTACAAATCTAGTTATAAAAAAAACTTGCTTAAATAACAATTTCACCATTCCTTACCATTAGGAACATTTGCTCTTACATAATCCCTCAATTCACCAGGTATCTCTCTCATCTTATGCTAATATTAAACTCATTTTTTAAAGTGCGTGATCATATTAAGTTATCTATCAACAATGATACTTATTCATTTTATTTTAAAATTTAAAGTGATATATATATTAAAAAATGGTAAGACATTACAGACACTTGGATTAAGATTTTCGGGTGAAATTATCATTTTATTTTAAAATTTAAAGTGATATATATATTAAAAAATGGTAAGACATTACAGACACCTGAATTAAGATTTTCGGGTGAAATTATCATTTTATTCATGCGTTTTAACTCATCTGAACGAACATTAGTTCATTCGGCATTCGTTCGGATGAATAACGTCAACCGAACGAATGTTGTAGTGTAAATTTATTTCATTCGAATGAACAGGTTGGTTCATTTGAACGAATTTATCTGAGAGGAATGATTTTTTAGAGTCTTTCTCTCGCATGCTCAAGTGGGTGTGGGTGTGGGTGGGGCGTCGCAATTGATATGTATTAGAAAGGATCCTATGCAATTAAAACTTTGAGTCTGAAATTTCCTTTAATGGGTTGAAAATTGGAGGCAAAATTCAGAAATTTGAAGCTATTTTTTTTTTTATTTTTAATATTTATCACCATTAATCTAAAATTTTGATGGACCGTCTTAAAATTTTGGATATACAAGTTTTGAGTCCATTCACGAAGAAACCTGATCTAATCACGATATTTGCGAATGGCCCGACTCCAAAACATAAAAGTCTAAAATCGCATTGGGAAACAGATATAGCATAGTTCTGCAAATAATTTAATCCATATTTCTAAGCCATTTACGTGGGTTAAAAAAATCAATTTACAATATCTATTGATGGGTAAAAAAAAAAAAGAACTAATCCACATCAAGCTATATAAACATAGTGTATACCAGATGACAAGCAAACTTTCCATGTTCCACTGTGGCGACTACATACAAGAAAGAGACTTTTCATGCTTCAGTTTAGGGATCCAATTCACGAGTGCCACTCAACGACTTTGGAGTTTGGACTAAGCAAATTACCATTATTTAAAGGGTTTTGTTTTTTCAAAAGAAAAAGACGAATCTTTATCTTTTAAATTCATTTAAGAAAATTTCGTACTTTCATAGTTTTAAAAAGTCTCTAATTTTGTAAAAGTTGTTGAAAAAACCCATTTACTATAGTTCGTCACTTTATGATTTGATTAAATCTATATTATGAGGCATATTTAGAGATTAATAGTAATTAAAGAGTAAAGTGAGTAATCCACTAGTTCAACTAGTTATCTCTCACCTCAGTAAGTGGAAGGTTGCGGGTTTGAACTCCCATACCTAACTTTGGTGTGTCCTAAGAGTAGTGGGCTCATCTGTGAAGATTTTATGCTGGGTATCTCGTGATTTCTCACACGTAAATTTAAAGAAAAAAAAAGTGAGTAAGAAACTAACATGTAATTTCATAAATTAGTGTATGTTGCAATCTGGAAGCGTAGGATTTGTTGTTTGTTTGAGTATCCTTTACAAATCTTATTTCCTAAAATCTATTTTTCTATGAAAAAGGAAAGGCGAACAATCTCTATGAGTATGCTAACGAACTGCAAGAAAATCGAGAATAATAAAAACAAGAGACTATATTAGAGAGAAAATGTTTTGATGTACTTATTTAAAATTTGAATCAGTGCAAATTAGTTTATTGTAATCTAAGTATTTAAAATTTGAATCGTTTCTGCATCAGTTCAAACTATAAAAAAATAATAATTTTGAAGTGATTTAAATTTCAAATAAGTACATCAAGCGATTTTTATCTCATAAAATAAACCCAAAAAGTACAAGTTGTTGCCTTGTTGGGAAGGAGGTGAGAGCGACAATTAAATTAAGGTCCTCACATCGACAAGATTTGTCTTGATCCCAACATGCTTATAAGACTAAAATGATCCGCCGCTTTTTTATTAGTTATAATTCTAAGGTCTAAATATCGGCCGATACATATCGTATCGGCCGATATATATCGGTTTTTTTAAACCGAGTAATATCGGCCGATACGATAAGTATCGGCCGTACATACCGAATATCGGTCGATATGGCCGATATTCGGTCCGAAATATCGGTCACAATATCGGCCGATATTCATAAATATCGGTATTTAAAAAAAAAAAATTTAAAACACCGATACGGTTTTTCGCGGTTTTTACAAGGTTTTTCGTTGTTTTTCGCGGTTTTTCACGGTTTTCCAGGGTTTACGGTTCTCAGGGGGTTCACGGTTTTTTGCGGTTTTCGCGGTTTTTCGCGGTTCAAGGTTTATGGTTCTCAGTGGTTTTTTGCGGTTTTTTACGGGTTTTTGCGGTTTTGTCACGGTTCATCACTGTTCGTCATGGTTTTTTGCTTTTTTTTACGGTTCCGATATCAGAGGAGAGAGAAAATGCCGATATCAGTATGAGAGATAAAAATATCGGCCGTATCACATATCGGCCGAGCCGATTTTTTAACCCCTGAGTTATATAACAATTTTTTTAGATTTCAGTCAAAATTATATGAAAAGTGTGGAGCCGGCGAATTTGACCTTTTAATCTACAGAGTCAAAGAGATTGCAACTCAAACTGCAGTAAAGTTTTAGGATTTTATTCCTCCACGATTCAAATTCTTACTGCGTTCCAAAAGTCCATAAAATTGAAAAAATAACATTTTAAAATTGAATGGCGCAATACGTGGTAGAAAATAACTTTTCTAGATTTTATCTTCAAATTGCAGCCATTTTTTCTCAAATGTGGTAAGGCTTGCAGCCATTTTTCCTCAAATGATGTAAGTCTTGATTGTTCTTCCACTTTCACGTCTATTAGGCTGACTGCATGCTGCTTCATTTTCTATCCTTCTCTCACACTTATAGGGGGTTAAGTTTTAGGATCATAATTTCAAAATTACAATCTTATAATTAAGTTGAAATTCATTTTATTGCTATTTTTTTTCAGTAAAATCTCTCATGTTGCCCTATTTCTTTCATTTATGATGATCTCGATAAGTCTCGAAATTTCCATGGTGCAAGTCTTCAAGTAGATTTATGAGCCCAAACATGTCACCACTGTTGAAAAGGAAAAAAACAAAAAACACAAGAAGAGATGAGTGGGTGGTTGGGGTTTGGGAAGAAGAACATTTTCTTACAGATGGCCCCACATATGACTTTTAATGTAGTGATTTTTCTAATCTTGTTTTTTAATAGTTAAATTGAAATTTTGATCTTCTCCACCATTAATATATACTTTAAAATAGGGTTAAAATATCGCCCGGACCGATATATTGGCCGATAATGAAATATCGGCAATACCAATATATCGGCCGATATTCGGGCGAAATATTTCTCTCTCCTTCCGATTTTTTGTAAAAAGAAAAAAAAATCAGAAAAATTACAGAAAATAAAGAAAATTATGGCCTTCATGAATATATAATTTTATCACTAAATATCGGTCATTTATATATTCAAATGTTATTTTTAAGATACGAAATTGTTAATTTCAAAATAATTATGGAAAAATCTCAAAATATCAGCCAAGATTTCTGAAATTTCGGTCTAATTGCACCTATTAAATACACTACTTATCTTACTTTCATTGTTTCCAGCCCAGCCCAATTTGGTTACACGTTTTATTCAATTACTTGCTGTATTTAAAGATTCCAAAATAATCCATAACTAATTTAAATCTAGGTTATCGTTCCACTGTCCCAGCTATTAATTTCCAAACTTGGGGCCTTCCATTTTAGTCCCAGTAACGCATATCTTCTGTGGACTCTTGGCTGAAAGTTACTTTGTTTTAAATGGAAGGTGAGAATAAAATTTGTATATTTATCTTTTATGACAGATCAACAAATGGATGAGCATGAAATTTAAATCACCCGATATTATTGCCAAAATTAATTGTTTTTTTTTTTTCAATTTCAAATTCAAAATATGAAAATATCAGCCATCCCGGCCAATATATCGGCCGTATCGGGCAATATCGTTTTTTTTTTTTTTTATGAAAAAAAAATATTAAAAACCGAAGTTTATACATCTCAGCTGATATGGTGACGGATATGGCGGGCCGTTTTATCGGTCATATCGGCCGATAAACTTCTAGTACGGCCGATACAATACGTATCGGCCGATATTACTCGGTCATGAAAAACCGATATATATCGGCCGATACGTTTGGTATCGGCCGATATTTTCACCCTGCTTTAAAACATAAAAATAGTAGTGAGCATGGTTTGAAAAAGTCTCCTAATTAGAAAATAGTAATAACAATATTCCTAATAAGTTATCTTAAAACAAAAAAAAAATAGTAATTAAAAAATACTAAGGACCACCGTTTGAAAAAGTCGTCTTCCACGTCTCTTCTCATATTTCAACAGGCATTTCTTTGAAATTTTTCTATGCAGGATATTGTTCAAAACTTCAAATAAGTTGTGACTATGACTAGTTTCTTTTAAAAAGTGAATTAATCACATTAAGTTTCTTAATTAATTAATTTCAAGGTCTTAATTATCTAATCGACACGGCACGTTGTAAACAAACACGTGGTGTGGGTGGACCCGCGCACGGGCCTGTCAACGTTTTCAGTGGGCCCCACACCATTCCTCCTCCTCTATATATATGCATGCATAGTGGCATTCATCTCCAATAGAATCAGAAGATTTTAGTTTCTGTTCTAATTTACAAATCTCTTGCGTTTTTTCATTCTTTCATTAGAGAAGGCATCAGAGAAACATTAGATTGTTGAAAAAATGATTATGGATGTGATGAAATTCGTAGTTGATGAAGGGCATGGAGTGAAGGGACTGGCAGAGAGTGGAATAGAAAGTGTACCCAAGAGGTACATCCAACCTCAGGAGGAGAGGCATGATGCCACTCATGTTGTGGAAAATGAGAGCATACCCATCATCGATATGTCCAAGATCGATGAACCGGCAGTGGTGGACGCCATCTGTGCTGCCGCCGAGGAGTGGGGTTTCTTCCAAGTCATCAATCATGGGGTGTCCATGAAAGATTTGAATGAGATAAAGGAGGCAACATTTAAGTTTTTTCAGCTCCCTGTTTCGGAGAAGAAGAAGTACTCCAAGACTTGTTCGCCAACCAGCAATGTGGGATATGGGACTAGTTTCTATCCTGAAGGTGAAAAATCATTGGAATGGAAGGATTATCTCACTCTCCTCTACACAACTGAGGAAGAAGCTCGTACCTATTGGCCACTTGAGTGCAGGTAAATTGATGCTAATCTCTCTCTCTTCTCTCTCTCATGAGTTAATGAGACAATATAAGTTTCTTCCTCTCTTGGATTAGGCCAAAAGCTTTATGTTTGACTTTTTGTACTGATTTGAACTATAAATATTACAGATGGGTGAACCAACTATCCTTAGGATATATTAAAATTACGCCATGGAGGCTCGAACTAAGGATAGTTGGTTCACCCATGAAAGTTTTACGCTGAGTATCATATGATTTCCCACACATAAATTAAAAAAAAAACACATCCTAACAAATATAAATTTCTCTCTCTAATGAGTCAATATAAGTCTCTCTCTCACTAAGTTTTGCTCTTTCTCTCTCTTAATCAATCAATATTAAGCCAGGTCAAGCCAGTGTTTTTTTTTGTATTAAATGCATGAATTTAGATTTTGTTATTGAATGATAACTACTGATAATTACCATTATTCTTTCATCTCAGGGATCAAGCACTAGAGTTCAAGAAGAAGACTGAAGTTCTGACGAGAAAGCTGTTCAAGGCTTTGTTACAGAAGCTAACCGTTAATGAGATTGATGAGAAGAAAGAGGCCATGCTGATGGGTGCAAAGAGAGTTAACTTCAACTACTACCCCAGATGCCCTAACCCTGAGCTGACGGTGGGCGTCGGCCGCCACTCCGACGTTGGCACTCTCACCATCCTTCTCCAAGACGACATGGGCGGCCTCTATGTGCGAGCAAACAGCGGCAAGGATTGCTGGATCCCTGTCCCTCCAATCAACGGAGCACTTGTCGTCAACGTCGGAGATTCACTCCAAATCATGAGCAATGGACGTTACCGGAGCGTCGAACATCGCGTCATTGCTAATCAGAGCAATAACCGTATCTCGGCCCCCATCTTCTTTAGCCCAAGTATCGACGTCTCCATTGGTCCGTTTGATGAAGTGCTCAAGAGAGGCGAGAAACCAGTGTACAAGCAAATTCCTTACAAGGACTATGCCAATCACTTCTTTAGCAAGCCCCACGATGGAAAGAAGACCATTGATTTGGCCAAGATCTAATACCCCACTTTCCCATCCCTACTTTTACATCTTGATGATCATGTATTAATATTAATAATGGTATGAGTGGTGATAATAATAAACATATATGGACTTTGAACTGCTTCACTTGTTGGCTAATGGTATATATGTATCTTTGTTGTTGTTGTTCATAAAACTTGGAAGTTACTACGAACAGCCCTTTACCCTTACTCATATGATCGATCCTCGGTAAATTACAACCAACCAATCGTCTGGAGTCAGATACTCATTTAAAAGAATTTTGGTGTAGAGAAGAGAAAAGCAAGTTTGAATTTTCCAAGCCTGAAGATGATGTATTTGACTCGGTCATCCATCAATGAAATGGAAAGTTGAGATCACATTTCCACTTTTTAGGCTCCATCAATGGACTAGATATGGAAAAAAAATGGATATCCATAAATATGTGGAAACCGAGGATACGAAGCACTACCGAAATGGAAGAAACAAGGTTTCACTCGGAGAATCCCGCATATTTTTCTACTTTGATAGAGTGGATAAAGACTTATGAATAATACAATTTAAAGGAAATTGTATAAGGTGCTCCTTGCATAGAGAGACGCCTGGGCCCAGACGTCTGGCTCAAAGGCATGTAAGCCCAGCCACGCTGGGAGAAGAGAGAGAGCCAGCTCTCTCTCAAAAGATAGAAAATCCAGAGATTTATAAGAGGGAGCACCCCTCTATCTGGTAGTACGCGTTTTGGGTTACCCCTCTATCTGGTAGTACGTGTTTTGGGTTTGGGAATGAGTCAGGCCCAATATAAAGTCATGCAAGTCTTTTTTGTCTAAAGCAAACAATATTGTACTGGGATGGGACGGGGCATGCATCATATCACTCAAAATAAGTTTTTCATTTTTTCTTATTTTTCTCATATTTTCTATATTGTTTTTATAATAATTCAAAAAGAGAGAGAGAGAATACGTTGAGGTAATTTATCCCTATAGCGATATGTATTAATGACATAGTTGTATTGGCCAATATGTATGAGTTGTCGTTATCTTAACCTTGGGTCATAGAGCATTCTGTATTCTAAATGTATTGAATTAGAGAGGTCTATTACATTTTGTGATACCCTCACCCAAAGTCCCGCATCTGTTGTGGACTTGGATGGTAGGGACTTTATTTGAAGAGGCAAGCTTCTCTCTATCACAAAGCCTTTTGGGCATGGATTGGTGACCATAGTCCAAAGCAAAGTCGTGCAGGTACAGGTGGGATCCAAAGCGGACAATATTGTGATGGGTAGGATCTGATTATCATACACTTTGTACGAGCCCGAGGTCGATTCCAATTGTAAATATTAATTTAGACAGGTTATTACTTTAGAGAGTAATACATTAGAGAGATTTTACTGTATTCAATTAAAAATAACACAAAAAAATGATGAAATAGTTACTAATATTTCAAAAAAATTAAATTAGATGACTGATTATAACATTTAGTATTATTTTATAATTTAATATAAAATTTTGTATAGAAAATGTTATAATTCACTAGCCCACTAAATACTTACATATTGACTTTAGCTCATGATTTACAAATATGACACATTTTCACTAGCCCAACAAGTTTGGAAGAAAAAATTCTAACATGAAGCAAATACGCTATGAGTTTTACAAATTTAATTTTAAATTAATTAATGTATAGCATCATTAAGTCAATTAGTTTTATAAAAAATAGTAGAAATCGTGAATTTGTCAATTATAAAAACAAGTTTTAATTAAATAATTACATGCATTTAATAAATATTTTAAAGAATCTGTGTATAAAAAACTGCTTATTTAATTTACTGGATTTACTAAATTATAATTTTGGACACTCGCTGAAATTAGACTTCACTCTATGAATTGAATTGAAAAACCCGTCACTAAAGTTTTGACAAGTGTCACTCATTAAGTTGCATCTTTTGAGGCGAGACTTGACCTGACCGTCGCCAGTTCGCAAAAGCAACCCACATCTCCCCGCAAATAACGGTGCGATAACGACACCTTGCTCACAACATTTCAAAATGAAGTGTGAACGAATGACCGTTCTTATTAGAATGGTTGAAATGAACTTACAATATATAATAAAGTATATAGTATACAGTACATTTATTTAAATTCTTTTAAAATTTAAAATTTATTTTTTAAATAATATGTATTTTCGAAATTTTTTAAATTAAATATCTTAACTAATTATAATAATCTGATAAAAATATTTTAAGATTTTAAGGTCTTTTGATGCTCTTAAATATTTAAAATATAGTATTTTACAAATAAGGGTATTCCTATGCTGTATCGAAAATATATTTAGGAGTGTAAAAAGGCTTTGAAGTCTTAAAGTATTTTTATTAGATTATCGTAATTAGTCCGGATATTTAATTTGAGAAATTTTGGAAATACATAGTGCTTAAAAATAACTGTCTATATTTTAAAATATAGACCATTATTTTTTAAGCACTGTGTATTTTCAAAATTTCTCAAATTGAATATTCGGACTAATTACGATAACCTGATAAAAATATGTAAGACTGTAAGGTCTTTTGACACTCCTAAATGTGTTTTCGATACAGCCTAGGATACCCTTATTTGTAAAATAAAGTATTTTAAATATTTAGAAGTGTCAAAAGACCTTAATAGGTATTTTTATCAGGTTATCATAATTAATCTGGATATTTAATTTGAGAAATTTTAGAAATACACAGTGCTTAAAAATAATGGTCTATGTTTTAAAATATAGACATTTATTTTTAAGTACTGTGTATTTGCAAAATTTCTCAAATTGAATATCCGGACTAATTACGATAATCTGATAAAAATACTTTAAGACTTCAAGGTCTTTTGACACTCCTAAATGTATTTTCGACACAGCCTAGGGATACCCTTATTTGTAAAATACTGTGTTTTAAATATTTAGGAGTGTCAAAAGACCTTAAAGTCTTAAAGTATTTTTATCAGGTTATTGTAATTAGTTTAGATATTCAATTTGAGAAATTTTAGAAATACATAGTAATTAAAAAATAAGTTTAAAATTTTAAAAGAATTTAAATAAATGTACTGTATACTATAAGTTCATTTGAATCATTGAAATGAGAACGTTCGTTCACACAGTTCATTTTGAATCATTCGAATGAGAATGTTCATTCAAATGAACGAATGAATGGATCATCATTTTATTACTATTCATTTGAATGAATCATTCATTGAATGAATGGGACTGAGCAGTATTTCGTATTATTGTTCAGTCTATTCATTTGAATGAATTGAAAATACACTTGAGGATTCATTCAAATGAATGTCAAAATAAACTGAATATTTATTCGAATGATTGAAAATGTAGAGATAAAATGGTAATTTGCTTACAAATTTTAAATGGATACGAAGGGGTAGGATTTTTGTATGCAAGTGCTCTTGATAAAAAAATAAAATAAAGTTTGTTCCTAATGATTGGGTGTCTAAGACTTTTGGTTCATGTGTTGTGGGGTGGATACCAGCGTGGATAATATGTGGTGAAAAAGGCAGACCAGAATGAGAATCCGAAAGGCCAAATCGGTCGAGTATTTCTCCGTTTTAACGTGGCCAAATTATGGAACCGCATTCCTTTACCTTTTTCATGAGGTAAGATGAGGTGGATTCAAAGTGGGGCCCACAATATGAATGCTCTAGATGACAGGTTACTGGTTCGGTATACATTGGAGGGAGAATCTAGGAAAATGAGTTGGGAGCAGTTTGGGTCAATTTCAATCCTAATCACAGATTAAGTTGTCGGGTGATATTTTACTTTCATTTGATTATTTTAAAATTTAACAAAAATAAATGAAACTTAATTTAGTTGATTTCACTATTACTTTAAAAATTCAAACATTAACTTTAAGTTTTGAACTCTTGAAAATTTTCACTTTTCAAATCAAATTTGATCTGTTTTTTTATAAGAAATATCATCTTAAACTAAATCTACCACTCATGGGTGATTATCCAATTTAAATCAAATTCAAGTCAATCTCGATTATAAAATCCATTCAAAATTGTACTTATTTTAACCAGCGATCTAACTTTTCAAATTCAATAAATTTTGTTGCCCACTTCATTTAAATTTATTTTAGATTGATTTCACCATTGAATTAAAATTCATCTAAATTTGACTCTATTTTTATAATTGATCTTCGAACTCTTGATGGCTTTTCAAATCCAACGGTCATGATTTTTTATGAGCAGCATAATCCTAAAAGTGTCTACAAATTTACCATCCACCCTTGTGGGCCCCACAAGATCTAGAGCAAACTATCGCATATGGGGACCTGCACAGGTAAAACGGATTCAACTTTCACCTCTCAATTCTCTCTGAGACCCCCATTTCCTCTTTAATTACCACAACCTAGAAATGCTTTGGAAGTAAACACACCACCCGAAGTTACAGAAATTCCAGATTCAAATCTTGTTCTTGACATTATCTTCATGCCAATCTCAGTTGCTTCTGTGTGACAACTGGTACTAGAAATGGGAACAATCAATTATAAATGCAAATTCAAAGAATACATAGTTCTCTGGGCACCACCATGGATGATCATCAATCCAATCCCATGGTTTGTTTGTACAAAATCCAGCAAGAAGAATACATAGTTCTCTGGGTTTTTTAGGGCGGTTAGAAACCAAGACGCTTTGATTCAAATTTTATACAGCATGGAAAATGGAGCTATCTTGTGGCCTTTTGGCTTCAGAAGGGAGTTGAGGATTTTTGAAGTGGAGAGTGTTACTAATCTAAAAGATTAATTGGGTGAGTTCCCTTTGGTCCTTGACTGCGAAGATGAATTGATCTGGATGGGTAATTCCTCCGGCTCATTTTCAGTCAAGTCTTTGGTTGAGCTGGCTTCTCAGAGTGCATCTAGCCCAGATGGATCTTTGGCTTTTGTGTGGAGGAGTGTTGCCCCACCTAGGGTTCAGTTGTTCAATTGGTGTTACGCTAAAAGGAAAATTTTGACGAGGTTGGAGCTTAGGAGAAGGGGACTATTGGGGTCGGAGGGTATTACTCTGTGCGCTCTTTGTAACTGCGAAGACGAATCTATTGACATCTCCTAGTCTCGTGCCCGTTTTCCTGGAGGATTTGGTGCTTTTTTCTGAATCTTATGGGGCTGACTTGGGTGTGCCCTAGCTTGTGGGATAGTTTGATGGAATCTTGGGTAATTTGTCGTGTTAGAAGAAGAAGGAAGCTTGCTTGGGTGTCGATCCCGGCCGTGGTATCGTGGACTATTTGGAAGGAGAGGAATGCTAGGATATTCGAAGGTAAGTCGTTTTTTTTTTTTTTTGAAAGGTTAAAATTTCATTAAAAGAACAAGAATACAAAAGATAAAAAGAGAAGAGTACAAATGGGGCCTAAGAGGTATAGACCAACAAAAACTTCCAAATTACAAACACCCACAGAAACCAAAGCAAAAATAAAAGCACAAAGACTATCCACCCGAAATGTGAAAAGTACCCCTTATAGTTCCATCTACACCATTCTTCGCAAAAAAGTCCGCCACCCCATTAGCTAAGCGGCTAACGAGCGAGAACGAAACCTCCATTGACGCCACCAACCCCTTTATCTCCCGTATCAAAGTAGCAAGCCTCCACGGAGGACGCTTCTCCCCTTTAGCCCATCTAATGGCATTGGTGGAATCGCTCTCAACTACTAATTTCACCCCCTCTAAAACAGACCCTAAGGATAAGGCTCTCCGTATACCAAGAAGTTCTGCCTCATTAGATTCTTTAGACCCCACAGATTCTGAAAAGACAAGAATAATGGAACCCAAATGGTCTCGAAGAACACCCCCAATACCAGCCGGACCCGGTTTACCTTTCGAGGCCCCATCCACATTAAACTTAAAAACACCACAAGCCGGAGGAGACCACTCAACTTTCGTCCTTACTTTCCTCGGTCTATTCTTTAAGCAACCCTCCCAAGCTTGGAATAAATCATTGGCTTTAATGTCCTTGAATTCCTTATTAGCACAGAGCCAACTACATAATCTCCACTTCGCCTTATGAGAGATACCATTAAAATCCGCCTTCAACCCTTCGAAGACCCTTAAATTCCTTTCCTTCCAAATTGACCATACTACCACGGAGGGAATCAAGTTCCAAGCAAGCTTTTTCCTACCTCTCAATCCAGATATGAGCCAGTATTCCATAACCCCTTCCAACGTTCCAGGACAAATCCAAGATACTCCCATAAGTTCCAAGAAAAAACTCCAAAGTCTCCACGTCACTGGGCATGTGACTAGGAGGTGATCGATAGACTCGTCCTCCAGCTCGCAGAGTGGGCACTTAGCATCACCCTCCTCCAATAATAGACCTCTTCTCATAAGTTCCACTCTAGTCACAATCTTCATCTTCGTACAACGCCAAGTAAACATTTGGACTCTAGGGGGAGCCAAGGATTTCCAGATAAGAGTCTTCGAGATCACATGACCAATCATGCTGTGGGAAACTGCCTCAACTAAGGATTTGACTGAAAAAAGACCAGACGAGTCTCCCATCCAAACAAGCTCATCATCGCAGTCTAAGTCCATCGAAAAATCTTTCAATATCACTTTTAGATCATTTAAGCTTTCAACCTCAAAACCTCTAAGGTCCCTCCTAAAATCAAAATGCCACAACCCCCCTTGATTGTTAGCACAAAATACATCTTCCACTAGAGCCTGCTTATTCCTAGAAGCTCTGAATAATCTTGAGAATCTCTCTTTCAAGGGCTTATCCCCTAGCCACACATCTTCCCAGAAGAATGTCCGATTGCCTTTACCAACCAAAAGGCGCAAGTGATTTCTGAACAAAACCCCCACCTGTGATCTACCCTGACAGATGCTCCACCATGCTTTAAGTGTTTGGGAGCCTGATCTATCCACTTCTTCCCCTAAGCTCCACTCATTGACACTTGAAGTACCATATTTCGCCTTCAAAATTCTGACCCATAAAGCGTTCCTTTCCATGCCAAAACGCCAACCCCATTTGCACAGTAAAGCTTCATTCCTTATTTGAATGGGGACAATGTCTAAACCACCTTTGGACTTAGGCATGGTAACTTCCGACCAACCCACTAAGTGTACTTTCCTTTTTTCTTCTTTATCCCCCCAAAGAAAACTTCTGAATAATTTTTCCACTGTTTTGGCCACCCCTTTAGGGATTTGAAAGAGGGACAGGAAATAGGTTGGGAGGTTGACTAAAACTGATTTAATGAGAGTCAATCTGCCTCCCAAAGAAAGGAATTTCTTATTCCAACCCACTAATCTCCTCTCGATTTTTTCAATAACCGGAGTCCAGAATTTCTTGAGTCTAGGATTACCCCCCACTGGAAGGCCAAGATACAAAAAAGGTAGCTTACCCTCACCACAACCTACTTCACTTGCCCACTCTCTAACCTCCGAGCTCTCCAAACCTACCCCTATTAATGTACTCTTTCTTAAATTAATCCAAAGCCCAGACACCAATTCAAAGCATCTCAAAATTGCACGATAACCCAAAACCTCCTCTTTGCAAAGATCGTAGAAGAAGATGGTATCATCAGCAAATTGAAGGTGGGTTAAAACAGGACCTCCATTGCTAACTTCGAAACCCTTAACTATACCCACCTCCTTAGCTTTTAAAACCAATCTGTTCAGGCTTTCTCCAACCATCGTAAAAATAAAGGGTGAGAGGGGATCCCCTTGTCTCAGACCTCTACTAGCTTCAATTGGAGAGGTGGGAGAGCCATTAACCAAGATAGAATATCGTGTATTCTCCACACAAGCTTTCATCCATCGCCTCCATTTGCTACCGAAACCCATCTTCTCGAACAAATACCCCACGAACGACCAATCCCCACAATCATATGCCTTCTCCATATCAATTTTGAACAAAAGGCCCGGTTTTCTATCTCTCTTTCTCATGTGAATCAATTCATTGGCTATTAGGATACCATCCAAGATTTGTCTATCTTCAATAAAGGCCCCCTGTGTATCTCCTATGACCTCGGGCAATGCTTTCTTCAACCTCTCAGCTAACACTTTAGCCAACAACTTATAAATGCTACCCACAAGACTAATAGGTCGATAATGAGCAAGGTCAGAAGGTCCCTCTCTCTTGGGAATTAAAGTGATGAAGGAGTTCTTCAAGCCTTTAAAAATTATTCCATTTGAATAAAACTCTGAGAAAAATCTTTGAATCAAGGGGCCCACAACTTCCCAACAAGATTTGAAGAAGCTAAAATTAAATCCATCTGGGCCAGGAGCTTTGTCCCCATTCAAACTTTCTAAAGCCTCCTTTATTTCTTCTAAGGAAAATACTCTCTCAATCCAAGATGCCATCTCCCCAGAAATTCTTGAGAACTGTACACCATCCATTGTTGGTTTAAATGAGAACATGTCAATCCTTGAGGCTGAACTAAGATTCGATAACGGAGAGCCAGCTCTATTAAAGGAGGGTAGGGGGGAAGAAATTAGGAAAAGGGAGGATAACACCCAAAAAAGCAGCCTATCTGGAGAAGAGTCACCCCATGGAAACAAACCACAAATGAAAGAAAGGGGAGAATAAAGGAAAGATAGTACCCGTGCCTCCCAATAGATGAACTTCAAAAGCACTGACGCTGCCAAGGGAGCCTGAGCCATCCGCAGGGGAGAGTCCCAGCACGAGTCGACTAGCGCCTGAGAAGATTCGGAGAAGCCACTGGCCAGAAAGAGATCAAAAGTAAGATAAGTCTCCCTAGACAACAAATCAAACAAGTTCGGCTTCACAACTAAGCTTCTGGGCGACCAAACAGGGAAATCCAACGAGGCAGCTTCCATCGAAAGGACAAAAGAAGACTGCACCAAGATACTCCTCCACGGATACCACATTGCATCGGATAAACAGAACACCAACGCTGAAGGTGACACTGGAAATCCGCCTACCTGACCTGCACGAACCTGGGGGAAAGAAGAGGCAAACAAACCACAAGGAGACCAAGGCTCATAACAAAATAAAGAGGGGAAAGGAAGGGGGAAGGAGGTACCCGAACCAGCCAGCAGAGGTATCTGACCAAGAGAGGGCTGCAAAGGAGGACAAACCTTGGAGAGGGGGAGCAGTGGCAATGTAGTAGGAACTGGCCGAAAAATTTCTGAGAAGAACTTTACTACAGCATTTCTAATTTCCATCTTATCTGTACATCTATTACCACCCACCACCACTGATCTGATTGATAGCTTTCCTATTCGAGGCACAAGCTTGGAAAAATTTGGTATTTTTATCACCCTCCTGAAGCCACAACGCCCGAGACTTTTGTCTCCATTCCACCTCCTCTAACCTTAGGCAAACCCACATAGTAGATCTGGCCTCCTTCTTGGCCGTAATTTCTTTGACTTCAAGATCCCTTTCTTCTTCTAGATTATTCAAACGCTCAAGACTCTTCAAAGCTAACTCTTTTTTTTCCCCCACATTGCCCCCATTCAATTCAGCCCATTCTTTTATCTTTCCTTTCAACAAAATAAGTTTCTTTGCCAAGACAAAACCCGCCCATCCTTGCACATTAAAACTATCCCACCATGATCTAACAAAATTAATGAACTTAGGATCCAGCAGCCAAGCATTGTTGAAACGAAATGGTTTCGGGCCCCAGTCAATTTCTTCTGTATCAAATAAAATCGGACAATGATCTGATATTGGACAGAATAATTTCACCTGATTAGCCTCTGAGAAAAGGGATAACCATCCAGAAGACAATAAGAACCTTGTCAAGCCTACTCATGGCACTATGAGATTGACCATTGGACCAAGTAAAGCGGCCACCAATTAGGGGCAGATCAACAACATCACATCTCTCAATGAAATTAGAGAAAGCAGTCATAGAGTTAGAATAATCTCTTCCTCCTTTTTTCTCCGACGGGAACCTAACTACATTAAAATCACCTCCGACGCACCAATTTGAGTTAGCCCACACCTTTATATCTTCGAGTTCACTCCAGAAATTATCCCTTTCCCCTTCAACATTTGGTCCATACACATTAGTTATGGAAATTTCTACACCCTCTTCAGTCCATTCACCCTTCACTGAGATTGAACGAGAATCCAACCTTTTGGCCTCTACTTTGAATTTTGATGGATTCCATAACATAAGCAAGCCACCTGATCTACCTTCCGCTGATTTAAAGAAACTACCAAACTCTCTAGGGCCACACACTTCTCTCAGAATTTGGTTTGATATTTCCTCCCTCTTGGTTTCCTGAAGCAAAAGAACATCAATCATTCTTTTCCGTATGAACCTCCGAATAGCCCCTCGCTTCTCTTGGAGGCCTAACCCCCTTATGTTCCAACTAAGAATCTTCATTAAGAAACCTTGGATCTCCTTGAATTTCTGATCGGGTATTGCAAGCCTCTTTTACAATAAATTTTGAATAAAGGGTGAGACCCAGGACACGATAAAGCCTGCCTTCTTTTACCTGAACTACGAGAAGAGATGGATGATGATCGATCAGTAGCCTCAATCCGAGCTAAATTATCCAAGGCCATAGTTTCATTGTTGAAGGAGATCCCCAGTTGCCGCCCCACTTTGAGGATACTTCGCCCATCCTTTTCAGAGTAACCTTTCTTTTTCAACTTCTCCAACTCCCAAGCAGTCTCTTCCAAAACAGTTGAGTCCTTCTTCTTTTTTAATTTTTTCTCAACATTTTCGACGATGTTGTCTGAAGTCGAAACAAAGGGCAAAGGAGAAGACACAGACTGAAGAAAAGCCCGACCATTCTTTGCTGACAAGCCAAAAGAAGAGGCATGGCTTAAGTCTCTGGATGGTAATGCTGACTGGCCGACAAACTCTGCTTCCCTATTTGTTTGTCTCACCCCCATATCAGGATCGAACTGCAGGTTTGCTGTGCTTGCTCCAACCTGAATTCCACCCAAATTCCTATTAGCGGGAAGAAGAAAATTATCTTGTCTCCTTGGTTCTCGGTCACTGCTTACAGATTCGCTACTCAAAGGCAACGGATAGAAATGGGGAGAGTAGGACGTCTCTATTATTCCAGGCAACAAAAAGGAATGGGGCAGAAGAACTGGGTTGTTAAGAGGCTGAAAGGCACTTGAACTGGGGTCCACAGCGCCAGAGTAAGATGAGAGCCCACCATGCCAATTCCACCCTGTAAGACCCGATCCCAATGGAAAAGGTAGCTGACCCACATTCACTTTTGATCCATACCCAATTACAAATGCTTGCCCTGTGCAAGCTTTTTTACATGACTTTTCACCAACCTCATTTAATTCTCTGCAAAGGTCTCCATCAGCTTTTTGACTACCCTCCCCAACCTCATTTAATTCATCATCTCCCTTGAGCCTCACACCCAATGCATTCGTAGACTCAGCTATCATCTCTAGATTTACTTTCTCTGCAAGTTGTCCACGTGGGCAACCAAGACTAGGCTCCAGGTATGGGCTTGACACCGCCCAAGAACTCCCCTCTGAGTTTACCGAAGACGATCCCGGCGACTCCACCGGAGATTCAACCTCTTTCACCCAAACATGGAAAAGTTTACCGTTGATACCGACAGAGACCTTCTCTGGGATACTATCGTGAATCCCGACTTCTAGCTGAAGATGGAGAAAGGCACAGTCTTCTTTATTCCGGTTCTTCCAATAGATTTCCAACAATTTACCAAACCTTTGTCCAAAAGATCTAATGGTATTTTCGGTCCAACCCTCCAAGGGAAAACCGAAGCATCTGATCCACACCACCCTTTTATGGTCGAACATACCAGGAAACCATTTACCAACGATCTTGATCTTCTCAGATTTCAACTTCAGGCAACTCATCACTTCCGAATCATTTGCTAGATTAACCAAGAAAAATTTATCACCAATCCTGCTGCATTGTACCACTGAGAACCCTTCCTCTTCCAAGGAGCCTATCACTTGAGTTCGAGATAAATCCCAGCCTGAAACAACCAGCGCTTTGGATAGCCAGTCATGTAGCTCTCTCTCATCTCTATCTTCCAACATCAAATCCACTCTCAAGTCAGTTGAGATTGGAGGCGGAGGTGGGAACTGCATGGCAACTTTATTTTGGACAACACCAGCCCAGCTCCTATCCATTCTTTTTGGGGCCCAAATCCTCTCCGATCCCAGCTTGGTAGATCCCAGCTTGGTAGATGAGATCCCCAAACCATAGTCCCTATCCATTCTTTTTGGGGCCCAAATCCTCTCCGATCCCAGCTTGGTAGATCCCAGCTTGGTAGATGAGATCCCCAAACCATAGTCCCTTTTTTTTCCAGCCCTATGTAGAGGTTGATGAGTCTTCCCTTTTTGCATCTGCTTCTCTTCGAAGACCTGTTTATCACCCTTCCTTAGGAACATCGCTGGATTTACATGAAGGGTTCTCCCCGCCCAGAGACGGCCATTGATTGCTACCGTCGCCTTCTCTGCTTGACTGCCTCTCGCCATCCGGACAAAGGCGAAGGATCTACCTGACACATCTTTCTTTCTTGGCACAAAAACGTCTGTTACCGTTCCCCATTGCTGGAACAGATCGTAGAGTCTACCTCGTGTCATGAGCTCCGGCCAACTAGGTAGATTAGCCACAAATAGAGTGATCGAAGGGTCCTTGCCTTTGTCTCGCCGTTTCCTCCCCTTCTGAATCTGCCACCCCTCCTCTACCAGTTCCTCCTGCGTCCCAATCTTGCCGAACCTGTTGCCCGCCGGTTTCAGATCCCCTGCAAAAACACTCCTCTCAGATTTGGTCTGGTATCTCGCTCCCTCACTCGCTACCCTTGGTCTCTCCATCCGATGGGATAATTAGGAGACTAGAGCAGTCGTTAGAAGTTAATGATCTCTTTCACAAAACAAAATGGAGGCTGTGTTCTTGATTATGTTACAACAAGGAGTTCCAAGATCTTAAGGCTGGAGATCTGTGGCAATCTTGGGAGGGTTGCTTGAGGTTTGCTCCTATGGTAAAAAGGCCTAAACAAGCTGAGTGGTCCCCTCTCCCTCGGGGACCCTCAAGTTTAATATGGATGGAGCTTCTTTCGGTAATTCGGGCCCTGTGGGTATTGGAGGTGTTCTTAGAAACCATTTGGGTGGGATTCGAGCTGTTTTTTCAGAAGGAGCGGGGTTCAAAGATTCTAATGAGGCGGAACTTTTTAGCATTAGGAGAGCCTTGACGTTAGAGGTAAGCTTAGGGGGAGTCAAATTAGAAATTGAAAGTGATTCTTCCAACGCTATAAAATGGGCTAGGGGTACAAGGAGACCTTCTTGGAGGTTAATTGCAACTGTTAGGGAGATTAAGGGGTTACTCTCGAGTATGGAGGTTGCCTTCAATCAGATTAGTCGTTCAGCGAATGGTGTAGCAGATTTTTTTGCTAAAAATAGTGTAGAAGGGCCGACTTCAGGCGTTTTGCTTTTATGGCATAGTTTCTATAGTTGTTAGGTATATTTTTTTAGCGTTTTTATTTTCTTGAGCCTAATCTTCATAGACCTTTTGTGCCTTATATCTTTACCTTATTCTTTTCTTTCTTTTTAATGAAATTTCTTCTTTACTGCTAAAAAAAAAAGAAATGTAAACCACCCGTCTTCTTTTAAAAATTCATGCACCCTTGAGCCCTGCCCTGTTTTTGTTCCCTCAGAAGAACAAAATTGGATGAATCAGTTTGTTCATCAATTCCACCCACTCATTTTGATGATTCCCGTTCGATTTTACAACGATACAAATGCCAGTTTCTTTCTCCCATTAGAAAATCATATTCGAGAGCAGAACTCCGATGATTAGGGGATTGATGACAGCAAAGTAGAAATGTGAAGGAACACCAGAGGATGTTACATTAGAAGACGGAGCCAGTAACGTGCCATTCACAGAGGTTCCATTCCTACCTCCACTGCATGCATACACAAAACCAGAAAAATGTAATTGCAAGCTTAATTTCCATCTACTTTAACAGATAGTCATCAAATAAAATGGGTGAAAATGGAATTTTCAGTATAAATTTCATCAGTAAGACTTCTCAAATCTCCCTTTTTAGGGAGGCTACTTTCTAAATATTGAAGTTGACCATATATTTTCTGATGAAGCACGTAGAGAATGATAAAGACATAGTTTGTGTTTAAAATTTGAGCACCATCTAATGATAGTGGCTTATGATGACTTTGGAAATTTGATTGCTAAAAACTATTAATTTTTATAGCCCATCTCACAAGGTTATGATGATAAGATTGAAAAGTTTCCTTCTGCTGTGGGTTATATCATCTATGAATACATTATCCATCCCTTCCAATTACATGCACCCAAGTCTCTCTAGAGCTGCTCTTTTCAACAGAGCTTGACACCAAATGGACTTTGGTGGATCAAATGCCTGCTTGTTTGGGTTGGAGTTAGGCAACAAGACACTCTAACGAGACATACTATTAAATAAATAATGGGTCCCATATATTTGGGTTCATTTTGATAAACGATCAGATGAATATGAAGTATATACAGTTTCACTAGCAACTGATAATTCAAGTCATAATTTCTTGGCTTTATCCATTGATTTTTAGAAGTTTAAAATCAAGGGATAGGATTATCTGATGGAAGTGATTTAAAATTAAGGGATGCGATGACTAATGAAGGTAAAAAACTTCATACACAAACTATTCTTGGGATCCTCTTTACATCACACTCAAATATGTGGACTCTAAGATCCATTTGATGGCACGTCTCTTTAGGGTGTCGTGTTGGAAAAAGTCTCAATAGGGTATTTGTGCTTGTTTTTGGCAGGTTGCTTCTCAGATTTTAAAAGCTGCCTAATGAAGGTTTTTAGATTAAACGGCTCTTTTCGGCATTCCACCAAAATCCGGTGCCTATTAAAATCAGAAGGTCCCAAAGGCAATCCATGAATGTTAAATCATGCTATCTGCATTGTTGTTGTTGAAATGCTATGTCAAGCGAGGTTTGCAACATTTTAAGAAAAAGATGAGAGTAATTTGAAAGCTTCTCAAATACTACAGGCAATCCAGATACTTGAAATACCAGCAGAAATAAAATGGTTGGTGTTACAGCAGGCTATGCTTTAAGTTACTATTGAGAATGGAAGCAAGAAGTTCCGCTCTCATGTCAAAAGAAGAGATGGGCTTGAGATTGGCTTGTACTGTATCAGGTTCCATCAAAACAAATGGAAGATAAAAAGTATCTAGTATTTTGATCAAACATACCTTCCAGGAAATAAACAGGAACCATTGATAACCCTTTTTTCTGAGAGTTACCACAATAACCTTTCAAATTACTGAACATCTAACATACTGGCCCAAATGGACTTGGACGGGCTTTACCCATGACCACCTCTTTGCTTGTCAAAGACTGTTTATTGACATAATGGCCTAAATGGACTTGGACAGACTCTTTACCCTCCTAAAAAGACCATTAATCAACTTCACACACTTATTAACAAGATGGACTAAATGGATTTGGACAGGCTCTTTACTCTAAAAAGTTCATGAGCGCCTCTCTTTGCCGGTCCAAGCCTGTTTATTAAGGCTAATCTGAAGCCGAGTTAAAGCGCATGATCAGCATCAGTCACGTGGGCTTCTGACCTAATCCCAACATAAGTTAGTATCATGCGACATTTCTACCTATCCCGATTTAAGGTAATGAAATGGATGGTCAAAATGAAATATCACCACCACATGGATGTCGCTCTAGTCCTGAATTATGCCAATGGAGAACAAGCACACATGAGTCGAGATTACAAAACAAAATGTTAAAGAATTCTAAAAGCTGGTTTATCTGTACTGAACTTGGCAGATTATCGATCCACCAATGTTTAAGCAACATCAAATATCCTCAGCCATAAATAAAAGGATTGGTTTTATGATCCAATCTATTATTCAGCATCTCAATAATATAACTGTAGCAGCACCATTGCTTCTTTTATCTGGACTGCCAACTCAAGATCCAACGGCCCACTGTATCAGGTGATCTTTCAATGAGTTTATCTGAATGGACCATATGAACAGCCAGATAGACCAAATGAGTGGCCAAATGGTACTTGAAAGTCCTATGTAACAAATATCTACCGTATTTTCGTTTTTACCATGAAAATATCAAGAAAATACTATTTTCCATTAATATCGGGATTTTACCATTTTTCTCGTTACTATTGCCAAAATCCGGTATTGTCGCAATAATAACACTAAAAATCTGGTAATATTGCGATATTAACAGTATTTTTCTAAATTCTTTAAATTATAACCATTGGTTGTGGTTTAATTTTTTTGATAACTTTGACAACGGTATTTATCAATGAACTTATGTGGCATTGGATGGTATTCTATAGTTCAAGAAATGTTAGATGATAACTATCAAAAGAAGTTATTTCTTATACCATACTTTACTTTAATCATAAACTTATTAATGACTATTTCAATTTTAAATTTATTTATATATTTATCATTTTTTTTAATATTATATTTTCTGCAAGATTTTTTCGATAATATCCCAGTAAATAATCCCAAAATTTGAAAAATAGTCCGATATTACCAATAGCTGATAATATCCAGAAAAAGGTATTTGTAACATTGCCTAATGACACTAAATACAAGTCACAACCAAGACGCATAATAAAGTAAAAACATCTAAGTAAACAATATGTATCCCAAAATCATCATAAGAGGTGTAATTTTATAGGAGAAACAACAACCTACCTAATATCCTAATTTAGTTGTCCTATATGGATTTTAGAATTATCCCAAAATAGTTGTCCCATTTAGCATAAGGTGTGTTAAAAATGAATAAGATCATATGTAGTGCTGACTTTATATAGAGAGTTCCTTAAAAAATACCATTTTTCAAATCAGACAACTAAAATGAGAGGGAGGAAGCATTTAACAACTTCTAAAATTAATGCAGGAAAGATGTCATCTACAACAGACCTAAATTCTCATATCTCATTGCTACAGTTAGGTACTAAAATGTATAATAAAGAAACATTAGTTGCACAAACTACTAGGACAAAATTCTAAGTAACTATGTAGGTATCACAGAAAGGATGATATAATACAAATCAAGTCAGTTTCTAGGAGCTAAATCCTGTGCAATGGTTTTAGGATAAATACATAAAAATATTAGTTTTCTGCATAACATGAATCTCCCTGTTACCATTCGAAAAATAAAAGAAAAGAAAAGAAACAAGAATCTCCCTGTTTGTTGGCTGAAAATTGCACACTCATGACTTAGACAAGAAAAAAGTCTTGATTGGTTCTATTTTGGAAGCTTAAAAGATAGCATCTACAACCCCAAGAGATTGGCCTGATGGTCAAGGCATCCACCTCAAGAAGCGGGGTCTTAAGTTTGATTCACGTTCAATTCTAACGGGCTATTTCCCGTAGTTGTTTATTCTATATGTATGGAATTGAGAGGTTTGCATATGCCTCAAGGATTAGTTAGGTTGAAATTGTCCTCTATCCCTATATAAAAAAAATAAAAAATGAATAGCATCTATTGAATCATGGTTTGCTTTAAAAGAAAAAAGCAGGGATCCAACAATTGGCCAATTTGCTGACCTATTTTGGCTATTGATTGCTCAAGAAAGTATTAATAGGTCTTTTTTCTTTTTTAGATTTTTGAACCTGTGCAAAGAAGTACCAAATTATATAGGAATGGAAAGAAATCACAGTGATTGCTTACTAGGGTCTGTAGTAGTAATTTCAGTCTCCCCATTGAAAAAGCATGTCCCTTGTGCCTTTCCCATCTTGATGATAATATGAATCAAAAGCGTATGTTGCATGTGCCTCGACTGTATCCGGGTTGTAGCACTATTGCCCTTGCATAAGAGGAGAGCAATCCACCTTTCCTGGCCCGCATGCCCAATCCAGTGCTGCCTGCAGCAACTTTCTATCCGATGCCTCTTTTGCAACACAATAAATAAGTCTGGTTTGTTTATTGAACAATCTTATTTTGACTTGGATTATGCATGGTTTTTAGTGGCTCCTTTGTATGTGTCTCAATTCATGTATGCTCAGGATAGTTCTTTGTGTAAATGATGATTAGGAAAAAAAGGATTTGATCTATTTTTATCTCACTAAATAAGGGTATTGATTTTTACACCACTATTTTTTCTCATGTTGCACCGCCCTTAAAAGGAAAATTTCAATTTTACCCTTACTTTTGGAGAAAGATGAAAAGAGAGGGAAGGAGGGAATTATGGGTAAATTTGAATTTTCCTTTTAAGGGTGGTGCAAAATTCACTAGCCCTAAATAAGATGGGTGAATTAATACTTGTTTTATCATGGTTCAATTTTGGATCGGAACTAGTGCTAGTTTTGGCTTGATAAACTCTACAAAACTCAAACTGAAACTAGTGATAAACTCTACAAAACTCAAAACTGAAACTAGTGAAATAGCATCATCAGTTCAAATATCCATAGCTTAATTTTTAGAGGCATTGTGAAGAAGTTAGTCTCTGGAGCCATTTACTTGGGCCGAATAAAATGGTTGTCAACCTTTATGTTCATGCAATTGTGATTTATTTTATCGCTTGCAATTCATGTGGTGCTCATCATTAGTATTTATGCATATCAGCATGCATAGTGGGAAGAACGTAAGCCCACATATGTTCAAATGATAAATTGGCAATTGCAGATTGCAGTAAGAGCAAGACACAGCTTTCCTGGGCGCCACTGTAGATCTTTATTCTATATTTATCATGAAACTAAGGGGTTTTTTTTGTAGTATTTTTTGTAATTTTTAAATTCTAATCTCTTCTGGAAGTTTTTGTGTTGGTTGTAAAAATTTGTTTGAGTTTGGAATGCCCGATTTCTTTCCTTTATTGTGCGCTTTATAGTGTGTCCTATGTTCCGTTACATTTTACATGCATCATTCTGATAGCATTCCATCTAACAGTTGATCATACAGGAGTAAACATTCAAGAGCAGGGTTTGCATCTGTCAGCATGGGGGTAACAGTACCACCATCGACCACTCTTATGGGAGCAGATTCCTCAATTGCGATATCGATTTCTACGGTTTTTCTCTTGGCATGTATCTGTTCCTTGATGAATAGGATTGGTTCCTGCAAATTACTAAGGTGGAAACTTTTCCCCCCTCCAAGATTAACTCACAAATGTCAGTAAACAGATTTTCAAGTTCATTTATCTTGTAATACTTTCAATAGCACAAGAGGCTGGTTGGCGGAACCAAGTTCATCAGTGTGTCAAATCTAACCATCTATTCTTTTTTCCACCACAAAAAGGAAAAATAATCTTTGGAAATTTACCATAATAAAGTTTCTTTTAATATGAAACTGAGAACAGATTTTTTTCCCTCTCATGGAGGAATAACATTTTTTCTGAACCAAGTTGTTTTGGAGTAAAACCAGAGATGTACATGCCTTGTCCTGGCTTGGCGTAGCCCAGCCCATTTGCAACCTTGGACAGTTGACCCTCAATAATGCTTAAAAGGTTTAAAATTTATTATGGTGGGTTTTAGACTATTTTCTTATTTATTATGGTAATTAGTGTGCTAAGATATTTTTAGGGAAATGTGATTATTAACTCTTTATATTTTATACTTTGTATTTTATATTTTCCATTTTATAGCTATTTAGACATTATTATATTTTTAATTATTTATTATTAATTAATCGATTAATTAGTTATTGTGTAAAACATCATTTTGATGTCATAATTTGATTGAGTTTGACAACGCGAATTTTGATTAAACTCTATTTTATCTAACCTTAGTTTAAAACGATTCGATCTAAGAGTTGGTTTTTAAAACATAACTGGAAATGGAAGCCATTGAATTAGAACCAACATTATTTAAAAATCTATAATAAATTTGGAACGAACTGAACTCAGCTTTTAAAAATTGACCTAATCCGACTTACCTGCCTCACCCTTTATAGACATAAATTTTGTGCCAGAATCCCTAACTCAATTCACTCGATGCCAGGCTGGGCTCGCGATTCTCTCCTTCCTACCCTACGACTGTGATTCTATCCTCCTGCAATAATGATTCCTCTCGCGCTCTCGGTCCTCTTCATTTCTCCATCTTTTGTGACTCTCGAATCCTCTTTGGCTCTCAATCCTGTGCACAAAGAGGAATAATATTTTTTTATTTTTTTATGTCATTTCCTTTAGGTTTCAGGAATTTATGTGTGGAATTGAGAGTAGGCAGTAATAGCACCAGGCGTTAAAAAATCGGCCATGTTGATATATCGGCTGATATGCAAATATCGGTCGATATGCATATCGGCCGATATTTTTATCTCTCATCTCGATATCGGCATTTTCTCTCTCCTCCAATATCGGAACCGTGAAAAAATAGTGAAAAACTGTAAAAAAACCGTGAAAAACCGCAAAAAACCGTGAGGACCTGTGAAACCTAAACCGTTGAAAACCGTATCGGTGTTTTTAAAAAATAATAATTAAATACCGATATTTATGAATATTGACCGATATTGTGGCCGATATTCGATATGTACGGCCGATACTTATCGTATCAGCCGATATTACTCGGTCTTAAAAAACCGATATATATCGGCCGATACGATATGTATCGGCCGATATTTGTACCTCAGAGTAGCACATGTTTTGATTAGAAAGTCTTATTTTTATAAAAACAACAATCATGATATTTGGGCGTGGATATAAAAAATTAAAAATAGAGGTTTCATTGTTTCAATTTCATGATTTTAAACTACAGTTTTTTTAACAAGAACAGTGTTGCTTGTTTTTCTTTTTCCTGATTTATTTTCCATTTCAGATATGGCTGGAAATTTGGGTACAAAATCAGATCCGACTAACCTGAGTTCAACCATTTATGATATGGGTTAGATTGTGTTTATCAGAACCTGGCCTTTTCCGCCCGTGTTTCACCCAAATTTAGATGGTACTCAAATTAATTATATAATTAAAAATCATAATATAATTTTATATAAATGTATACTTCAGGTAACTCCTTCTCACAGTCCATAATCATTTAAAAAAATGTCAATGATAGAGTGATTCTAAATTTCTAACGAGGATCTTATTTACTCATTCCTTTTCGTAAGAGGCTTATCGCTATTGTATTGTACAAGCTAGAAACAGCATCACTAGTCTCACGTGTACATCAAAGTGGTCAACGTGTATTTATCATGCACCATTCATCAGGTGGGCCCCACTTCAGACTTCAAATCGAGCCAAACCAGATGAAATGCCGAGTTCTTTCTGGAATGAAATCCCGAAGATAACGATTCCAGAACCTTCTCTCTCTCTCTCTCGTTCTATAAAAACGATCATCATCCGTCACTCCTCAGTCGCCTGAATCTCAATTTGGATAAGAAAACCCATCTAAATCGCGGCTGAGTTTGAAATTCAGTCAAAATTGAAATGTCGTCCGACGGTTTCTTCGACCCATTCCGGCGCTCTTTCCCGTGGATACCCATGGCCGTCCGGGAGTGGCCCGAATCAACGGCCCAGATGGACTGGATTGAGACCCCTACTTCGCACATCTTCAAGATTGACGTCCCTGGTACGTCCAGTCTCCAGCAAAAAACCAACTTCATTTTCCTTTCAAAATTTCTTCCCTCTAATAGCTGCTTGCTATGCAGGATGTAGCAAGGAAGATGTGAAAATCCAATTGGAAGAAGGGAACGTGATGGTGGTGAAAGTGGAAGGGCCGAAAGGGGAATCGGATCCACAAGAGGCTATTTGGCACATCCAAGGAAGAAGGGCGAAAGGGGATTTCTCAAGGCAGATTGGATTGCCGGAGAATGTGAAAGCCGATCTGATCAAAGCGCAGGTAGAGAACGGGGTTTTGACTATCGTTGCGCCCAAAGATTCCAGCCCTAAATCGCGATCCAGGAATATACCCATCTCCAGCAAGCTCTAAAAATCAATATAAAAAAAATAAAAAATAAAAGGAGCTAGAGATTTCTGCTAATAAAATATCTAAGATATAAGCTTGAAATCATGAATGTGTTGTAGTCTGGTTTTAGAAGACCGTAAATTTGGTTCGAATAGTGTATTTCAAATATGAACGTTTGAAACATTCTCTATGATTGGAGTGTAACCAAATGCTGCTTGGTACTTACTTTCTCTATTTAACCTAAGATTGGAGTATTACCTGGAATTCTTTTACTGTAGATAGAGGATAATTCTTAACCAGGAAACAGGACGTGATGGGTTCAAACTTCTGGATTAATCTGGTATGTCTTTAGGATTAAGAAGGATCACCTATAGAGATTTTACATTGGATATTCCCAGTTTTTCATTACCTCAACAACAATCTAAGAGTGGCTTGGACTTGAATTAAATTTAAGATTCAAATATAAATGACAGGATGGAATTGGGCTAGCTAGTGGCTAAAAGTATCGTGCCCTTTTTGGTAAATAAATTATTAAAAACAAACATTTTAGTCCAATTACAAATCTAGTTATAAAAAAAACTTGCTTAAATAACAATGTCACCATTCCTTACTTTTACGAACATTTGCTCTTACAGAATCCCTCAATTCACCAGATATCTCTCTCATCTTATGCTAATATTAAACTCATTTTTTAAAGTGTGTGATCATATTAAGTTATCTATCAACAATGATACTTATTCATTTTATTTTAAAATTTAAAGTGATATATATTAAAAAATGGTAAGATATACTGACGTTTGGATTTTCTGCCTCTACACACTTGAATTTGGATTTTCGGGTGAAATTACCATTCTACTCCTACGTTTTAACTCATTCGAAAGAACACCAGCTCATTCGAACGAACATTCGGCATTTGTTTGGATGAATAAAGTTATCCGAACGAATATCGAAGTGTAAATTTAGTTCATTCGAATGAGTGGACAGAATAATGTTCATTCATTCGAATGAATGGATTGGTTCATTCGAACGAATTTATCTGAGATGAATGATTTTTACAGTTCTTCTCTCGCATACCCAAGTGGATGTGAGTGGGGCATCACAATTGATATGTATTAGAAAGGATCTATGCAATTAAAACCTCAAGTCTGAAATTTCCTTTGATGGTTGAAAATTGTAGGCAAAATTCATAAATTTGAAGCTAATTTTGTGACGCCTCGAAATTTTAAAAAATATTAAAGAAATCAAAATTGTATTAATTAATTGAAATTAATGTGAATTAATCAATTAATTAGGAAATATAAAAATAGGATTAATTGAGGAAATTAATCTATAAATTAATGTCGGGTATCATGATCGAAAATCTAACGTATAAGATTTAATTAAGAATGATTGGGTGACGACGTGTCACGCCAAGTCAAAAAGGACCCGAATGGAATACCTTAAAAACTCAAGACATAAGGGGAATGGAAAAACCAAGATAAGTGTTTGACCAAGTCATACAGTGGAGGTTCCACCTCCACCGTGTGAATAGTAACTGCATGAACTGTACCGTGAATAGTGCTGTGAACAGTAGCCCATTCCATTTTACATGCGCACAGCAGGGGAATGGAAAAACCAAGATAAGTGTTTGACCAAGTCATAGGGTGGAGGTTCCACCTCCACCGTGTGAATAGTAACTGCGTGAACTGTACCGTGAATAGTGCTGTGAACAGTAGCTCATTCCATTTTACATGCGCACAGCAGTGGGTTGTTCCCACTTCCTATGTACACGGCACCCACTCCCCACTACCCCATACACACGATAGTCTTTTACTCTTTCCTTCATATACGAACGATACTTCTTCCCCCGCTTTTCTTTATCCTCTTCGTTCTCTTCACCCCTTCGACTCTACCTTCCCTCTTCTTACTTCTGCTTTTATTTCAACCCTTTTGATCTTTTAATATTCTATTCTTATAATTAATAAAGAAATCATTAACTATGATAAGAACAGTAATTAACATTAATTAAAAGAAAAATGATATTTTTCTTCACCACCTCTAATCCCTTTCCACAATCCCATTTTAATAAACAATTTCAGGGATTTGAACCTGATTCCTGAATTGTGGCGAATACCCTACAATTCTCGAATCAGTCCCATTTTCATTTAATTAATCCGAATTCGTCCAGGGTTGATTTTAAATCACCCTAGACTCTTATTTAAATCTAAATATTAATTTAGAAAAATTGTACCAACCTTTCAAGATGCTTTTCGTAATCCCTTTTCCTCTTCCCTTTTTCGCCTTTCCCTCTTTTACTTCATTTCCTCGCTTGAGAGTAGTAGTGCAGAAGGTGTTCTCAGTGGAAGATATGGGAGATAGATTATTGCAGTGTAAAGAAAAGTGGGGGATGAAATGTCGTTCGCATATGAAGAAAAGAGGGAAAGACTGTCGTGTGTATGGGGTAGTGGGGAGTGGGTGCCTTGTGCATAGGAAGTGGGAACAACCCACCTATTCACGGTATTGTTCACGCAGTTACTATCACTTCCACCGTATGACTTGGTCAAACACTTATCTTGGCTTTTCCATTCCCCTTATGCCCTTAAGTCTTTAAGGTATTTCATTCGGGTCCTTTTTTACTTGACTTTTCCATTCCCCTTATTGCCAATGATTAGAACTGTTTAAATGGAAAGTGTGATAGAAAGAAATGCATGGGCATGAGAGGGGTTTGCATTGATTCATGTACCATGGAATTTGTATCATGTTGATTTACTGAGTTATCAAAAGTATGTTGATTACGAATTGATTTATGAAATGATTATGAACTGATTTCAAATGCTTTATATATATGAGTATATGAATTGATTTTGAAATATGGGGTGGGGATGATTTCAACTAAATTATATGATACGAAGAACTTGTATGTTTTTCTCCGATTTTTATATATATCATGTTGATACCCACTTTGATGGGAAATCCTACTGGGCGTTGACTAAGCCCACAATATTCTATTCTTTTAGAAATTAATACAGGAAAGGAGAAGATGATGAGGCTGGACCAAGTACTAACCATGCATAGATGAGGATGGCGCAAGTTGAGAACTGCGAAGAGTCTACTTGTTAATATTAGTTGAGAATGAACAATTTAGTAGGATTGAGTTAATTGAGAATTTGGGTTATTGTAATTAAACCTTTGATTTGAGAAATAAATATTATGGAGATTATGCTTTGCTTAGATTGAGAAAGATTGAATGATGGATTTAAATGAATGTACTTATTTTCGCATTATTTTAAGTTAGTGTGTTGCTAAGTTTATGTGGAGTCTTTCCATGTGTACACACTGATTGGGCCAGTTAAGGGTTGAATCTTTGGATTCGGTTTTGACTCGCGCTCTGATAATTAGGGAGAAAAGGGAGGGGCGCTACAATTGGTATCAGAGTGAAACTGAAAGTCTTGAGTTCGCAAAGTAAGACTAATACGGTATCATGTCTCACTGACAGATAAGAATCCCAGCTGACCAACTCTTCGGAGTCTGCTGCAGGGGGGCTGGATTAATTTACTTTGTTGAGAATCAGACTGTAAGCATTCAATTTGATAGGCGTGTGGGTGTGGGAATTTGTCCGACGTTGCCCAGGAGATAGAGAATCCGGGGGTTTATAAGGAGCACCCCTCCACATAGCACAACGTGTTTTGGGCCTCGGAGTGAGTTAGGCCCAATGCAAAGTCGTGTGGTTATTTTTGACCCAAAGCGGACAATATTGTGCTAGAACGGGGAGGATCGTGACAAATGGTATCCAAGCACGGTTCAACCCTTTGCTTGTGTGGGCTCCCTATGTTGTAGCCAAGCTGAAAACAGCTCTGGGTCTAAGTGGGGTGGATTGTAATGCCCAGGCCCAGACGTCTGGCTCAAAGGCATGTAAGCCTAGCCGCGCTGGGAGAAGAGAGAGAGCCAACTCTCTCTCAAAAGATAGAAAATCCAGAGATTTATAAGAGGGAGCACCCCTGGTAGTACGCTTTTTGGACCTGGGAATGAGTCAGGCCCAATGCAAAGTCATGCAAGTCTTTTTGACCTAAAGCAAACAATATTGTGTTGGGACGAGACGGGTCATGACATCATCTCGCTCAAAATAAGTTTTTTATTTTTTCTTATTTTTCTCATATTTTCTATATTGTTTTTATAATAATTTAAAAAGAGAGAGAGAGAAATCGTTGAGGCAATTTATCCCTATAACGATATGTATTAACGACACAGTTGTATTGGCCAATATGTATGAGTTGTCGTTATCTTAACCGTGGATCTCCTTCTATAATTTAAATCGAAATATTATGATTTACCATATATATGACAAACGACATAAATGTGACGTGATTGTTCTTTGTGTCTACTTTGTATAAATTTTGAAGAAGTTTAACACAAAAGGAATTATATTGAAAATTAAACAATATAACGTAGTTTCTTTTGAAATGGTGAAAACAATCCAGATTCTAGTTTTATTCTTTTTCTACAATTTATCATATTCAAAATTCCAAATTAAAAAATCATCAAAGAATATGAGTTATAACTTAGATCATCGAGAGACATTCAATCAATTTATCTATCGAGAGACATTGAAGAAGAAAGCATTATAACTCTATTGTTAAAAATAAGAAAATCACTCATATTTCTTCATAGACATTAGTACACTCTCAATTTATCTAAATCTCATAAATTTCTATATGGTTGTTTGTAAAACATATAGTTCAAAAACTTAAAACACACATCCAATATAAAAAAATTTATAAAACCTATTGACTTAATCGATTCAAAGTTTTATAAAATTCAACTTTTTCAAATTTTTAAATTTTATTTAGAGTTTAACCTAATCACAATGCACGATAGGGCTGCCCTGTCTTGACTTTGTACAAATTTTTAGGTTTAGTTAAATGATGATTGAGCTTACGATGGGTTTTGTTTCAATAATATCTAATCTAAATCATGATTGAATGAAGGTGGGCCAATCTGGTATTTTATCTTCTATTTTTTTTTTAATAATATGAGTATCCTCACCTCACATTGAAAGTAAAACTAATCTTACAGACATATATAAACCCTCAATTCACACACATCAAACAAGTCTATAGGAAGTGGCTCGTTAAAGTTGACGACTAGAGATAGCAACGTTCATTGCACCCGAAGTCGTGATGTCTTTTCAAGTAAGATAAAAGAAGAACTCAATGACTTTGGACCTAGCAAATTACATTACTTTTAATTATATAAATTATAATTTGAAATTTTATTAATTTACACTTGATCTGAAATCTAATTAATTAAAAATATTCAATAAACATTATTAATTCAAAATCTTATCAAATTGAATTAATTTAAATTTACTTACATGAGATTTTGAATTTTTAAACTATGATTTATCTTCTTCACAAGAAGTTTAACAATCTTCCAATGAAATACTCAATTATTTAGAAATTTGGGGTACATAAGGCATTTGGTTGAAAAAATTTGGCTTTTGTACTGGTGTGATTTTCTTTTGTAAAGTAATTGAATTGGAAAATAATGATTTTTTAAAAAGTTAAAAGTATTGGCCTACTAGTTTATTTGGATTTTGGACTGGAGTGGGGGGACGGGTGGTTTGGTGTTAGACTGATTTCTTAGAATTTAATTTATTTATAGTATTTGTGGCACATATGAAGGATGTCAAAATCTTACTGCAATGAATAAGATAAGATCATCCACTTAAAGTTGCACCTTCAGTACATATTAACGACGTTTTAATACCTAATTAGTAAGTTATTTTTAATTTTGATATTTTTAATAATTCATAGAAATATGTATGATGTTGTTTCAATATCACAGTTCAGAGTGGTTTGATTCAGTTGTTGAATCTAATTTAATCAAATTGTGATAAAAAAAATAGTTTGATTAACTGTTCAAATTTTAAAATAATGGTTCAAGATATAAGACTGTTATACGAAGAGTTTACCAAAAAAAATAATTTGGAAAATTGGATTTTCAAATTATATGCGTGTTACATGAGAGTTGACGCGTATTAGAGAGAAGAGTTGACCTACCATGTATATCTTATTATATCCTTGTCAAGTTCCCTGATTAAGGGTTTCTATACTTAGACCCTACCATGTATATCTTATTCCATCTTTGTCAAGTTCCCTGATTAAGGGCTTCCATACTTAGACATGTACATCTATATATATACTGTATAATGAGAAGGGCCATTGAGCCAATTATTCCACAATTCTTCATGGTACAGAGCCACACCTCGATTCCCTAAAATCTTTAAATTTTTTTTCCTTCTCTCTCTTGACAACAACGGCAGTCCTGTGTTGACCTCTGTTCGCTTTCGGTTTTGCCTTCCTTCTTCACCGTCCCGAGCGGCGGCGGCGGCGGCTTTCCCGGTTGCTCTCTCCGACCACTCCTTCCTGCAACAGATCTCTCCAAGCCGCCTTGTCTGTCCACGGTCCCCATCTCTTCCGGCGTACAGATCTGTTAACTCCTCTCACCGTCGCCTCAGATCTGGTCGTTCTTCTTCATCGCAGGTATGCCTCTCGCGCCCAGGCCTTCTTCTTCATCGCTAGTCTGCTGAGGCACCTCTCCGTTTAGCCTTCTGTTCTCTCCCTCACCGCCGATCTGATCTGACCTTAGATCTGAATCGGTGACAGAGCATCTTCCTGTCGATCTGCTGCTGCACTTCTCTGATTCACAGCAGCCACCGGTCTGCTGAGGCACCTCTCCGTTCAACCTTCTTCTCTCTCCCTCATCGTCGATCTGATTTGATCTTAAATTAATCCCGCCTACACCGCCTAGCTTGCATTGGATCAGAACCTCATTAGCATTCTTATTACGACCCTCTCTGAACCTGTCCTTGTACAGGTTGTTGGCCTCTCTTCCTCTTGTGAGATTTGGAACTGTCTGCAACGCAATTTTTCACAGCATTCTCTTGGCAATGCAACTCATTTGCGCATTGTTGAGCACTGAAAATTACCATTTTATCCTTTAATTTTGGATTAGTTAGCCTTTGATTTGTGAATATTAGATGCATTTAATAGAGTTTTTAAGTTTTGCAGTATATTTGTGAGAATAAAAAAAAATGAATTAAAATGGAGAAAAGTGGGTCCATAATCCTATTTTTGGAAATTTTATAATTTTTACCACCTAATTTGATTTGGAATTATTGTAAATTATTATAATTCAGATCCGGATATGAGAGTTTGAATTATAATAATATTTTTTAGACTGTGTTACATTGTAAAGGTGGTAGAAATTTATAAACACACAAATGGACCCACTGTTCGAATCTGAAGTCTGAAGACAAAGTCTGCAATTGGAAGCCAATGAGCCAAAGTCCACCAATAGTCTGGGTTAGATAAAAGTTCAAGTATGGGATCCAAGTCCAAAAGATCAAGTGGGACCAGTGAATTTCGTTTGAAGGATGGTGCATTATCTGCAAAATTCGGCGTTTGAAAAAGACAGTGGATTTGGATAAAAGATAGTGGATTTGAATAAAAGACAGGGATAATGATAAAAGAGTTTGAATCAAAGGAGAGATAAGAATGAAAGATAAGGAAGAGAGGGATAAGGAGATGAAGGAGTTAGCCGACCTTAACAGAGAGAAATTTTGAATTTGAATGGGTCTCTTATCTTGGCTGAATTTGAAGGGTCCCTTATCTCATCTCTTTTGACTCCTATAAATTGATGGCTTTTGATCCATTGAATATTGAACCGGGCAAGACATTGAAGGCTGAAGTGGACGACGAAAGACAGGAGAAAAATAAATAATTTCTTATAAGTTATTTTATTTTTTTCATTTAAAGTCCAAAAGAATTGTAATTCATTTTCGAATTTTTAAATAAAATTCATGGCGGTTTGTTTAGATGTATGATATTCCCAATTATTAAATATCTAATAATGATAGTTTCCAATTTTATTTTAATTCTTTTTAAGAACTTTATGAAGCAAATTAATTTTAGGATTTTTCAAGGAAAAGTGGAATCCCCTTTTAGGATCAGTGGGACTTGCCGTCTCTCCAGTTTAAGGTTCTTATCAAGAACAATTGTTTTAGATTTGGGGAAACACAAGTTTAAAACCCGCTCAAGCCTAAGGCTTGATCTGAAAAATTCTGATTTAATAATTATTTTAATTAGAATTTTAGTAAATAAGAAACTTGAATTATATTTAATAATTCCAGAATATTTCATATTCTAGGCCATGTATTTGTTTTTAAATCGGATTACATGGCACTTCGATGTTTGACCCGATTCCATTGTAGACTATGTAAAAAAATTATTTTTCTTTTTCTCAAAAATTCGTTAAAACAATTTATTGTTCTAAATTAAGATGATAACTAAATGTTTTAGAAAACTATTTCCTTAAATCACATTTTTTTTAATAGTGTCATTTTCTATTTCATACATATATTTTGTCGGTTTCCCTTGGGTACGACCTCGCACTCATACTCTATACTATAAACCGGTTCGTACGCTTGCGAGTAAATTAAAATTCACATCACGTATTCAAGTATGCACTATCTCCAAAGGTACAAAGACTATTTCTGGATATTTGCAACATGCCAAATCCATTGCTGATGCTCTTGCCGCTATCAATCAACTGATCTCTAATGATGACCTCGTTACTTCTGTTCTACGTGGTCTTAGCCCCGACTATTCCATGTTTTACACTACTACCATCATCACTCCTCCACTTCGGGTGTTTCAAGATCTCCACTCTCGACTACTATTATTTGAGTCCCAACTTACACATTTGGGACAATGTACCCCGTCTGACAACCCTAGCAACGTACCTCACACTGCTCTTCTCTCATCTCACGGGCGTGGTTCCTATGGTCGTGGTGGTTGTGGTCATCAAGGTTGCCTTGACAATGGTAGAGGTGGTCGCGACAATCGTGGTCGCGGACGTTCATCAAATTCTTCCAACATTCTTGGACATCCTCCGTCTGCTGCCCTTCAGTGTCAGATCTGCTCCAGGTATGGACATAGTGCTTCAAATTACTATCAGCGCCACCATCAAGAGCCTCCGTTTGAGCCTGATCTTCCATCCACCTTTGCTGGTCTGCAGATTGCTCCTCCAGCTGATCACAATTGGTACCCTGATACAGGTGCTACCAATCATATGACAGGTGATGCCCACTCACTCCTCTCTCGGTTTGCCTACAGTGGTACTGATCAAGTTGTTCTGGGTAACAGTGACTCCCTCCCCCTGCACACATTGGTACTTTATCTCTTTCTTCAGCCTCCTCTACATTTCATCTTTCTCATGTTCTCCATGTTCCCCACATGCACAAAAACTTGTTACATGTCGCTCAATTCACAAAAGATAACTCTGTTAGTTTTACTTTCTTCCCTTGGGGATTTGTTATTCGTGACTTATGTGCAGGTGTTCTTTTGTTTCAGGGCCAATGTGAAGCCGGCCTATACCCCTATCAAAGCCTACTACTCGTACCACACATGCGTTAACTGCATCATGCTCTTCTTCGTCAATCTGGCACCAGCGTCTTGGGCATCCCTCTACTAAAGTGCTTCAAGTTTTAGCCACCAATAAATGTTTAGGCTCTTCTTTTAAGTTCTCTCGTTCCCCTTTTTGTAGTGATTGTGCTTTGGGCAAGTCTACGCGACTCCCTTTTTCAGTTCGTACTCATTGTACTCCTTAACCTTTTTATTTAATTCATTCGGATGTTTGGATGTCTCTAGTTTTATCAGTTTCTGGCTTTCATTATTATGTTTTATTCACAAATGATTACACGCGTTTTTCTTGGATTTTTCCAATGCGCCATAAATTGAAAGTTTATACTCATTTTCATCACTTTCTTATGTTTGTTGAAAATTATTTTTCTACTTCCATTAATTTTTTTCAAAGTGATGGTGGTAAGGAGTAAAATAATCACTCATTTCACAACTTGTGTGTGCAAAAATGGATCATTCACCTTCTATCCTGTTCACATACTTCACAGCAAAATGGTCTTGCTGAACACGAACACCGATATCTCTCCGAAATGGGTAGCACCCTACTCCTTGCGTCTCATCTCCCTCATCACCTCTGGGTTGAGGCACTGTTAACTGCTGTATATCTAGTTAATCGACTCCCGAAACCACTTCTTCAATGGTCATCACCCTACCAGAAGCTTTATGGTACCAAACCTGCTTATCTCACACTACACACTTTTGGATGTGCTTGTTACCCTTACTTGGGTGATTATACTACTAACAAACTCCAACCTCGATCGGTTGAGTGTGTGTTTCTTGGTTACAGTGATCATCACAGGGGCTTCAGGTGTCTGCATCCTTCTTCCGGCAGAGTCTACATCTCCAGGCATGTATTATTCAATGAAGTTGTCTTTCCCTACGCCACGGCTACCGAGCGACATACAACTTCTCCCTCTTCTGATATGGTCTTCCTTCCTGTTAGCACCATCTCACAGGAGCCTTCTATCCTTCCTACCTCTCTGGCAGTAGCATCAACCTCTCCTCTAGTGCCACCTGTTTCACCACCTGTCTCATCACCGCCTTCACTACCAAGACCAGCTATGCCTTCTGCTGTCATCTCCTTTCCAGCTCTTGCTCCACCCCCGCCGGATAATGATCATCCTATGGTGACTAGCGCTAAAGCCGGCATCTCCAAGCCCAAACAGTGGGCCCATTTTTCTACTCGCCATCCACTACCTCAGGCACTTTCTTCTATGGTCCCTACTACCTCTGACTTTGAGCCCACTAGCTATACTCAAGTTGTTCATTCTGCGGAACGGCGTCAAGCAATGAATGATGAATTCAATGCTCTTCTCCGGCAAAGAACCTGGTCTCTTGTTCCGCAGCCGCTGCCGAATTGCAACCATGTCTGTTGTAAGTGGGTCTTCAATATCAAACGACTTTCCGATGGCAGTATTGAGCATTACAAAGCCCGATTTGTTGCTAAGGGCTTTCATCAGCAGGCCAGTATCAATTATGATGAGACATTCACTCCTGTTGTCAAGCCCACTACTATTCGCATTGTTCTTAGTCTTGCTGTCACTTCTGATTGGCCCATTCACCAGCTGGACGTCAAGAATGTCCTTTCTTCATGGACATCTTACAGAAGAAGTTTATATGACTCAACCTCCTGGCTTCGTTGATTCTAATTGTCCTCATCATGTCTACAAATTACACAAAGCTATTTATGGTTTGAAACAAGCACCTGGAGCGTGGTTTCAACGGTTCAGCTCCTTCATTCTCTCTCATGGTTTTGTTCAAATTAAAGCTGATAGCTCTATGTTCACATATCGAAATGACAAAGGTGTTATGGTTCTTCTTCTTTATGTTGATGACATCGTATTGACCGGCAATTCTTCGTCGCTTTTTCAATCTTTCACTCGCAGCCTGGGTACTCAATTTGAAATCAAGGAACTTGGTGCTCTACATTACTTGTTGGGCCTTGAGGTGACTAAGCATTCTAACGGGTTACATTTGTCTCAAACTAAATATACCCTTGATCTTTTTTGTCGCAGTCAAATGCTTGACTGTAAGCCTTGCTCCACCCCTGTTGCTGCCAAGACTCAATTATCTTCTACCACCGGTGATCCACTAACGGACCCCTCTCCGTATCTTCAGATTGTTGGTGCTCTTCTCTATCTCACACTCACTAGGCCCGATGTTGCTTATGCAGTGCATATTGTCTCTCAGTTTATGAGGCAACCCCGAACGTCTCATTTTGATGCTGTCAAGCGCATTCTCCGTTATCTCAAAGACTCTCTGGGATGTGGGCTACATCTCAAGCGTGCGACACAATCTTTCCGCCTGATTGCGTACTCTGATGCTAATTGGGCTTGTTGTTCTGATAGTAGACGCTTCTACTACCAGTTACTGTATCTTCTTGGGTCCCAAATTAATTTCTTGGTCTGCCAAGAAGCAACCCACAGTCTCTCGGTCAAGTGCTAAAGCTGAATATAGGGCCCTTGCCTATACATGTGCGGATACTGTCTGGATTCAACATCTTTTCCGAGACCTTGGTTTTCCTCTCTTCTCCGACTGTCCTTTTTTGCGATAATCTCAGTACCACGTATATGGCCGCTAATCCTGTGTTTTATGCTCAGACTAAACACATTGAGTTTGATTATCATTTCCTCTGCGAACGTGTCACCGCTAACACTCATCAGATTCAGTTTGTCTGCTCTGAGGATCAACTCACAGATATCTTCACCAAGGGGTTATCGTCGCCGCGCTTCTCCAAACTTAGTTCCAACCTCATTGCTTTACCACAGTCGAGTTTGCGGGGGAGTATTAGAGAGAAGGGTTGACCTACCATGTATATCTTATTCTATCCTTGTCAAGTTCCCTGATTAAGGGCTTCCATACTTAGACCCTACCATGTATATCTTATTCCATCCTTGTCAAGTTCTATGATAAAGGGCTTCCATACTTAGACCTGTACATCTATATATACATTGTATAATGAGAAGGGCCATTGAGCCAACTATTCCACAATTCTTCAACGCGTAAAAAACACAAGTTTGCAAAGTGGAATAATGAGTTTATGACTGAGTATCAACTTTGAATTGAATGGTATAAGACTATAAGTAATGTCCATAGTGACAGCCGATGACGAAGCAAATGTGATTATTGTTTCTCACTTTCGACTTTGAGTTTAAGGTCCCAACCTCTAAAAACAACAATGGATTCTGAATGAGGAAAAAACAAATTGCTTCGTCGGTGTTAGATGAGCGGCTCGCCGATTCATTTTTTAAATGATTTGTACGAAAAAGATGAAGAATAAAATGAGAATTATATAAAATAATTTGAAAATCTGTATCAAATAAAAGAAAACGCCCATGTAAATATGGGCACCCCAAATTATTTGTTGCAGATTTACTTAGTGAATATTTATATATATAGAATTAGTCTCCGTCTCACCTTTGCGTGCATGGGATATTTATGTTATAAAAAACACTAGAAGATCTAAAAGTATTATATCAAAGTCAATATGCATTTGGCTATAATCTAATCTGATCTTGTGAAAAATATACTGTTTCATAAGCATTATTGAATGTTTAAATAGTGACTCAAATTTTTTAATCCAAATTACTTAAAATAGCTGACCATTCTAATACGGGCAAAATCTTTTAAGAGAAATGAGATAGAGTGAAATTCTCATTTTACCTCTACCGATGTACTGCTCATCAAGTAGCGGTGAACCGATATGCAGAACATAAACATGTAGAGTGGCTTGTTATCGGTTCACCGGTACTTAATAAACGGTACAGTAGTAGAAATAAAATGAGAATTTCACCTTATTCCATATCTCCTAAAATATTTTGTTCGTATTAGAATATGCATCCCTCGAAATTTGTATCTCTATTTCGAATTAGAAAACGTCCGGATGTGATGAACCCATTAAGGGGTAAGATGGTGGTTGAAAGAAGAAAAAAATCTTTTATTTCTATATATAGCTACAGTTAAAATGAGGGTAAATATATTATACGACAGACAGATAGAATGACAGATGTCGAAATGTTAAAAGAGCGTCCTTTAATGTCCTAAGAGCAAGTGGTGTGGGATGGCTATATATGGCTGGCTATGTCACTAAATATAGCCGGCCATATAATTAAATAGTATTTTTTTTATGACATGGCTGGCTATAATTTTTAGCCAGCCTCGTCACACGGTATAGTGTTAACTAGAATGGCTACTTTTTAATATTTTATTATTATTTTTTTATGTACATTTTTTTAACAAATTTTTAAAAAATAAATATAAAGACATTACATATTTTTTCACAAGTAATTAAATAAATTAACAAAACATATATATTTTCTCACTAGTAATTAAATAAATTAAAAAACATACATATTCTCTCACAAGAAATTAAATATATTAAAAAGACATACATATTTGTGATGCTGGAAATAAATAAATTAAAAAGACATTACATACTCTAGTATAAATAAAAATACATTACATATGATCGTCACCTTGAGTTAATTTATTTATGATTGCATTTTGTTGTGCAATGATCCACGCTTTTTCCATTTCTGTTGCCGCCTTTGATGGATCTCGACTCATTATATATCTTTCAAATTCTATATCAGCCATCCTTTCTTTTGTTTTTATCTCCAGCTGTTTAGTCCGCTCTTTCTCCAAAGTTGATTGTATCTCTAGCTGTTTAGTTCGTTCTTTCTCCATGCTAACTTTAAGTCTCAATTGCTCTCCTTCGATTCCTGCTTCGGCAAACATGCGGCCTTGTTCAGTTAAATCTTGCATTTTCTCTTCTTCGCTGCTTTTCGTCAAGCAGGGCGTGTGTCATGCTCTTCTTCATAATCGGTTGGTGGGTCGTCATCGCCAAGGTTTATTGAACTTGGAGTTGATACTCCAGGAGTTGATACTCCAGGAGTTGATGAACCTACACTAGGAGTTGATGAACCTGGTGTTGTTGGAATCGATTCAGAGAAATCTCCAATCTCATTAATATCCAGATCAATAATACCTCTCTTACTTCTTTGTTGAGTTGGCTTGTGTTTAGCGTTGCAATGGATCCTCCATTTTGGCGAATCCCGAAGCACATTCCAACAATGTTCGAACTTAAATTCATGGCCTTCTTGAATTCTATATACTTCTCTAGCAGTGTCCATCTATATAAAATAATCAATAATTGAAATTAAGAATTTTAATGAAAATAAAAATATGATTTTAAAAAAACAAAGTAATAAACTTACTATATCTTTATTGTTGAAACCACTGGCCGGAGTGTCTTTGACATTTTGGTAAAATCCTGAAAATTTGTTTACTTTTGTTTGGAAGGCTGAAAAACGATTCATCAGACCACTGCTATTTCTTTCTGTCGTGCCTCCAACTTGGCTAACAAAATGAATGTGAATTCGTTCCCACAGTCGACTTCTATTTTGATCTGTACCTACCACTGGATCTTCACCAATCATGATCCATGCTTTGCACAGTGCTACATCTTCTTGATTAGACCAATTTTTGTTCTTTTGCTTTTGTGGGGGTTGTGATTGCGAAGCTTGATAAGATGGATTTTGGAATTGAGGTGCGTATTGGGGATGATGTGGGAATTTAAATTGGGATGCGTATTGGGGATATTGTGAGTATTGGAACTGGGGTTGGGATATGTATCCAGATTCGGCTGAATCTTGAGGCTGCCACCCAAAATTGAATTGTGGTGGTAGTTCAGAGTTTCCAGATTGGTTCATGAATGGAGGTTGATGATCCATAGAGTTTCGAAGGATGTGAAGTGTTGAAGAATACTAATCGAGAGAAATGAGTGTTGAAGGACAAGAATTGAGTGAAATGAGTGTGGTATTTATAGAGAATTCCCAACGGCTAGATTCCCAACGGCTAGATTCCCAACTGCTAGATTCCCAAAGACTATATTCCAACGGCTAAATTCCCAACGACTGTATTCCCAACGGCTATATTCCAACGGCTAGATTCCCAACGGCTATATTCCAACGGCTAGATTCCCAACGGTTATATTCCAACGGCTAGATGCCCAACGGCTAGATTCCCAACTGCTAGATTCCCAACAGCTATATTCCAACGGCTAGATTCCCAACGGCTATATTCCAACGGCTAGATTCCCAACGGCTATATAAACCACTGATTTTCTATTTTGTAATTGCTCAAGTCCATTTCATCTTCTTTGATCCCTCAGATCCATTCTTGTCTACTTTGACTCCTCCAAATTCTCTTATTTGAATCATCATTTTCATTATATATACAATATGGCTTCATCATCACGGTCTCTTCCAGTGTCCGAGTCTGAATCTTCAGAAAATTCATCAGATTCTAATCGGGAGACGGTTTTTCAATTCCATCAGAGACGGATGAAAACAATTCTGGGCATGTTCACGCCTAATGTAATAAAAGCATTATGTCAACCTCCAAAGAGAAGATATATTAGGTGCAATCGAGAGGAGGCAGCCCAACAACTCTTTAAAAATTACTTCGCCGAAAATCCTGTTTTTCCACCTGAGTACTTTCATAAACGGTTTTGGATGCGACGAGAGTTGTTTCTTCGCATTATGAACGATGTTGAAGCTTATGACAACTTCTTTAAACAAAAACCCAATGCTACTGGTCGTATGGAGTGCACGCCTATACAGAAGATGACAGCTGCGATACGTATACTCGCATATGGAATTTCAGCGGATCTTTGTGATGAGTACATAAAGGTTGGCCAGCGCATTGCAATCAAAAGCTTGAAGAGGTTTTGTGATGCTGTAATTGCATTGTATGCGGAGCAGTACCTACGCTCACCAAATGAAGACAACATTGCACGTTTGCTTGAAGAAGGGAAGGAAAGAGGATTTCCAGGTATGCTTGGCTCTATAGATTGTATGCATTGGGAATGGAAGAACTGTCCTTCAGCGTGGCATGGCACGTACAAGGGGAGAAGTGGTAAGCCTACCCTCATATTGGAGGCAGTTGCATCAAAAAATCTGTGGATTTGGCATGCTTTTTTTGGTATGGCTGGGTCACACAATGACGTGAATGTCTTAGATCATTCCCCAGTATTCAAACGTATCATCAATGGTACAACGCCTTCGGTTAATTACGAGGTAAGTGGAAACCAACGTACGTTCGGGTATTACCTATCTGATGGTATATATCCTAAGTGGGCAACTTTGGTGCAGACCATCCAGCATCCAACTACTGGAAAAGAGAAATTGTTTGCCCAAAGACAAGAAGCCATTAGGAAGGATGTTGAACGGGCGTTTGGCGTGCTGCAGATAAAGTGGGCTTTAACGCATGGACCGGTGTATTATTGGAAAAAAGAAGACCTGAGCAAGATAATGAAAACGTGCATCATTCTGCATAATATGATCATAGAAGATGAACACGACACCAACATTGAAGAATGGACACCTCCGACAGATGAGCCAGTTTGTCTTCCACACTACAATCAAGATCGATCATTTTTAGCGGCACAGATTTCCACTCGGCTTAACAGGATTTGCAATGCAGATAACAATCTGGATCTCAGGAGAGATCTCATGGAACATTTGTGGAATAAATTTAGTAATGAAGAAGTTTAAAGAGAATATTTTTAGAAATGTAATTTTTCATATTGTTTGCGATGAATAAAATATTATTTTTAATATTTTTGTTTCTCAATAGCTATAATTTTAATTTTTTGTACAGAATAATTTTAATTTTTTGTTTCTCATATATTTTATTTACAAATGTAAAGGAAAAAAAATCAAAAGGTAAAGAGTTATTTTTTATTTTTTTATAAAAAATAAAATAATAAAGTAAAGAAAAAAAATAATTATTTGCCCTAATATACAAATTATACCCAAAAACAAAACAAAAAATCCAAAATAATCAAATAAATAAATAAAAGGAGAAAATCAAAAAAATCTAAAACTATATACAAGTTATACATATACATATACATATACATATATATATATATATATAAAGAGGAGAGAGAGAGAATAGCTGGCTACATGGTTGCTACCTGTAGCCAGCTATTTAATTACAAGTAATGTGGACTCCACAGTTTAACCATTGCTACACCACACATGCACGGTGGCCATATGGCCAGCTAGCTGGCCATATGGACACTACACCACTTGCTCTAATAAACGTCATCCAGCGAAAAATGCTTTTTCGGATGATTGTGTTGTGTTCTAACTTCAAAGTGGTCCTTAAAATTTGCAAGTTGGCTGGTAGGAAACATAAGATATGACATTATTTAATGGTAATAGGTACCATTACCATTAATTAAACATGGAATCGTTGTGAGTTGGGGTAGGTGGGAAAGCTGACACTACCGTTTACTTTCAGTGCTTCAAGTGAATTAAAAAGAAAAAAATTATATTAAAAACCTCCAAGTAGCAAATCTATATTCTCTCTATTCTAATTAAAGTCTCTCGTATGGACTTTAAAATTATTTTTAAATAGTTGTCCCATTTAACATAAAATATATTATAAATAGATGAAATCACATGAAGTGCTAGTCTTTTATAAAGAGTTGCTTAAAAAATACAAATTTTCAAATGAGACAACTAAAATAAGATAGAGAGAGTATTACTTTAGTGTTATAGTATATAATTCATTGACTTCAAGTTTCTTTCATCTTAAGTTACATTCTTTTGTAAATTCTCATGAATAAAATCTAAAATGTAGACTCTAAGTTAAAATCTTATTGAATCAAATATTTTACATGATTTTTTCAATTCAATTCAATTTTTTTTAAAAAAAAATAAAACTCATGAATTCATTTAACTTAAAATCTTATTAAGTTGAGTTAATTGAAATAGACTCTTTTGAATAATTTTTAGTTTTTAAATGATTCAATCTATCTAAAAAATTATATAAACATAGAGATCTGATCTCTAGAAGAGGTCTCTTTCAATTGCAAAGATCAAGTGATGTCATTCACTGTGTATATTTGAAATTATTGATTCATTTACAATTAACAACAGAGACAAGGGAGGGTTTTGAAATTGAAAGAAATTCATTTACAATTAATTGAAGGAATGGTGGGAAGTGGCTACCAAACGTATTGACTGATTCATTTGCATCCATACATATTAAGTCCATTTCACACTTTCCTTCGTTTCCCACAATTAATTAATTAATTAAACGAAGACTCCGCAATCAACTTCAAACGACTTAATGATTAAAACGTCTCTAGTTCACAAAACTAAATTTTAAACGCGTTTTCTTTTTTACATTATTTACATAATGGTTAGCCAATTGAGAGTCAGTGCAGTGCGGGTGACGTTCGATATGCGTCATTTGATTTCACCGACTCTTAATAACTGTACAGGTGTGAAATTGATGACCCACGCACTCGGTCAGCACTCAGCACATGATGGTGTTATTAGATAAATAAAATATATGTAATTTATTAATAAATTATTTCTACAGTCTTTATCTTCTTTAAATTTTGATCAATTTAAATAATTTTATAATTTTAAACTTTACCATTTTTTATGATTTGTATGTAGACTGATACAATAATCAAGTTAAATGTTTTATACACTAACATTTCACTCTCTGATTTAAAAGTTGATCCAAGTTAACACTAATATGTTTAAGTGTCAAAATATTAACACTTATCTAATTTTACATTAAATCACAATAATTAATAATTAAAATAATAAGATGGAGAATGGTTTGAAGAAGTCTCCTATTTTCAACAATATGACGAATCAAGTGGAGACATCGACAAGTCTCTCTACAGAAGCGTATAAATTTCTTTGAGTTTATTAAGCAATTAATTGAACTCCAAAGTAATTAAAATTAAAAACCAACGGACCAACGGACACGGCATGTTGAAACAAAACAAGTGGTGGGGCGGAGCCCACCGGCCTCCTGAGGTGAGCCCCACACCACTTCTCCTCCACTATATATATGCATGCAAGGTTTGCATTCATCTCCAAGAGAATCGAAAGAGTTTTGTTTCTCTTCTAAATCTCTTGTTCTTTTCTTCCCTTCATTACTGCAAAAATAGTAATCATCATCATCAGATCATACCCTGCTTAGATTAGTCAGAGCAGTCATGGATGTGATGAAATTTGTGGTAGATGAAGGGAATGGAGTGAAGGGACTTGCAGAGAGTGGAATACAGAGTGTACCGAAGAGGTACATCCAACCTCAGGAGGAGAGGCATGATGTCACAAATGTTGTGGAAAATGAGAGGATACCCATCATCGATGTGTCGCAGATCGATGACCCGGCGGTGGCAGACGCCATCTGTGCTGCCGCCGAGGAGTGGGGATTCTTCCAGGTGATCAATCATGGGGTGCCCATGAAAGTTTTGAATGAGGTAAAGGAAGCAACCCGCAACTTCTTTCAGCTTCCTACTGCAGAGAAGAAGAAGTACTCCAAGACTTGTTCACCAACCGGCAATGTCAGATATGGGACTAGCTTCTATCCCGAAGGTGAAAAATCTTTGGAATGGAAGGATTATCTCAGTCTCCTCTACACTTCTGAGGAAGAGGCTTATGACTATTGGCCCCTTGAGTGCAGGTAAACAGATGCTTCTCTTTCTTCTCTTTTCTCTCTCTCTCTCTTACTCTATTGAAAGTTTAATGGAGGAAATTAAGTTCATGGAAAGCATCATAAAAAAATTCACTTTAATTTAGTTAACTAAATCATATATTTAGATTTTAAAAATTTAACACTTCCAATAATTTGTAATTCACCGTGGGAAAGGCTAACAGAAAGTGGAAGCGTCAAAATAAAGTTTTGCTAGTTGAAAGACTTAGAGGAGAACGTGACGCGTCGTTTAACGAAAAGGAATATATATATATATATATATATATATATAGAGAGAGAGAGAGAGAGAGAGAGAGAGAGAAAGGGACAGACAACTCATGACTAATCAACTGAGTTATCTCGGTCGGACTCTGCCTTCAATGATTTGTGGAGTACGCACTAATTCAGTCTAAAGACTTCTTTGAACTTGATTTCATTATAGCCCATGAACTTGGCTGTTTGTATTGAAAGATATTTACTTTTGTGATTTTAATTATTCAATCGTATCTGCCTTTGATTATTATATTGACACTGATGATGATCCGATCCAATTTCAGGGATGAAGCAATAGAGTACATGAAGAAGAGTGAGTCACTGATTAGAAAACTGTTGGGGGCACTACTGAAGAAGCTAAAGATCGATGAGATTGATGAGAGGAAAGAGGAAATGTTGATGGGTTCAAAGCGAATAAACATGAACTACTATCCCACATGCCCCAACCCTGAATTGACGGTCGGTGTTGGCCGCCACTCCGATGTGTCCACTCTGACCATCCTCCTTCAAGATACTATCGGTGGCCTGTACGTGCGAGCGAACAAGAAGAATGGCAACGGGGATTGTTGGATCCCTGTCCCCCCCGTCAACGGAGCACTTGTCATCAACGTTGGAGATTCTCTGCAAATAATGAGCAACGGGCGTTACCGGAGTGTTGAACATCGGGTCATCGCCAAACGAAGTACGAACCGGATCTCCGTCCCGATCTTCGTCAGTCCAAGTCCCGACGTCATTATCGGTCCGTTTGATGAAGTGCTGAAGAGCGGAGAGAAAGCCATGTACAAGCAATTCCCTTACGCGGACTATGTGAAGCACTTCTTTACCAAGGCCCATGATGGAAAGAAGACCATTGATTTTGCCAAGATCTAAGGCCACTTCCTAATGCTTACATTAGAGGTCGATCATGGTTTAATAATTAATATTATTAGTAACAATAATTATCCATGTCATCAGCCTATATTTACGAGTGTAAGAAGGCCAAAAGAGAGAATTTCAACGTACAAAAGGCATATGTAATTTTATATTAATGTTATTTGTTGTTTTCGTAATTCCATACTATTTTTATGAACTTGAAATGAAAAAAATGGCTCAGTGAGCACCTGAGATGTGATATTTGTGGGGCCTTGAGTATAAAATTGGACAATACATCATTTTTAAAATTTATGTATAAATCTCTACTTCATTAAAAATGCTGAGACTCAACTTCTTTAAAAAGATTCAAATAAATAATACTCCATCCGTCTTATTTTAATTGTCTCATTTTAAATATTTATATTTTTTGAGGAACTTGAATTTGACTTTAAATCACCCAAGCTAAGAAGAAATTCTCGTCCATTTTCAACACACTTTACGGTACTCCAATATAAATAGGACAACTATTTTGGGACAATCCCAAAATTCATATGACACAACTAAATTGTGTTGTAGGTTTAAATCAGACAATATAAACATTTTTTTCAACTGATTTTTTATAATTGACCTTTCTCTAATCTCTGGGCATGTATTCAGCTCCTACTGATATCATAATTGAATAATTCTAAATTATATTTTTGATCTTTTAAAAATTCACAATTTGAATATTATGAATTAATTGATGCAATTAAAAAAATATTCTTTGAAACTTACAATCAAACAATATCATAACCGGCAAATCCAACACTTTTGTTCAATGTGGATATTTCATCAGATATATAAAGGAATATTCCATACCCTTGGCATGGAGATCAAGTTTTATCTATTTTTTAATACTCCTGTGAGAATCATTTTCCGCTAATCAATGTGTCCTATGGGCAAGAGTCTGCTCTAGGACCTCAATAATGGGAGAAAAGTGAAATTAGAGGGGGTTGGTCTAATGGTCAAGAAGCTCTTCTCATAAAAGAAGGTTTTAAATTTGATTCTCGCTTAAACTCTTGTGGGCCACTCCTCATCACTTGAACACGATCTGAAGGCAGGTGTGCACATGCTTCGAAGGATTAGTTGGGTAAAGTTCCCTCCAGGTAAGACACCTGAACACCTTCGGTCATAAAAAAAAAAAAAAAAAGAATACATGAAGATGAGTGCATTTGATAGTATTTTTAATATTATGCTTCTCACGAGTAATCATGTATATTGGACTTGAAAAATAATAATTTTCAAGATTTAAAGATCATTAGTCAGAATGAAGTCGATTTTTAATCTAACGGTGAGATTAGTTTTAATAAAATTTAAATTAAATATAAATACAATTCACACGAGATTTTTGATCATTGATATTTTTAATGAATTGAGTTGAGTGGAGTTGAGTGAATTGATAAAGTTTGAAAATTTTAGTAATATAAATGAATTCAACCTACCCAGTCATCTAAAAATTTGATAAAGTCAAGCTGACGAATTGGAGCTGAATTTTCGAAATTGAGAAGACTGAATTTGAGAGAATTTGCAGTTGTGGTTGATTGTTTGGTTGAATTCCAATGTCACAAAACTGTGGAAAATGTGAGTACAAATCCAAAAAGGGGGTCACATTTCAAAGGTTATGTTATCATTTTTCTTTCTCCTTCTTTTTGTCCAATTTCAACCAAGACAGACAATCTAAAGATTTTTGGCTTGTAGATTTTAAAAGAACAGGAACGTGGGCAGCTAATTTTTTTTGACCTTTCCCATTCCCTGACTCCGTCGTGAGGTCAGGATGACTAAGGTAAAAACAAAAGGAATTCCCCATTTTCTAGAAAATGTATTTTGTTAAAATATAGATGCATGCATCACCTGCCGCGTCAAAACTCAAAACTCAATATTACAAGTTCACTTCATGTTAGTTTGAATTTATTTGAGCTCAATTCTCATTTAATTCAACTTCATTTGCTTTTAATTTGAATAAGTTTCAACTTAAACAGGGCAATCTCTTTTACCCAAATAACTCGACTATATTGAATTTTCCCGTATTTAGTTTCAAATTTTAGCTCAAGATTTTATTTTAGAACTGAAATAACAAGCCTTGTAAAAAGAAATTTCTTAAAACAAAATATCATTTAAAACATAAGCATGATATTTGTAATTCAAAATGGACCACACGCAATCCAAGCCATCAACCGAACCACACTCAATTTTAAATTTGAACCAAACCCTAGCTCGGATTACCCAAACCGAACTTGCGTCAGATTAAATTGGATCATTAAATTTGAGTGACACCTAACCCATGATACACCCTATTGAAAATCACTCTATCATGTCCTTTGTTCTACTCATGCAAATGACAATTTTATTATTGGAGTAGATTCGCTGATGCTATCTATTGAGTAAACGGTAAAGATTCACTCTATCTATGGAGATTAATTAACTTTATGAAGGAGATCAGACATTGTCTAATAATAAGTTTTTTCCATTTTATTCACGTGAGAAGGTCAGCTAATAATGTGGCTGTTTTTTGACAAATGTGGAATTTCATGAGTTAGTGCAGGTGATGGTGGGATCTGTTTATCATATTTTTTAATTGAAAGAGAGTCATTGGGTTTTTCGAGCTTCGTTTCTTTTGTTTATTAGGTGGGGTTTATAATATGTTGTTTGTTTAGTTTTTATTATTTTCTCGTAACTCTGTATGATCATCTTGTACCAGTTATAACTATATTTTGTAAATTTTCTTTTTTAATAAGATATGTATTGTAAAGTTTAAGTTGATCAAAACATGCCACATCATTCTTTGCATTTTAAACTACACATTATTTTGACAATATGTAAAGAAAAATACAGAACATATGTAATATGTAGAGGAATATACAAAATACAAAGTCAGTGTGAAGAGATGGAAATCTATTTGTATACAACCTCTTGCACGAACTTATATTTTTAAGTTCAAGGGCATGTTTACTAGTTTCCTAAGAAAATGGAGTGATGTGGAAATATTTTTCTGGTAAAATACTTTGATAGGAATTTACATTCTAGTCCAAAAAAAATTCTCTGTTTGTTTGTCATCAATTTCATGCCGGGGTCAAATTTTGAATGTAGTCAAGCCTAAACCCGAGTTAACTGATTAATTAAACCCTTTATTTGTAGGACTAAGTCCAATTTCAAGTCTAACATGTTTACGTGTCGTTGGAAATTTGCTTTGAAAAACATTATTCCATCAAGTGTCATACAAACATGCATGATCTTATCTGAGGGAGAGGGAGAGGGAGAGGGAGAGGGAGAGGGAGGTTGGTGCCGTGAAGTCGCGGTAACACTCGATTGAGTGAGTGAAGATGAAATCGTATCGAATGTATTTATTCAGACATTAAGGAAAGAAAACCCCACACATGCGATAGGAGAAAAAAAGAGGTATGAACCCATTCCTTCTTCCATATCGAATGTATTTGTTCAGACATTAAGGAAAGAAAAACCCACACATGCGATAGGAGAAAAAAAGAGGTATGACCCATTCCTTCTTCCTTCTCCTCAGCTGCGTTTGGATGGGGGCAAGAGGGGGTAACCCCGTTACTAACAAGGGAGTGGAGGTAAAAATTTGAAAATTTATCCCTCTCGTCCCATTTTTTAATACCCCTTTAGAGGTTGGGGTATTCACAATACCCTGCCTCTCAATACCCCTTGCCTTACTCTCTTTATCAATTAAATATTATAAAATTAAAATCTTTCAAATATATATATTAAATAATTAAAAAAATAATATATTTCAAGTAATTAGCAATTTAATTTTGTTTGAAATTTATTTTAAAAATGTATCAACATTTTCGACGTGATGCATTTGGATGAGGGGTAAATTTTATGGGGGTTACCCTTGAGTAGCGGTAAACTGACATATTAATAATTTTATGAGAATTAATATTTTTTATTAAATCTATCTAGTATAAATAATAAAAATAAAATTTTATGAACCATAATTATCAAAATATCCTATTTTTAAGGGGTGATTCTGTCGAAATTTCGATAAGATCTCGAAACTCCGAAAGAGTTTGAGGTTCATCATAATCTCTTTCGGATTAATTAGCAATTTATTCTCTTGAAAGTTTATTTTAAAAATGTGCCAACATTTTGCATTTGGATGAGGGGTAAATTGTACAGGGGTTACCCAGGGTTACCCTTGAGTAGGGGTAACTATAAGTAGGTGTAATATAACATAACAATTTTATAAGAATTAATAATTTTTATTAAATTCATATAATATAAAAAATAAAAATAAAATTTTATGAAACATAATTGTTAAAATGTCCTATTTTTAAGGAATGATTCTGTCCAAATTTCGAAAGGGTCTCGAAACTCTAAAAGACTTTGAGGTTCATGATAATATCTTTTGGGGTAATTAGCAATTTATTTTGTTGAATGTTTATTTTACAAATTTGTCAAAATTTTCAAAGTGATACATTTTAATGAGGGGTAAATTTTGCGGGGGTTACCCGAGGTTACCCTTGAGTACAGATAACTGTAAGTAGGGGTAACCTGACATATTAACAATTTTATGAGAATTAATATTTTTATTAAATTCATGTAATATAAAAATTAAAAATTATAATTTTTTATGATGAGATATATTGATATTTTTTATTCACTTATTGAGATTTAAAATAATAATATCAAAAAAATTCTTTATTTATTTTTTTAATGTCAGAATGCAAGTGTCATTTTAAATTATAATTATAAAAAATAGATTATATTATTATAAGTTATATTATTAGAACTTACTTCATTAATATTATTTAATAATTATGTTTTATAAAAAAATATTAATATATCAGGTTACCCTTGCTTTTAGTTACCAAACAAGATTTTTTATATTTAAGATAAGCTTTTACTTTACCACTGCAATTACCAAATAAGATATGGGTAATTCCAGTTCAAGGGTCACCCCTACTCAAAGGTGACACCTACTCGGAGTAACCCCTCTAAAATTTACCCCTCGTCCAAACGCAACCCTCATTTCTAACTTTATCCGTCTGTTTCATTGAAGAGAGAAGAGTCAAGTCTGATAGTCAAGTGTTTGAGAGTGAAAATTTCAAAGTAATGAACACCACTAGAAATGCAAATCAATCAATCTCAATTTAAAGTCTGTCCAGCAACGCAGCAAAGCAATAGCGATGGCCGATGGAGATGCAAAAATCCACAAGTCTGGTCTAAATGTGATAAGATTGATGAGATACCAACCAACAACATATTTTTAAATCAATTGAATATTATTTTTTCATGAGATAATGAAATAAAATGATATATGGAAGTTTGAAAATAATTGGGTAAATTTAGTTAAGTTAGTTGAAATTGGATAAGTTAGTACATTTAATAATAAAGTCCACCTTATCAAGTGAGGTAGCACGTGGGTGATGTGGCATTGCCATGTGCATTAATCTCATCACATGGAAGCCAACTAACCAAGGATGTCACATCATCAAGTGAGGTGAAAAATAAAATTGATGTGGCATACATGTGAAGATGACACATCAAGTGACATGGCCAAAGGTTATATAGCCAAACCCCATTAAGTGACCTAAAACATAGTTGATGTATATTTTAAAAATAAAACACATCCTCAAGGTGATGTAGGATGGAAGGGAAGCTGAAAAGGAAGAACAATGGGTTCGGCCATATTGTATGACCAAACCCCATGGGTGATTTTATAGACCTATGTATGCTTAAAAGTTAAATGACTAACTTGGGATTATTAGATGAAGAAATGGAGAAAAATGAATGATGATTGGCTTATATTGTTTAAAATAATAAGAGATTAAAAAGAGGGTCAAAACCAAAGAATGAGGTTCGGCCATGTTGTATGGCCAAACCCCATTGATGGGTTTTTGTGGGACATGAATACACTTAAAAGGAAAATGGGATAATAGGGTTAGGCCATGTTGTATGGTCAAACCCCATTGAGGCATCTTAAACGGTTTAAGGACTATGATGCGTAAAACAGTTTAAGGACTATGATGCGTAAATGCGTTGAGAGATGAACATGGAACTTAGAAGGAGATAGGGATGATAAAATTGAAATGAAAAATCAAACTAATATGCATATTTGAATTTGATGAGGTAAAGAAGTTCGTAAAGGGATTGCGATTATCTTATGCGACCGTTAGCGTTATCCTTACACGACAAAAAAGGATAGTATATCGAACATTGGTAGGATTCCTACCTCATTGAGAACACTATGGAGTATAATATGATACTTGTTTTATTCAAAATATGATGAATGGATGCGCTGAATAAATTGCATATGATTATGAGTTGATTTTCAATGATATGATGTATTTTAAATGAGAATGGCATTCTTACATACATTATCTCATGCATGGTATAGGAGGGAACACATATGACCAATAAGCCAAGTTCTGAGCGGTCCGGACATATCTTGGGCTTGAGATTAGCTTATGTGAATTTATAAGAACCGTTGAGATTTAGCCTCGTCCAGTTAATAGAAAAGTACGGCGTGATTGGGCCAAAGAGCTCCTGGGTAGTCAGTCTTGAAACCCTCCGTAGAGGGAGGTGACCACACTCCACCGGCAATCCCGGTTAATTTGTGGATGGGTATACAATACCCTGGTGGTTGCCGCCTCAAACACTGTGGACATAATTAGCTAAGGAAAACCATTGGTTGATTTATGATGTGATTGGGTATGGACATTGGGTGGGATTTCATTTGGCATTGACACCCATGACATGACACTTATGTTAGCATGATTATGATATGTACATCATGCATTGTTTTATTACTTATAAGATGTTTTTTTTACAAATATGTTATTAATGATGTATAAACCCTTGATTTGTGATATTCTAATATTACTCATATGTGTATCCTAACCCTAATTGGAATACCTATTGGACATGTTGACTAATGCCCTACTTCTACCCTATAGATGATGGAACAAGAAATGCTAAGGAAAAAGACGTAGGACCAGAAGGGAGCCAAGCGTAGGAGCTTGAGAAGATTTAAGTTTAAATTACTTAGTTTTGATTCCAATGATGTATTCGGAGGACTTACATTTTGGGTTGTAATAATTTAGACTATTTGGAAACCTTAGAACTTATTTGCTATGGTTTGATAGTATTTAAGTTTTAATGAAATTTTATGGTAATTGGCTTTCCTTGCCTAATGATGTTAAGAGAATGAATAGCATCTTATTCATATAAATTATTCTGCAAGTATTAAGATAAGTGTGTGTAAATATTTTAGTGGACTTAGTTCACGCACACGTATTAGTGGCAGTCAAGGGTTGGGTTTTGGAAACTCAGACTTGACTCGCGTTGTAACGGTCCATTCTCTCTCACCTATAAAAAAATATATATATACTCTGATTATGCAAGTGAAAAAGGGTGAAGCGTTACATTGTCATCCATGATAAGTCAATCAATTCACCCTATTATGCAATATTCTAGAGGACGTCATGCTAGATTCAAAGAATTCATCAAAAGGCTAAACATCTACACGTTGAGATCCTTCTACATTTGAGATTGTAGAAAATCAACTGAATGGAAGAAGATACAAGGTTTGCAAAAATATTGGTCATAATTCTAGAACCTGTCCGAATCGAATTACTACACATGCATATTCGAGTGTAGATTTAAATGTTGCTCCTAATGTAGATGATTTTCATGAATCACAAATAACGAGTTTGTCTCAACTTGACCAAGTAAGTGCGTATTAATATCTTTTCTACAGTCATAATAAGGTAATAAAGACTAACAACTCAATGTTTTTTTGCACAGGGTGGTGGATCTTACAACTTTGGTGACGATTCGACATATAATTCTTCTGTCATGACCCAAATAAGTTCTTTCCTTACATGATATAGATATGTATTGACCAATCAACATATAACTCTTCCACATGTTCTAATGTGATTTTTTAAATGTTATGCAGTGGTCTGGTGATCTTAGAGATAATGACGATTTTCAAAATTGGTGCAATCAATGAAGTGAAGATAAGAGTGGAAATATACTGATTTCAATATAAATGTACTCTATTGAAGATAAGAGTAGAAATGTATTGATTTCAGTATCTAATTAAATATAGTTTTGATTTTTAATGATAATATTCTGATATTTAAGTTAGGAATGTTTTTGAACGGCCTCCGATTGGAGTAGATTTATTCTGATATTTAAGTTACAAATGCTCTTGAACGACCTCCTATTTAAGTAGATTTATTCTAATATTTAAATTAGGAATGCTCTTTAACGACTTTCGATTTATTCTTTCTCGAGTTTATTGTTGAGAAAAGAAGCGCACAAACACCAAAACTGAACTAATTGAATATAACGTGGCATTTTTCTTAGATCCATTAATCCTAATCCTAAATTACATTATGCTAAAAAGAGAGATAAAGAACATCAAAATAACCATAGATTACATTATGCTTAAAAGAGATAAAAACATCAAAAAAACCCTAGATTACATTATGCTTAAAAGAGATAAAAAACATCAATATAACCCATGCCTTGGGCACAATCTTTTTGCTTAATTGAGTTTATTGCTTATTTGGTTCTAATCAGAGAAATTGTTATATAATATATTTTTATAAAGACCGTCAAATATTATATTTGAAAATATGCAAGTTTTCATTTTTTTCTCCCTGTCTTAGCCCTCTACCAAAAGTGAGAAAATTGATAAATATTTGGACAATGTTTAAAGTAAGAGCCCAATTCACCATGAAAATTTGAGTACTTCAAGATTGTGAAAATAGAACATGTTTATTCAAAATATGAAATTTACAACATCTCTTTAACATGTCAATATAAAAATATTAAAATTATAAAATTTCTCCACCTTTTTACAAATATCAAATAGAAGAGCTATCCGGAGCAGATGTAGGAGGTGCAGAAGCAGGAGGTGCAGCAGGTGCATCAACTAGTGCAAGAGTCGGAGGAATGGAGGCAGAGGCAGAAACAGGTGAAACAGGTGCATCAACAGGAGGTACATACGCAACGTACTGAGGTGACTCCAATGGAATAAGTACAGTTGAACAAGAACGAGGGCCAAAAACTCCTGCAACTCCAGTCGAACGAGAACACGGGCCAGAAGCTGTTGTTAATTCCACTCGGACGAGCAGGGGGGTCAGAAGCTGCTAACACAATTGGACGAGCATGGGGGCCAGAAGCTACTGATACTCCACTCGAACGAGCAGTGAGGCCATAAGCTGTTGATACTCCATTCGGACGAGCAGGGGTGCCAAAAGCTGCTCCAAATCGACTCGGACGAGCAGGGGTGTCAGAAGCTGTTGCTAATCTAATTGGACGACTAGGGGGGCCAAAAGTTGCATCTGCTGCTTCTTTAGATACCCTTACTCGTAAATTACCATCTTATTCTGCTCGTAATACTGCTCGTATTCCACAATCTTATGCTAAAAGCACTGCCAACCTCAAAGTATCTACAATCTGATTCTAAATAATATTCAACTTTTCAGTAAGATAATCATATCTCTGATCCATTTTCTCCTCCAAACCAAAAATGCTATCAAGAATTTGCTGCGTATTGATTCCAGTAGATCCTTCTTGAGGAGGAGTTCGTGCTTCGGGTGGTTCGCAGTTCCTCACGTGCCACAGATGGCTCAGGTGAACTTTGAACCTCAACTTGAGGTGCCTCAACAACTTTGAGAAGTCATTTGTTGGTAACTGTGTCGAGGTAGAATCCTATTTTCTTCAAAGTAGAATGATTAAAATAATCATGTCGGTCTATAGATACTTTATCATCGGGGGGAAGAGGGATTCCGCGCTCTTAAAAGAAGCGAGAAAGAAAAAGACCGTAGGGAAGACTAAATCTTCTCATGTTACGGCATGCTCGCATGTGATTTATGATAATATAGGAGAGGGATATTTGTTTCCTATTCATGATGCACCAAATGAGAAAGATATCGAACCAGGTCACACTTGTATGCCCTTTCTAGGAAAAATATAGTGAACAATTATGTGATGGATAATTCGTTCTTTCAATATTAGATTCTTCAGAGGGGGTGTCTTCTTTTCTGTAATATCAGTTATCCCACACATTTCGTTGAAGGCTACCAAAACATCGAACCCTTCATCATCAATAGGCCATGTGCTTATTTCATACTTTAAAATGGCATATTTGGGGAAATCAAATTTTTCGTCCAATCTCTTCCCATGAAAGAAAAATTTCATAGCCTCGGACGGAGGTTTAATGGACTCATCATCAATATCTTTTAACTTGGCATAAAACTCCCTAACTAAAGTAAGATACATATCCTGTTTCAGTGCCAAGAAAGACCCCCAACCCATTTTTTCAAAATAAGATTCAATTTTCAATCCAAACGGTGTGAAAAAGGAAAGGTCTACGATTTTACCAAAAATATAGGATCGTGTGGAAAAATCATCTCTGTACAGGGTCGCGGCTTCCAAAGATATGAAATGGTTAGGGTCGAATGCCGTGTCCTTCCTCTGTTTCTTCCCTCCCTTTGTTGCAGTTGATTTTCTTTTCTAAGATGAAGACCCCGATTGTGATGCCATTTAAACTAAAAAATGGGAAAGAGAGGAAGAAAGAGGGAGAGGGATAGGGAAAAATTCGAATGGAAAGGGGGTAAGGAATGTGGTTCGGAGAAATGGGGGAGATTGGTTCGAATGTGTAACGACCCGACCCGAATACACAGCTTAGAACTTGACTCAGTGTGATATTGTCCGCTTTAGGCTTCGCACACAAGCGAGCTTGCACGGTTTTGCTTCAAATAACACTCCCCCCCCCCCCCCCCCCCCCCTCCCCTCCCTCTTTGCCTCCACTACCGATGTGGGACTCTCCCCACATCGATGGGCAGGGGTGTCACATTCAACCCCCCCTCCTAAAGCCTCGAGCCGTCTTTGGCTTGACCTAGTCCAACTCAACAACTCCAGGGGAAAGAGGAAATGCCCACACAGTCCGACTGTAGAACCTCGGTTCTGATACCAAATTTGTAACGACCCGACCCGAATACAGGGCTTAGGGATTGACTCAATGTGATATTGTCTGTTTTGGGCCTCGCACACAAGCGAGCCCGCACGGTTTTGATCGATTGATCAAATGAGTAAACGATTTATATACGTTTTCATTCATTCGAATGAACTAAGCTGTTCATTCGAACGAATGAACATATATATGTTCATTCGTTCTAATGAACTAAGATGTTCTTTCGAACGAATGCACATATATATGACATTCGAGAAATGATTGTAAAAAGCCATTGCTCTCAGATAAATTCGTTCGAATGAACCAACCCGTTTATTCGAACGAATGAACATATATATGTCATTCGTTCGAATGAACGGGTTGGTTCATTCGAACGAATGACATTCGAGAGAAGGACTGTAAAAAACCATTCCTCTCAGATAAATTCATTCGAATGAACCAATCTGCTCATTCGAACGAATGAACACTGTTCTGCCTACTCGTTCGAATGAACTAAATTTACATTTCGGCATTCGTTCGAGTGACTTTATTCATCCGAACAAATGCCAAATGAACTGGCAATTCGTTCGAATGAATTAAAATGCAGGAGTAGAATGATAATTTCACCTGAAAATCTGAACTCGAGTGTGTAGAGGTAAGAAATCTGGGTGTCTATATGGGATGCTTAAAAAATATGTATCATTAAATTATTGTTCACACCATTATCATTGTTATAAATTTGTTTTTATTATTATAAAATTAGCATAACTCTCTCTTTCTTTCTTTTTTCTTTTTTAATTTTTATTTTATAGAAGTTTATTTCATTCAGGTGTATGAGTGCCCCTAAAGGCTCTTGGTTGATGGTTAGATATACGGGCTAACTAGACTATTTACATGTGCAAAGTGATCCCGCATCATCTTTATCCCTTTCTTCTCCACGAAGGAAAAGAAGGCAAAGAGAAGAATCCAGGTGGAGAAGAATAAGGCAAAGAGAAGAATCCAAAGAAAAGAAGCTGCAATTTCACAAGAACGATGCTCCGCCGCACCACCTATATGTGGAAATTAAGCAATGACCCACATGTTTTAGATCAGGGTTTAAATATTGGTTGATATATGTAGAATTTTAAAAGATTTATATATACGTCGGTATGATATGTATCAATCAATATTTGCAATATCAGCTGATGCTGAGATTTTTTTTCCTATTTTAGACTATTATTAGTCAACATCTTTTACTCATTAATACATAAAAATTTAAACTTTATTACTATACATATATAAATTATATGATAAATAATTCTGACGAAAGTGCTAATATTATATAAAATTATTCTATACCATATGTTGTATGCTTTAAATTTTCAATATAAGGCAACATTGTTTGACGTAACTTCAGATGTTTTAGTGAATTTGCATATGTATAAAAGTACTTTTTTACATAAATTAGATATTTTGGGTTTCCAGTGCTAAGTTAAACATAATATATACTAAATAACACTTTTATAATGTATTTTTGTGAAAAATTTAAGATTATAATTTTATTCTATATTTTGTGAAAGAGATGCATGGGAGAGAGCGCAACTCATAATTTTATTATAATTTATTTTTTATAACACGATAAAACTTTAACCTTTTTATTATATGTTCATACAAACTTTGTTTTGTGCATTTGTCTTCATGTTTTCTTTTAAATTATAGTTTCATTTGACAAAAGATTGATTAAAATTTTAAATAAGATTATATTTGAGATAGTTTTTAGGTTCATTTTGGATGATAAAGATGATTCATCTTAAATAATAATGATAAGTTAATTAGTAATATTTATACTTAATGAGGATATCAATTAAAAATAAATTCAATTACTCATTTTAAGTTTTGTTTTAAAGGTTATATAACTTTAAGAGATGAAAAAGAAGGTTCTATGAATGGTTTGTGTATATATATATATATATATATATATATATATATATATGATTATTTTATTTCTTAATTTTAAATTTTTAAATGTCAATGATCTATATTTATCATAATTCAAAGGTTAATATTATATAAGTTTTATTATCAATTGATTATGAGACTTTATATACTTTATATCTATTAATCACCTATCAAAGGAACTCAAATGTATAAAACTCATAACCTATTTAATAATATATTTTTATTAGAGTGTCTCACTACAGATGTATCATTTGAATAGTATTTATATTTGTATTCGAAAGTAAATCTATAAAAATGAGAATTTTACATAATTTTTTCATTGAAATATAAAGTGGACTAGATATTTTTGAAAGGATTATGTAGAAAATAGCAAAGATTATATGTAAATAAAATTTAAATTTTATTGATATTTTAATATTATGATTTTAAACATTAATTTTTTTTATTGTTATAAAGTTTTATTTGTTATGATACGTTCTCACAAAATTATAATGTCACAAATACAGAAATTTTCCCTAAATGATATTAAATATAAAAATTATTTATTTATCTCTCTATATATTCTTTTGTTAACGATGAATACTCCGATCATTTTAACAAGTTGCACGGAAGCGGGAACATTTTAGGTGTGCAACCCTGAAGAGCACCATAATACCCGTGTTCCGTACAAGTGCCACGTGTCCTCTTTCGTAGTCTGTTGGAAATCACCGATTCCCCCAACTGCTTGTTAAATCCTTCGTTTCATTTACCCTTCCTGAAGAAATCGCATTTCAATTCGATCGCGATCGAGAGAAATTCGAATCCTATCAGGTCTGTTCTTCTTCCTTTTCTAGGGTTAGGGGTTTCGTTGGAAGCTGTAGGGTTTCTATTCTTGTTGGAATGGCATTGGAGTGGGTTGTGTTAGGGTACGCGGCTGCAGCGGAGGCGATCATGCTACTGCTGCTGACATTGCCGGGGCTGGACGGCCTCCGTAAGGGCCTGATTTTGGTGATCCGTAATGCCCTCAAGCCCATGCTGTCGGTGATTCCCTTCTGTCTCTTCCTTCTCATGGACATCTACTGGAAGTACGAGAACATGCCAACGTGTGAGGCCCAAACCTGCACCCCGACTGAGTATCTCCGCCATCAGAAGTCCATCATGAAGAGCCAGCGCAATGCTCTCCTCATCGCTGCCGCTCTCATTTTCTACTGGCTTCTCTTTGCGGTCACCAATCTCGTCGTTAAATTTGAGCAGCTCCACCAGCGCGTCGAAAAGCTCAAAAATCAGGACTGAGATACGCTGTTGTTATCTTTTCCTTTTGTTACTTGTTCTCTTTATTACTTTACTTGATAAGACGGTGACGTCTTGGAATTATGGATTTCTATTTTGTATGAGATATGAAAGTTAGGTGTTCCAATGGATAGATGTTCTTTCTTTTTGGGCCGGCTTATTATGTGAGATGGGAATTACAGTTTATTTTTTAGGGATTTTTTCATATTTTCAATAGGATCTGGAAATTAGGGATTTGTGCGATGGATGCGTTTCTTTAATTCGTGCTTACTGTTTGGTGTTGATTGGTATCGAAGCAAGGCTCTCAATACAGTATCTAGTGCCCTCTGTTTTTAAGTGTTTTTTTCATATTTTTAGTAGGATCTGGAAATTAGGGATTTGTACGATGGATGTATTTCTTTAATTCGTGCTTACTGTTTGGCGTTAATTGGTATCGAACCAAGGCTCTCAATACAGTATCTAGTGCCGTCTGTTTTAAAATCCAACCGTTGGACCAATACCCATCTGGCTCTAGTATCAACAACATGAATATCATCAGTGGTTAAAATCTCAAAAAATATAAGGAGTTAGGGATTGCATGAACCTGCTCATTGGTGCAGTGCTAAGTTTACAGTACAAGGATATAGGGTTTGCAGTGCAAGACCCTTCTCCAAGGAAACCAAACCAGTCATAAAAATGGAGAATCAATAATGAGACAAGAAAAGAAAACTGTGACAATCCTTAACCTAGTTTAGATCCCACGATTGGTAGGTACGAGATGATCTATTTCTTAGGCTATACATATGTTCTCCTCTCACAATACGATTTTGAGAAAATGGAAAGTATTCAAGCTGGGGATTCTCATTATATTTGTACTGTTCTATTCATCATTATCATAGTTGAATTGGATTTGGCATGTTCTTTTTTTCTATGGGCCACCTGTTACATCACATAAATTAATTTGAACCAGTGTGGTCAATTAGACACCCCTAGCTTGATACTTTGGCACAAACTGTAATAAAGTGGGTCATAGCTTCTTCATTAGGTGCCCGAATTGCTAGAGATTGTACACATGGAGAGCTAGGATTCAAGTACCGCATGACTTCATGTTTCCACTTGCTTGGGGTTTTACTGGATTAGAGGGATGATCTTCTGTTTTGATCCCTTTTTCTCAGTCTTGATTTTGGAAGACGCCCTACAACTGCATCACCTGCTTCAGGCAGTCTCATAGTTCACTTGATTTCACATCTTTCCATAGTTTTGGCCACATCAAAGGGTGGGTCCAGTTTGTCTGATTGTAACTTAAAAGCTCTGGTGTTTACCAGACTTTGTATGAATTGGATTGAGTTGTTTTCATAATATGGATTGGGTGTTGATTTTTGGAATGAGGCATGTTTGGATCTACTTCAACCCAAGAGCTACCTATATTTAGGATGAAGGAATGCTGCTTAATGTGGTTTGTGCGTGCATTTAGAAGATTGGAGAATGGAGATAGCCCAGTTCAAATAGAAGGTACAAGGAAGAGAAGGTTTTGAGAAAACTTGGATTGTAGGAAAAAAGATCATGATGGATTGTAGAGTGACTAAGGATCTATTTTTATTAGAATAACGTGGAAAAGTAAACTTAGAGCTGGCATTAGATGGATAGGAAAGTTAGAATAATGTGGAAAAGTAAACTTAGAGCTGGCATTAGATGGATAGGAAAGTGGGACGCTGATGATGCGCTCTAAGTTTTCTTACTCTGTTTTGCATGCTGCTGATGATAATGATTATTGATTATTGTTGTAATTTTTTTTTTGGATTGTGATTTGAACCATCAATCTGTATCCAGATATCTTTAGTGATATTGTGGTTTAATAGAGATGACAAATGGATTGCAAATGGATTGCAAATGGATTTTAAGATTTATTAGAAACTTAAGTGATATTGTGGTTTAATAGAGATGACAAATGGATTGCATTTAAAATTTTATGGTTGCCATCAGGTATTACATTTTCAAGTATAGTGAACAATAGTGTATAATGGCCTGTTATGCTGTTGGCAGAAGTTAAAATCAGCATTTGCATGGTTGTTCCTGAAAGGGTTGGCTTATTGAGATGGGCATTCTGCTGCAGTAAGATGTTAAGTTCCACTTAGCATAAGGATCAGATTGAGTTTGTTGCTACAACGTCCTGATTCAAAGAAAAGGAAGGGAATGGAGTGAAGATTTTTGTTGGCTACAAAAGGTCCCATTAAGATGGGGTGGTTTGAATTTATTTTTATGCTTCATTCAACTCTTAATTCTTCTTGGAAAGACTCAGTTTGAACTGTCAATTGCTTTGTCTCCTACCACCTAGAGGGGGAACTTTACTATCTCATATTCTCATTACACATGTTGAGGAGTGTGAAGATTTTTAATAGACCACAAAGGAATGTTGAGGATGGTTCTTCGTAAAGAAAATGAAATACTTGTGCTTGCTCTTGCATGCCACCATGGTTGTTAATGTTTGTTATTATAGTAACTAATTTTAATTAGACTAGGGAGTATAGGGTACTCAATAAGGGGAGAGAATGATGAAGATCAATTCTATTAGCATCTAGCAGTACTTAAAAGGGGTTCCAGATTTCAATATCCGGGTGACAGATCTGACATAGAGGTGATGGAGGTAGGCTGGCATAGTAGACAAAGGCGTGCCTTGGCTCCATAACCCTTTCACCTTGCCTAGCTACAAGGTGGGATCACATGCTTCTCATCTAGACTTGTGCCTCGCGCTCTTGGACTGCTTGGTGCCTTGTTTGTGCATCTTGCCTTGACTACTATGGGCATGGAAGGTGAGATTATTAAACTGTTATAATGTTTTCTCCTCCAACCTCATGTATCCTAGGAAGTTATCATCATCATCTAAGCCATTTATCCCATTAATTTGAGGTTGAACTGTTAATTTGGATTTGGTAAATTATTTCCATGGATCAACTGTCCTATCCGACACCTATGGGATTTGAACTCACAACCTCTAGGTTATAACAATGAATCTTGACCAGTTGTGCCATAAGTTCATGTACCTTAAGAAGAAGTTAATGGTGTCCAAATTGACTCATTAAACAAACTCAACTTGTACTGCTGAATCCTATGAAGCTCCATCTGCAAGGAAATACTTTTGTTTGAGCACAATCAAATCATGATGACTGGGGTGCAATAGCTACTTGAGGACATCATGAAAACAACAGGTAATTTTCACCAATTTAGACATGACTTTAACCCTAATGAAAGTGATATGCCACGATTGGGAAATGAATGGACTTGCTAAATCTGTTATTCCTGTCCAAATGTTGGGAAATGATTCGACCACGTTTCTTTTGTGAAGTAGCCCCAAAGTGGAAGCTACAGAAGAAACCCCCAAGTGGAAGCCTTAAATCGTGAAGACAATGCTTTGCATTTGTTGAGAAAATCTTTCAGCCTTGATTCTTATATGTTGTCGTCTTAAAATCTGATGAAGTCATTTTCATTGATAAAAAGTGATGGCTTCTTAAATTATGCCCGTATTTGAGTTCCTTGGGTCAAATGGCAACAAACTGCATGTCTTGATGAATGTTGCTGGCTTTTTAAAAGAGAAGAATTGAGAGGTAGACAGTGTTGCTGATAATGATTATAAAGGTGGAGATCGTTGCAGCCAAGTCATGGGGTGTGAGATCACCATTTTGGTTGAAAATTGTGAATCATATGGTGCAGGGGATTCTATTTTCTTGAAAATTGTGTAATCATATGTTTCAGGGGATCCTGCTTGAGGTGCCGCTCCTGGCTTGTGATTGCACTCCATGGACATTATTGGATTGTTGCTTCATCCTCAAGACTCTGGGAATTAAAGGTTGATTGCCTCGCTGTTCCTCCATGCTCTCTTGCTTACGGTTTGTTCCTTTAGGTCTGATCGAAGTAGGGCTGTAAGACTGATGCTTGGCATTGCCTCCATTTAAATGTAATAGGATGAACCCACGCCATTGGATTGTATGATATTATTATGCCCATGTAGGCGGCGTGGGCTCTATTAAATGGAGTGGTGATAGGGTGGTTGGTACGGTTTTTCCTCAATATGTGGTCTACAAAAATCACTTTAATTAATCCTATATTTTTAAAGCTCTTGAATTTTTATTATTTTATATTATTGTTTTAATCTTTAGAATTTTTGGCTTTTAAAAACATTGTTTGACGATATGCCTCGTTTCACTTGATACTTAGAAGGTCCCATACACACAAGCCTTGCTTAGTGTCATCTCTAATAGGCAGCCCCCAAAGATTGTACCCGAAATCTTTTGTTATTTATCACCATCAGGGTTACTTTGGCAACAATAACCCTGGAATTGTAATTCAGCTGTATTCTGGAACTCTTTCTTTCTGCACCAATGATTCTAGACTTAGAATCATTGTAGATTTAGGATTGGTTGTCAATGTTAGGCGTTTCTGCATGAAAGGATACTGAATAGTGTCTACCTTTGGTCAAAAGGGGCTGAAGATCGTGAGTGGCAGTTGCATCTTATGCAATGTTCTTGGAATGTTATGGTCTTAGATCAAGGGTTTGCAATATGTTTTTTGTTGGACTATTGGCCTTAACTGGGATGATGGGTACCTGGCTAATTTTCAGAAGTTCATGAGAACTGGTGGAGGGAAAAAATGTAGGTACTGAAATTTGGAAGTAACCTATGGAATTGGAGCTGGGCTTATTCGAGGATTATTTCTACCATCTCCAAATGCCTTGGGATTGTAGTTACTTTGTTAATCATGCGACTTTTAGCTCTTTATAATATTATTATATACAATCATTATTTGAGATGAAGGGATTTTTATTTAATCAGGTTGGAAAAACCAGAGGTGGAAAGGTGTGAGGGGGGTCTTTCCATGGTTCTTGACTCTTGTTCTGTCTAACCTTGCCAATATCATTAGAGCTTATATTGATCTTGTGGTGCTTTGAACGTACAACGATCCACCATTCAAATTTTATGGTGTTAGAGGCAAGGGGAAGTGGAACATGACCAATGTTATCCTATCACGGAGCAAATGGACTGATGATATGATGGGGATAGGCCTGTTCACGGGCTGGGGGCTGGGTTTGCGTCGGTCCTTACTAAGAAAAGCTTGAGTCTGTTTATTTTTAAAAAGCCCAAGTTCATTTGAAGCCCGATGGGCTTTGGATGCCAAGCCCGAGGCTATCCAATTAATCCCGAATATTTTGTAATTTATTTAAAAAAACAATATTTTTCACCATATATGTATTTTTTTTCAAAGAACTCAATAATTTTCACCATTTATGTAGTTTTTTTCAAGAAATTCAATCATTTTTACCTCATTGCAAATCACTTTTAAAAGCTTATTTTAATTAGATGACAGGTTCAACATTAAAAAATCAGTCAGTCCTCTCTCCTTGGATTCTCTAAATGGGTTATGTGGCGCCCCACAGCTAGAGCAGCATGCCAACACTGCAGTGAGAGAGTGAGCATACCTTGATTGAGAAATTGGAACTTGGAAGAGGGATCATCGAATAGGGAAAATGGAACAACTGGTAAATGGAAAAACAGAAGCAGTGAATTGTTTTACTAGGGTTTGCGATTAGAGCGTGGGAATTGGAAAGGGGGTTTTGGGGAAGAGGGTGGGGTTTGAGTTTCTCAAGTAGAGGAACCCTAAAGGCAATGGAAGACTGGAAGTTGCTAGATGTGAATGGGGAGTGCAAACTGGGTAGTTATCTATGGTCTGTATATTATAAAATAAATGGGCTAAAAAGTCTGATGGGCTTCGATGGGCTTCCAATAAAAGCCTGAGCCTGAGCCTGGCCCATCAGACAAATATTTGTCCTCAGGCTGGGTTCCGACAAATGAAGACCCCTGATGGTGAAATGAAATGCAGACATTCCTAAGCAGTTTTAGCACCCATTGTCTGTAAGACTGAACCCTGCCTTGTCTTTCTTGTATTTTGGGTGCATGTTTCGGTGAAGGGAAGTGATTGATGCGTTACCACTTTTACTCTTGATGCACAAACAATGAGTGAAAAATCCATTCTGTCCAAAAAAATTTCAATCCCTCTTCTTTCTCCTGTTTCCATTTTGTTTGGACAAAATGAGTATTTCACTCATTTTTGGTGCACCAAAGATAAATGTGTCGGTAAATTCTACATAATATATTCTTAATATTGGCCAGTGTCAAGTGGCAGGTAAATCTGTTTTTGGCTCATATTTTATACCTAGCTCCTAGTTGAGTTGAGGCTACATAAAGAGAGTGCCATGGTCACCAGCATTGTCGAAATCAATGGGTGGATGTTGGCATGCTTTAATAAGCATGAATTTGGAGTTGGTCGGACGGTCAAGAAGCTCCCCTCATGAAGAAAGGTATTGAGTTCGATTTATACTCAACACTCCTCTAGGCCACTCCCTGTAGTTACTTACCCGATGTGTGTGGGATTGGAAGGTTTGCACATACTCCAAGAACTAGTCGGGATTAAAATATCCTCTACATCTTGGTCATTAAATAATATATATATATATATATATATATATATATATATATATATATATATATATATATGAATTTGAGCAACATATTTGGCAATAGGGCCTGATGAGATGTTGCTGCTTGGACTACTTCCATGAGGGGGCTGAGACCTAGCCCAGATTTTGATTCTACTTTCTTTGGTGGATGTGGAATTATCAGCTTTCGACTTTCCTTGGTGATTGGATAAAACTGTGTGGGGTGCCTGCTTGAGACCCAGGGGAATGTTGCCCTATTTTTATTCATAAATTCAGGGAATACAGCGTGTTTGAGTGTCCATGCCAGCCTCGAGTGGTATGAATTTGTCATCAAGATTCCCGTTGAGTCTCATATGGGGTTCCTATCTATCTGTTTGATTTCTGAAAATTTCAAGTTGCACTGAATTTATGGTATGGAAAACGAGATGCATCAGCTGAGTATTAAAATTCGCAATTCTGGAATGCATTGTGACCACATTTTGGGGCATAAACACCAATTATTGAATCGTTATAAGAGCATTTTGACAAGTGGAGAGATCTGGGTTGTCTTGTTTATGATAGTAGTAATCATGTGGAATGCTACATTTTAGGGATGGCAATATGAACTTCCAAGGCAGTAGTCACCATGGCATCTATAACAAGTCTACCAGTACTGTTCCTTGCAACTAGACATGGCCATGGGTTGTGTTTAGGTTGGGTCTTATTTCGTTCAGATCTATTTGTTAAACGGATTGAGTCAGTTTGGGTATGTTTTTGGTTTGGGTCGGATCGGATTAGGGGCAGGTTTGTCTATTTATCTGACTGAGACTTTTTTAGCGAGACATATATCAAAACTATACATTAAATGGATGTAGACCTTATCCTATTGCTTGCACATGGTAATAATTGGGTCTGCAAAGTCTACCTATTCATTTTCATGTTTGTAAACGGGTTTGCGACCGGTTGGTCATCTATTGAAGGGTTCGAGTCGGATCGGGTCAAATCAGATTTTGCCACGTCAACCTACAATGCATCTACCAGATGGAAGAGATGCAACTGATCCATTCCTCAGCCTATGCTAGTTGAATTGGTCGGTCCAGCCTGCTGCATCTTTTGTTTGTGCTCCACAATTGTTTAGATTGCAAAATTGGCGCCCATGTTAGGCTGCGGCAAAGCATGCGACCCTATTATGTATGGCCCATGAGTGGCACATCATTGGGTTCTTAGCAAATTTTAGGCTCCACCTGTAACGTAACGGGCATCATTATTATGATGAGGGCATGAGGGCTTCTTACTGACTGCAAACTGGTACGACTGTGGCCCTGAGCAAAATGGCAAGCTGGCTCTGTAGAACTGGCTGTACATAGTGAGGCATCCTCTCTGATAAAGTTAGATCTTTTTGAATAATATCATGATTTTGAAAATCAGTTGAAACTTGAAATATTGGCTGCTGAGTAGCTCTGCCAATAGGCTTCTTCACAGGTCGGGTTCTCCTCCTCCTCCATTGCAGTCTGAGCCCTTTAATAAATATAAAGCCTGAGCCTGCTCAAACTTGTTGGGCTTTTGAACTCGTTGGGCGTTTCAGGACAGAAATCCAAGCCCACTTGTTTGTAGTCTGTCTATTTTTTAACACGCTTTTTTTTTTAATAATTTCAAAACCCTAAATAGAGATTGCTACAGTGTGCAAGGCCTCCAGAAAGAGGGTAGGGGGATACATCCGTCATTGTTGCCGATGCTATGAGAAAACAAGAAGGGGAAGTAGGGAACATTGAAGAAAGACGAAAGAGGGAGAAAGGGTTTATGCAACATTAGGTTTAGTTATTAATTTATAGGTTTAGTTATTAATTTATACGGAGTATATACATATCTTATACTGTGTATATACTTTTATTGTATAATATATTATTCAAATAGTCAAACAGCATAGGTTTCTTTCATTGGGTTTTAAGTAAAAGCTTTTGTCTATCTGTTTAAATAAATGGGCTAAGAAAAATAGGCTGAGCGGGTTATGGGTCGAGTTTTGACGAATCAACGACTCTATTGACTCTATTATAATACGGTGTTTCATTGTAACTTTGTTATCATTTTACTAAAGATTAAACATTTTTAGAGCTCATGGTTTCATACCAATAGGGGCCGTAGGATGATTTATGTTTGAATCTTAAATTCAAATATCAATTAATATTATTGATTTTTTTTACAGATGTAAAAATTAGTGTATTGACTACAGATACTATATGGACCGAAAGATCTTTAGTTATCTTCGAAGTATTAATCGATATTTTTGAGTTTTTTTTTTATTATATTCATAGTTCACTACTTCATTTAATAGAGGTGATATTTAAAAGAAGGTGAGCGATCCTCCTACGAGTATTTTGTGTTTAACGACACAAGTTTTAGTGTATTTTTTATTTTACCATTCGCATGAACGGTAAAATTTTGATTGGCTAATTTTTACTGGTTATGTAAATTTCGACGAGCCGATTTGAAATTTTGGAGAGCCGAATTGTACTGTTCATGAATTTGGCAAGTCGACTTGTAATTTCGGCGAGCTGATTGCACTGTTCATGAATTTTGGCATTCTTTTTTCTTCGGTACGGCAGGTGGAGGGCAAATTGGACATCACGGTAAAATCCATGTCTGTATACACAAAATGCGCGTGTGAGGAATCGCTGGCCCTAAAAGAACCCTGAGAGGTTAGTTTGATAGTCAATTTCCACTCTTGTTTGTAGGAGGTCTTGAATCAAGTTCTCCTCAACATAAAAACGGCCACTGCTCTTAATTTTGTACCCGACGTGTGTGGATTGAGAGGTCTATACATGTTTCAAGGATTAGTCCATGTAGACGCTTGAAAAATGCAGATGGGATATTTAGATACCATGCTCTTCTAAAAACAGAAGATTATATTTAAAAATAAAAGTGGCTTGGCATGATTTTCTCAACTTACAATGAAAAGATAAAAATATAAGTCTAAAATTCATGTGGGGATAATCATTGTTCTTCATGTGAACACCATCACGTTGTCGCATCGCACCATTAATAATGTGTGCAATTGGAAGGTTGGTGTAAAGTGAATGAATGTTGAAATATCCCACAAGTAGACCCAACTATGATGGGTTGGCTTTAGGACATCGGTTTAAGTATTTCCAGATAAGATTTTTAAAAATTGGCATATCAGTCTATGTGAGCTAAAATATAGCACCCTATTATGTTGAACATTTATTTGCTTAAATGATTGATTTTTTATGGTATATCTGACAATGCCGTGATGGTCAGATAGAAGAGGAATTTTTTTTGAATTATATTCAGGATGTCCATCTTAACATGGGTAAAATTTGTTAAGAGATATACATGCAGAGCGGCATGCTATCGGTAAACCGGTATTTGATGAGGGGTAGGAGTAAAATGAGAATTTCACTCCATCTCGTGTCTCCTAACAAATTTTACCCGTATAAAATGACTGACCTCATATTTATCTTTAAGATTCTCTATTATGTAATCTAATTATGTAGGACTCAATTATAATGAATATACAGTCTCTCCATTAAAAATGTATACTTCAGTTTTTCCAGAATTTTCATATCGATGTATTAAAATATTTTTAAAAACAATTAATATATAAAAATATTAGTCACTACATATTATTTGATATACATCATTTATCAATCAATATTATGAGGATATGCATGACCTTGATATCTATAACACATATTTGTATATTTTCAATCAATTGTTGAACTCAGTCATTATAGGTTGAAACTTGGGTCGAATTTTAACTCGACCCCATGATCCGACCTTACAAATCAATAGGCTGAGTTATTTATTTGTAAATTAAGGTTGGGTCGGATTGGACTTAGAACTGTAAAATCAACCCAATCCAACTTGAATATATCCAATCCGACCTACGTTTTAAGTTAATTTTTTTCTTCTCTCAAATTCGGGCTAAAAGTTACTTTCATTTTTGCTGAAAGTAACTAATTATCATTACGGGGATGAGATGTTCTTTGTTTTGTAATTCTAACTCGATGTTTTCAAACTATAAATGCCACATTTGGTAGAGTTTGGAAAGTGTGATCGCATCTGCTCTTACGGAATTGATTTTGGCATAACAATTTGAAATAGGACATCGTTATTTATGTTGTCATATTCATTTTATTGTAACAAATTAATACTCTCTCCGTTGTATTTTAGTTGTCTTATTTGAAATATTTATATTTTTTAAAGAACTCTCTATATAAGACTAACACTCTATGTGATCTCATCCATTATCAATACATTTTACACTACTCTAATATAAATAGGACAATTAATTTGGGACAATTCAAAAATATATATAGGACAACTAATTTAGAATAGAGGGAGTAATATTTTATTTTATTTTTCTCTTTTTAAATTTATTATAATAAAATAAAAGATAAATAAAAATACCATGTCAAGTCGATTCAATAGCACGAAACTAAAGAAAGTGAATATCGTTTTACACCTTTACTCAACTCCGTAGAAACTGATAGGTGTGTTGATCAAAAACTCGTTTAAAAAATCAGAAGTCTTGAGTTCAATTCTCATTTAATTTTATCCAATGTATATAGCTTGAGCCCAACTTTGAAATTCGCTTCCCTCATCTCTAAATTTGCTGTGGCAAGAAAGGTGAAAGTGTCGTCTGTGTATTAGTTTATGGAGTATGACGGTATAAATTTAGAGAAAGAGCCCATGAAATAAGATAGTGGTGGGTTTATTAGAAATTTTTAATATATAATTTATAAAAAATACTTTTATTGAATTAATTAACTCAATTTAAAAAAAATAAAAATTTTTTAATATAAAAATATTTTTAATTTATTGAATTTTATAATTTAAAAAAAATATGAATTGATTGATTTGTGGTTATATATATTGAAACTCTTTCTATTGAGAGACGTCATCAAACAGATTTATAGACATATATAGTTGAATACGACGTAAAGAGAATTATATGTGTAATTTATATATGAAGTTTTATTTTTATCTAATTATCTTATTCTTTAAATTTATCTACACTTATCGAAGTTTAAAGAACAAGTTTAAATTTTGAATTGATAATTAAATTTTATATGCCTCGTACAATCAAAACTCAAATATACGAGATTCACAATCTCTTTAATAGTACAGCAGTGTCTAGCTAAGTTATTATATTTTAATGATAAAACATGAAAGGCGTATAATAGGTGGGCCAGCTTGTGCACTGGTTTTATACAGCATGTGTGTGAGACATTGGCACGTGCTGTGGGAAGGAAAAAGATCCGCCAAGTTACCAACAGGTAGACAGCGACAGCTGGAGTGATTTAAATATAAAGCTACTCATTAATTCATTGACATGAAATGTATATTTTATTACTATATAGTTGGTCAAAATTATAATTTGTTATTAAAAATATGAACTAAATTTACGTTTAAAATCTAAAATTAATTTGCTCTAGAATTTGAGCGACGAAATGAGCTAGAAGTTTTGATGGTGATAATGATAAAATATAGATTTCAATGAACACAATGAACTCAACTGAGACTTTACAATGTATTTATCTGTCAAAAATTAAAAAGGGAAATATAAATAATAAAAACCAACTATCTGATTTAGATAAAAAAATAAGTTGTATGTCAATGGTTTTTTTCTTTTTACCATGGAAACTCGCCGACTTCACTTTATGGTGATTATTGAGAAAACTCTAGATATTGACACCATCCACAAACACTATGGATAGAGGGTTTTGATAGCCAATGATACCATCCATAAACACTATGGATAGAGGGTTTTGATAGCCAATGATACCGTCCACAAACACTCTGGATAGAGGGTTTTGATAGCCAATGATACCAATGGTTTTAAATTTAGGGACTTAGTTCAATTATTTTTATTATTTTTTATCCTTTTTATTGGAGTTTTGTTAAATTGATTTAAATTGATTTTGGGCCATTTCAGCTGTGACGAGTCTGTTTTCTAAGTGAAAAATGTAGATGCCCTTTCATATAATCTTTGAGTGATTAATAGTCATATGGGATCCACTCAACATCAAATGTAGTCTATTAAAATAATTTTCTTTTATAAAGCTTACATCCAACCATTTGTAATTTTTATTTAATGGATTAATAATTCAATTGGTCTCATCTTTTTACAGTACGACAGATCTTTATCATAATATTTTGAAGGGTTTCTCACTTTCCATCCCAATCTGCCATAGTCCCATCAGTTAAGCCGTCTGTATCACGACGAGTCTTGTTTAAAAAATGAGGTTTGGATCGATGGTGTGAGTTGGTGAGGGTAACCTATGATTAATATTCGTAAATCTCAAATTTAGTGAATTAAAAATAGCAAATGGTGGGCCTAATTGGGTAGGAAAAGGTCTTCATGGACATGGGCCCAAATACAGCCCATATCGTTTCTGAATCAATTGAAAGGAATGTAAGCCTGAGCTGGAAATGATTCATCATCTGCATTCATTGGATTCTGATAGAATCATTCTATATAAAAATTTTAAGCTAAAAAGGGGGATGAGGAATCCATACAATTGGGTTTTTAAATTCTCGGCCGATACAATACATATCGAGTATACTATAATAATATTGATCGATATGGCTGATATTATTAATATTGGTGATTTTTTTTAAAATAAAAATCTGTGGTTTTCACCACAGTATTATTGTACAATATTGGCAATATCAGTCAATATTTTATTTTTTATTTTCAGAATTTATTATTTTAATTAAAAAGACTATTTTTCTATTTTTATTTTTTTAATTAAAAAATGACTGAGATTTGAAAGAAAAAAAAAAACAAAAGAGACATAAAGATATTGACTGAGATATTAAAACCCCTGGGTTGGATGTTGGATCAGTTTAGATTAAGATATATCATTATATTATTATCAATTTTTATATAATTTAAAACATGAGAATATGATATGGACATGTTGACTGAGTTTACATAAAACTCCTGCAAATTTGGATCGAAATTAAAGTAAAAATTTGATTGTATCTATTTATTTTATTTTTTATTTCTCAGATATTCAGACCTCATAAAGCACTCGATTAATTCTTCAGTCTTGTGTAAACTTTTTTATTTCATGAGTGTAATGGGAATCAAACTCAAGACCACCTATTTTCAAGACGATCTTGTGAAAAAGACAATACTACTCATTCTTCTGTCGGTATAATTTCTTTTATTTTCACTACATTTTTTAATTTAACATTTTCACCAGCGTCATTTAAATTCTATGATTTCTTTTTTTCTTTTCTAAAGTGGGCAACTCAAAAGGAAAATTAGAATGAATGATATAGTATTCAAAGGAAAACAAATATTCATATTGAATTAAATGGTCAATAAAGTATTTATGGATTTAAGAACTATAGATACTGATTTTCATTTTTAAATTTAAAATATATGACTTCATTGATTTATTCATTGTAAGTTTTAGTGGGACATAGAATTAAAACAATGAAGCTCATTAATGAGTATTTATTCATTCATAAGTGATGAGTTATGCTTCATTACTTACGGTAGTTCTGTTAGCCAGATGGGTCGAAGTTGACTTGCATTCACCTTACTTAACTCATTTTTTTTACAAATTAAATTTTACTGAATTATCAATTATGAATTTTAAAATCCTTAGTTAAACCTAACGATGTCCTGAATCATGATTTTTTTTCATCAATCATCCGTGTTAAAAACTGTCTTTCAAATAGTATTTTTATCAACAAAACCAAGGTAGAGATAAAATAAATCCTATTTCTTACCCAAAATTAAAAATATTAAAATTGTACTATTTTTTGGGGTAGGGATCCTCCCATGGGCATTTTGTCTAATCCGACATAGGTTTTACTGTATTGTCTATTTTGCCATTCAAACCGGCTCTCCGAATCCTTCGAATCGACTCACCGGATCACTGACCCTTCTACTACGGTATAAATCAGCTCGCTGGATCACTGACCGGATTACTGATTTTTTTTAAATGATTTCGTACTATAGTGAAAAGGTAAAATGGATAATACTCCTAAATTTCATATCTCATTATACAAAATGATCTTCAGTAGAATGGCTACTTTTTTTAGAGAATTATGTTGAGGACTCGTCTTTGAAGAACTTTTTGAGAAAATATTCTTCTACTACTATTCAATTATGAGAAGAAAATGTGTCAAAGTTCAAGGACCACATCTCAAACATGGGAACAGATTATTAAATTCAAATTTCTATGAATATTAGACGAAGTGATAGAAGAACAATGATGGCATTTCATCCCAAAAAGTTTTGAGTGTGTCATTGTCATCTCTGCAAAGGTGTAAAGGGTCAAGGGATTTTTCATTTTAGTGATGTTTGTGTTCTCCATAGTTGAATAAAAGAAAGGGTGCCAATATAGACACCGACATTTTCTACCAGCAGATATCGAAATTCAGATTTTAGGTGAAAATTATCATTCTGCCCTTCTGTCTTTCCGTGCGGAATTGATACGAAGAAATCGATCAATCGAAGCACGAAGAAGAAATCAATCGATCGATCGATCCTGAGAATGAAAATCAATCGATCGATCGATTGATCCTGAAAATGATCCTGAAAACGAGCGAAACCATAAGAAATCGATCGCACCATCGTGCGATCGATCCTGTTAATATCCTACAGTTAACATATTATTTAAATAATAAAATTTCTTTTAAAATTTTAAAGTTATTTTTTAAGCACTGTGTATTTTCAAATTTTCTCAAATTAAATATCCGGACTAATTACGATAACCTGATAAAAATACTTTAAGACTTCAAGGTCTTTTGACACTCTCAAATGCTTAAAACAGAGTGTTTTACAAATAAGGGTATCCCTAGGGTATGCCGAAAACACATTTAAGAGTGTCAAAAGACCTTGAAGTCTTAAAGTATTTTTATCAGATTATTTTAATTAGTCCGGATATTCAATTTGAGAAATTTTGAAAATACACAGTGTTTAAAAAATAACGCTAAAGTTTTAAAACTTTAACATTATTTTTTAAGCACGATGTATTTTCAAAATTTCTCAAATTAAATATCTGGACTAATTACGATAGTTTGATAAAAATACTTTAAGACTTAAAGGACTTTTGACACTCCGAAATATTTAAAACACAGTATTTTACAAATAAGGGTATCCCTAAGGTATGCCGAAAACACATTTAGGAGTGTCAAAAGACCTTAAAGTCTTAAAGTATTTTTATCAGACTATCGTAATTAGTCCGGATATTCAATTTGAGAAATTTTGAAAATACACAGTGTTTAAAAAATAATGTTAAAGTTTAAAACTTTAAACATTATTTTTTAAACTTTAACATTATTTTTTAAACACTGTGTATTTTCAAAATTTCTCAAATTGAATATCCGGACTAATTACGATAGTTTGATAAAAATACTTTAAGACTTTAAGGTCTTTTGACGTTCCGAAATATTTAAAACACAGTATTTTATAAATAAGGGTATCCCTAGGGTGTGCCGAAAACACATTTCGGAGTGTCAAAAGACCTTTAAGTCTTAAAGTATTTTTATCAAGCTATCGTAATTAGTCCAGATATTTAATTTGAGAAATTTTGAAAATACACAGTGATTAAAAAATAATGTTAAAGTTTTAAAACTTTAGCGTTATTTTTTAAACACTGTGTATTTTCAAAATTTCTCAAATTGAATATCCAGACTAATTAAAATAACCTGATAAAAATACTTTAAGACTTCAAGGTCTTTTGACACTCCTAAATGTGTTTTCGGCATACCTTAGGGATACCTTTATTTGTAAAACACTCTGTTTTAAGCATTTGAGAGTGTCAAAAGACCTTAAAGTCTTAAAGTATTTTTATCAGGTTATCGTAATTAGTCCGGATATTTAATTTGAGAAAATTTGAAAATACACAGTGCTTAAAAAATAACTTTAAAATTTTAAAAGAAATTTTATTATTTAAATAATATATTAACTGAATCGATCGCACGATGGTGCGATCGATTTCTTAAGCTTTCGATCATTTTCAGGATCGTTTTCAGGATCAATCGATCGATCGATTGATTTTCATTCTCAGGATCGATCGATCGATTGATTTCTTCTTCGTGCTTCGATCGATCGATTTCTTCGTATCAATTCCGCACGGAAAGACGGAAGGACAGAATGGTAATTTTCACCTAAAATCCGAATTTTGGTGTCTACTGGCAGAAAATGGCGGTGTCTATATTGGCACCCTAAAAGAAATTGACTTTAGTCATTTTGCTTGAAAATCACAAATATCACTCGATATTGAAAAAACAAATTAGTGTTTTCCTCACCGATATAACATTTGATATTTGAAATATCAGTCAATATCAATTGATATTCTTTTTTTTTTTAGATTTTTTTATTAAAAAAAAAAAGTAAAAGAAAAATAAGAGAGAGAATGATATCAGCCGAGATATCTGAGACATCAACTTATATGGCCAATATCACTCTCTGCTGAATATTTTAACCCTCGGTGGAGAGTTCAAACTTCAAACATCGAAATCCAAATTCAAATCTCATAATATCAAGTGGGAGTGGATAGTTGGGAAATGTGAAATTCTGAACTTGTAATTGTAATATTCGAATTTGTTAGATTTTAATTTTGTTAGCTAAAATTCTTATGAGATTCAAACTGAAGATATTTGATAGTTTTTTAAATCCTATTAATTCAAATATTGTTAGGTAGTTCCTTAAAGTTTTCATAGTCCTGCTCCTACTGTCCAAGTGTTGTAGGGCATCAGAGACAGTCACTGCCCTATCCAACGGCTAGTTGATTCAAAAACGTGGGCCGCATTGTCCAGTGATGTGGTGTATATACTATATATACGTCAACTTCAAAATCAAATTGAGAAACTATATTCAAATTTTGAATAAACCCATTTTGTCCTTCCCTAGTTCCAACCAAACCAATACACATGCAACGGTCCTAAATCCTTAATTCACAAAATATTTGATATCTTGTAAACTTCAGAGAGTTATGGTGGTTGTACTTTAAATATTGAATTAGGTCGTATATTTTTATATGGAACATATAGAGAATGGTGAGGATGTTGATTGTGTAAAATTTTAGCTCCATCTTATCTATAATATCATGTCTTACCAACACTATATTCTTCACTTTAAGCCTATAGGGGCTTGCTCCCAAAAGGCCTTGTTCAACTGCGGTAATTAATACTGAGTCTCATCGAACCATCATTTTTCTTTACAAATAAAGCTGGTGCACTCCAAGATGACACACTAGGTCGAATAAATCCAACCTTGATCAAGTCATTCAATTGATTTTTTAACTCTACCAAATTTGTTGGCTCCATCCTATATGCAGGTATATATCTTATTGTGATACCCCTGTTTTATAAAGAGAGAGATGATTTTTACAAATGGTATCAAAGCATGATTCAACTCTTGGCCAGTAAGTTTGAACCCCTAGGTTGTGCGCAGAGTCAAGGACGGCTCTGGACTTTAAAGAGGGTGAATTGTGATATTCCTGTTTCGTAAGGAGAGAGCCGAGTCATTACATTATCATATTGGCATTGTTATCAATTTAATTGATAGGAAATCATTGATTTTTTATACTCCAACTCACAAGATTATAATTTTATGATTCTATCATTCATAAATACCTAAATCTCTAATCACAGCTCTCACCGCAGCTTGACTATGGTCTTTGGCCATATTTGAATCTGAAGAAAATATTTTAAGTGACTAAAAAAGAGCAAAACTTAATCTTAATTGATATGTCCTACATTGATTGAGTCTTATTCGAAATGTGTATGAGCTATTGGACTATTCAAGTGTTTTTTACTGAATCAGTTGAATTAGCTCCTAAGCTTATTTTATAAGCCCTTTACTTTCATTCATCATAGTAATGTATTTTTAGTGTTCAATTGCAACATCATTATTTATTTTAAAACCTAATAGACTTATTCATTGTTCAATATAATATAAAATAATATTTTATTAAAAATTATCGACTGTTTTATCTTAGATAAATCCATCTCATCCATGACTAGCTCAAGTGGACCCACATTAAAGTGTAACTTATAATCTAGAGAAAGACTTTAGATAGATTAATTATTAATTTTTTAAGTGGGTTATGCCTCTCTAATTGAGATATATAGAATGGCATGGATAGCATAACCAGGATTTTTCTTTAATAAATTGTTTAATTCAAGAAAGTGGTTGCAAAATCCCCTGAAAAAGAGAAATTGCTAGCACCTCTAATCAGGGCTCAGGGGTTACAAAATCGGGAAGGCCGATACAGTTCTTTAGGCTCATCCCTCATTTTTAATTTATTAATTCTCATTGAATATTTTATTATTTTATAAAAAATGATTTATTATAATTTTTCTTTTATTCTTCTTGATAAGGGTATTTTTGTTATTTTACATGATTAAATGTACCATTTAACTCTCAAAGGAGTTTTTGAGATATTAATGAAAACTCCGGAGTTTTTATTTTTTATTTTTCAAGGGACCCATGTAGGCACCTGAGAAGTCTTTTCCTACACACTCTTTTTCTAAAAGTGGATAAAAATTACCCTTTTGTCCTTCACCCTTTCACTTACTGGGCATCCTCTGAACAAGTGATCCACTGAATTCAAAAATTAGTTCAAATTAAGTGGGGTGTGAAGTGGGATTTTCAAATAAAGCCGTTTCTCGACCGATTTCTACAAACAAGGTATCAAAATTCATTTACTCTGAATTTTATGAACTTCATGAACTGATTTTAAGTTAAAAGGGTGTAGTTTTGGGCTTCAAAAATCGTATCGAAAGAATTAAGGAACTTCCCCCTTAATTATTTGGGTACGATTTTTTAAACCCAAAACTATACTCTTTCATTTAAAATCAGTCATGGAGTTCATAAAATTCAGAGTAGATGAATTTTGATACCTTGTTTGTAGAAATCGCTCGAGAAACGACATTGTTTGAAAATCTCACTCCACAGCCCACTTCCTTCGAACGAATTTTTGAATTCGTCCAAACGAATTTTTTCATTCGGTTGATCACCCATTCGGGGGATGCGCTCGGGTGTCTATATGGACTCCCTTTTTCAAAAGAAACATGGTGTTTTTAGAACTGTGAGAAAACTTACAGGGGCTTAGAAATTTCTCTATAGGTACAAGTATCGGCCCATATACAGCGGATTTATTTTAGGCTATTGTGAGATTTTGCCGCGAAATGTAGACACACTGCTTTACGGTCAATACATTTGATGTAGGTTTTTTTCAATTGATTTTGATCAATTTGCGAGTTATTTTCATGAATACATTTAAATTTAAAAGGGTTCAAAAGAAATTTATTCAATTTTAAAATTATATCAACTTATTTTCATCATTTTTTTCGAGTTCTAACTCTAAGATAATCTTAAAATTTGATCTTTTGTGAAAATGGATTATGAAATAATATCTAATGCTTATGAAATTAAATCGAGATGCTGTTAATGTCATTACCATAGTTTTTAGAATGAGTGTGTCATTTTCCAAGATTTTTTTTGAAAATTTAATAAAAGCTGAGATGATACTTCTCATTTTCACATTTCTTTTCGAAAAAGAATGTATGAAATGATATACAAAAATTTTACAATTAAATGAAAAACCCTAAATGTGATGGTGGAGTTTTTAAGGTTTTTCTGTAATTTTTTAATATTCCGACATTTTAATGAAACTAAAAAAAAATTATAATAAAATTTATGAATTGCAATAGAAGATACATGTCACTCGAGAATATAAAGTTCATATTTGATTCTCACTCGTGTTGGTTTGTTCATATTTCTAGAGAGAATTGGTATTGGCAATACGGATTTAAACCCCTGAATTTTGCCTCGATCTGTTTTCTAACTCACTCCAATTTCTTACTTTGTACTATAATTGTAAGTTGAACATAATCTGTAAATTACGTTTCTTATCAATGAATAATATAAAAGAATTTCATCTAAAATCATCTTTTTACTAGGAGCTTTGGTCTCTCCTCAAATATTGACCATACAAGTTACGCTTTAAAGATAAAAATCAAAACCCATATCCCTTATTTTCTCTATTTTTCATTACTTTTCTTGTATTTATTTATTTTTATTTAACTTTCTAGCAAAAACCTTCTCAAGTGGGAATTCCAATCTTGCTAGATTCTGATAATAAAGCCTACCTACTTGGGAATTACAATCACCTTCAGCATACTCATCACTTTGGTTTGAATGGTTTTCCAAATCATCCCATCCCATCTAATGAAGAAACTGAAGAAGAAAAAGTCCCAAACATCAAAATCCAAGAAAACAATGTAATTGCAGCAACCAACCAATCCAACCACCTCAAATACTCCCAACACCAACACCTCACAAAAACCATTGTATAAGTTTATTCTTGTTTCCAAAACAACATCAAACTGATCCATATATCATTATCATAAAAAAATTACATTACAAGAAAAATAGAAGGGTAAAACTGCTGTAACAAGGAAAATAAAAAATAAAATAAAGAACGACATACAGTTTGCTTGAATGATGAAAAACCTCTTAAACCACTGCTAAGCAACAACCAGCAAACACATGATTAAAATGAAAAAAATTGGTGAATGCAATCTATTAATCCTTCAATCCATGAGGAAAAAGTTTGTTTAAAGGGGTGGGCCTTACACCACCGAATTGGTTCTTTGTGACGAACCATCATCTGCATTGTCAATAATGTTGTTCTGGTCTGGGTCATCTTGCTGGCTCATGCAGCTGAGCTCTTCGATCCGCTGCACCACCTCAGACATTGACTGTCGTTTATCGGGGTACTGAGCAGTGCAGTCAATCGCGAGTTGTAAAAGCTGCACCATCTCCTCCTCGATGTTCTGATATCTAAGAAGCTCAAGGTCAAACACCTCTGCAGTCCACTCCTCTCGGACGACTGACTGGACCCATCGGGGGAGGTCGACTCCCTCCTCATTCAGGAGGGAGTGAGTAGGGGCTTTGCCCGTTAGCAGCTCCAAGAGCAACACACCGAAGCTGTAGACATCGGCTTTCTGTGAAACCCTGCGGGCATCGGTAACCTCTGGGGCACGGTAGCCAGCAATGCGGTTAGGGGTGGAAGTAGGGCCGACTAGGTGGGCAAGGCCAAAGTCAGAGACACGGGCATCGTAATTTTTAGTGAGGAGAATGTTGGAGGACTTAATATTGCCATGTGATACATTCGGCCCTTGACGATGGAGGTACTCGATTCCGCGAGCCGCACTGAGGGCAATGCTGGACCGGGTATCCCAGTTGAGTGGGGTCCTGCCTGCTCCTCTGTTTCCTGTAGAAGAGAAAAGGTTGTAGGGGGCAAACAGAGTTAAATGAAACTTCATGCTACGCCTCTTTGTCTGTTTTCAGTTGGATTTTGAATTTGGTTGTTTGGATTGTATGTCTTTCATACTTTCATGTGTGTTCTAAGGACAAAATTCAGCACAAAAAAAATCTGTAGTCACTTACGTGGCTGATGACAACTCCTACATTTAACCAAAAATGGAAGGCCCCCTTTCAATTACTCTAAACGACAGTAGGAATGGGTGGCAGCTGATCAATTGTTATCAACAGAAGATTGAGTGGAGGAGACCTCGAGAATTCATCAATTCAATTGTTAATACCATCTGAAAGAATATCAATGGGAATGGGTGGTATCCACCAACCAAATAATGGTGAAAGGTGAGTTCAAAGAAGGGCTTTTGTATAATAGTCATTCCAAGCTTTTATGGTTGCTGAGGCACCACCACTGGGCCCATGGTTGGTGATAGAAATATCATCAGGACTACTGAATCGCCAGCTAGTTCAAATGAAGAGGCAATTCCATACCAAGGTGAAAGATGGTTTTACCGCTGTTGGAGGTGATTACAAACAGGATTGAAAGGGCAAAGCTCTTTCGAATGGGGCCTCACTCCTTTTTTGGGTAATTCAATTGTCAAAAGGGTGATTCCAGTCTTTCTCAAGCAATTAATATGCTGAGAGAAAGCACGAAGTCAGCCGTTTGGTAATCAAATTTCTTTAAGAAAATAGAGCACTCTCCATTTTCTATCGAGTTTGACCAAATTTTATTTTGAATTCACACTTAGAAAACTACAGCAAACTCAACGTAAAACTCCTACAAATGATACTCCAGTCATAGAGCTTGAATCAATAAACAATTAGAAGTCCGACACATCGTTGATAAGAAATTAAGAAGCAACCCACTAGGGTTTCCCACGTGTGGAGACCGCATCAGCAAGTTACATTTAGGTGCAGGACCCTGTAGTAAAATTGTAACTAGCGAAGGTGGGTGTTGTAAATTAAGTAGAATATTAAAAATGGGTTTTAAAAGTGCATTGCAAGAAATTGGAAGGAGAAGTTCTTAATTCAAGGAACTGACAACTCAACTGATGGTAGATAAGTAAAAAATTCAAGATTCTTACTGCAACAGAAGCAATTTCTTTTCTTCTTCTCTATCCATAAGAAAAATGCCACCGACATGAATTATATGAAAAACCAAATGTATACTTTTCTTAAAAGAAAATTCAAAATCATTGGCATTTTTTCCTACCAAAAAAACTCAATGGTATTTTAATCAAGAAATTCCAATAATTTATTTTCCAAGAAAAACAAAGCCTTCCTCGCGTGGAGAAGAAGAAAATTGAGAGAAAGGGATGTTCCTAAACAAAATCTAATATCGGAAACCATCAATCACCAAGTAAATCCAACAAAAGGAAATATAATCATTTACAAAAGAAAAATATTCATCATAATGCACCATGAATGAGGTCAATATGCCAAAAAAAAAAAGAAAAAAGAGAAAGGTGAAAAGAAAAAAGATAAACTGATAGGAAAGTAAAGCCCACAATGCCTCTAAAAAATTAGAAACAATTATCATGAAAATTCAGAAAAAAATAAATCGATGATCATTGCAAAAAGCAAAAGAAACCCAAAAGCAATTCATCATAACATACCATCATGATGCGAAACATCAAAAAAGAGAGGAAGGGAGAAACTGAAAAAGAAGGAAGAAAGAAGAAAAAAGGAGTCAAGATCATGTACTCCTGTCTGATTTTCTCCCGCCTTAATTTAAGAACAAATGAGTGAAATGAGTAAATCTCTCTATATTAGTTGTATTTTACAATTTAAAATGAATTTTTTAGTAATTCTTTTAAGAATATGAATATGAAATGACTTAAAAATAACTACTAAAAACTTTAAGAAAATTAATTTTCAATAGTACAGTAGGATTTTCTTTTATTTCGTAGCAACAAATCCATTCCAAATACATGTCATGTGTTTGTTCTACAGAAAAAAAATGGCAGAGAGAGAGAGAGAACTGACCATGTAAAAGGGCAGAGAGACTGCCCATGGGCATGTAATCGTAGACGAGCAATTTCTCATCCTTGCTGAAATAGTAGGCCCACAGGGGAACCAAATTCTCGTGGTTCATTGATCCAACGGCCTCGATCTTCTCCCTGAATTCCCTCTCCGGTACTCCGACATCCTTCAACCTCTTCACGGCGACGACCGCCCCTCCCTCTAATACCGCTTTGTATGCCGTACCAAACGTTCCCTTCCCCAAAACCTCTGCAGAAGCCCTCAGCAGATCCTCCAAATCAAAAACCCTTCCTCCATTTCCAAAAAACACCAATTTCTTCGAGCTATTCCCTCCCATGTCCCCACCATCCACCTTCTTCTCCATTGCACCCGCCATTGAAATGGCTACTGCCCCATCTCCATTCCCAGCCACTGATTTCGAGTTGGCCTCCTCTGCAGCAGTCTCCTCCTCAATTTGCTTTGTCGGAGCGGGAGTCTCGACCGACCGGGTCTTCTGGGTCGCCTTCTTCCGACAGAAAATGAGAAGAATTGCGAGAATTAGCAGCACGGCGGCGGCTGATCCGATGGCAATTCCGGCAATTGCGCCGCCCGAAAGCTTCTTCTTTGACTTGGATGAGGGAGATTCTTCTCCTGGACAGGCAACCATTGGCCCACCACAGAGGGAATTCCCTGTGAATGAGGAGGCCTGGTTGCTGCGGAGTTTGACCGGTATGGATCCATTCAGTTCGTTGAAGGAAACGTTGAATTGAACCAACTCCGGGAGGTTGAGATCCGGGATGGAACCAGCGAACCGATTCTGTTCCAAGTAGAGGGTGGCCAGCCGGTCCAGCTTGTTGAAGTCGGCCGAGATCTGACCAGACAAGTTGTTGGCGGCGAAGTTGAGACGGACGAGATTCGAGAGGGAGAAAATGGACGGTGGGATCTCGCCTGTGAAATGGTTGTTTTGCAGATAGATGTTCCGCAGTTCTACGCAAGAACCTAGATCTGCGGGGATTGTCCCGGTGAGTGCGTTGAACCGGAGGCTGAGTGTCCGGAGTTGGGTCAGATTTCCGAGAATTCCGGAGGGGATGGACCCCATCAGACCGACGGCGGGGAGGCGCAGTGTGTTCACGCGGTTCGACTGGCACTCCACCCCCAGCCACGTGCACGGGCTCTGCGTCGCATTCCACGGCAGAGATCTCCCCACCGCGGACCGCAGGGCCAGGAGCGCATCCCTGTCCGAACCCAGATCCGGTTTTCCAAAACCGGCAAACGAGAATACCAGAACCAGGCAGAAGAGAGGAGACAAGGCGGCGGCCATGGGCGGTTTTTGGAGAACCGCTTCTGCGACTCTCCTCGCGTCTACACAAGGGCGGTTTTGGACAGCGCCATGTCAATGTGACATTATGAGAGTCTGTAACTTGGGAGTTTGTAAACTTTGTATTCTGCTGCTGATATAGAAGTTCCAACTCCCAACAAAAGAAGAAGAAGAGAAACAAAATATAATTTAAAAGAAAAAAAGTTAAAAAAAAATCAAAGACTCGGATTTTTTATTTAAATTGTTTGCTTTGATGATTGGGGGGGTTTATCATTGTAATGGGTTTTTCCTTTTTCTTTAGAGATGGGAATATGGAATCTAAGATTATGGGATTATTTAAATAGAATGCAAGCTGGAGAAGATTGTATTTGGGAGGGCAATTTCATTTGTTTAGGGACAAATGGGAAGTACTTTATGGTAATAAATGTGTCTTTTGCGTGGATTTGTATTAAAATACGTATTAGAGATTTCTATGACACTATGACAGTGAAGACACTGATGTCCAAGAGAAGAAGCACGAAAGAGAGAGAGAGAGAGTTTCATTTACTGTGGTGCTGTGGGCCATTGTATTGTGGCTTGTTTATGGTTGTAGGTAGACTTGTAGGTAACTGAAATACAGTACAGTGATGGACCACCATATCATATTATGGGCTTTGCATTCATGAGTTGCAAGAAGTTTATATACTCTCGCATGCCTGTCTACATGGAAGCCTTAAAAGCATGCCCTCTTATGCGGTGCTTATCCGCTTGCAAAATGATAAAATACTTTTAAAATTTTATTCTAATTTGATCAAATATTTAATACTATGACTATCAATATGATAAATTTTAAAATTTGCCACTTGTCACTTAATTAATTTGGACATGAAATGATCACTCATAAATTCCTATCTACTTAAATATAGATTATATAGGAAGCAGGAGGTGTCAAGTTCAAACCTCCATTGTCGTGTACTCTAAGGGCAGTGGACATCACCCGTGAAGGTTTTACGCTGGATTTTTCACATGTAAATTTAAAAAAAAATGTAGATTCTACTAAATGGAATGGTGATTGATTCATTTCAAAGATCCCTCTTTCAATAACACATAAATTAAAAAAAAAAAAAAAATCATCTTCGGTTGAATCAATCTAATTAAGATAATTTTTTATAGATATCATACACAAAAACATTTTTCCGATAAACCCATTACACTCCATTTGATTGATCTCATGTCTAAAGATATAGAATAATACCATACACACCAACCAGTGGATAGATGATAATTCTTTTATTTGAATTGAGGTTTCCACTCTCCATTTATTGGAATTTGAGAAACACATTTTAAATTTCTAAATTATGAATTATAATTCAATATGTAAATATTTCAACCAGTTAAATTCTCAACTAGTCCAATTACGTGAACTTTTATTTTTCTAATTTCTAAATTAAAAAGTCACTATTAACAATTTAAAATAATGTAATATAGAGAGCGTAGTGTGACTTACTATTTGAGGTGATTATTGTTATTAGTTATTTACTGATTATTAGTTTTAAAAAGGAAAATAGACCACTCACACTTTTATAGTAAATAAAGATGAAACGGACTTTCAGTGTTGCAACGTGTATTGACAATTTGACATTTTAAATCTTTGTTAGATGGAATTTACTATTTTTTATAAATAGCATTTGTTCTTAGTGACACAATTGTAGTCAGCGTCATAGTTTCCAATTTCAACGTTACACGTGGCACAATAGTCTACGTCCAAAACTATGGTCTGAATCATGAATGTAAATAGTTGAATGAGAAGATTTTCATAAATTACATTGGTTAAAATCAAATTATCTTGTCCTCTTCATCGTAAACATCACTTAGAAGCAAAGGTTAAAATATCGGCCGATATATATATATCGATTTTTTAAGACCGAGTAATATCGGCCGATATGGCCGTACATACCGAATATCGGTCGATATGGCCGATATTCGATCCGAAATATCGGTCACAATATCAGCCGATATTCATAAATATCGATATTTAAATTATTATTTTTTAAAAAAAAAACACCAATACGATTTTTGACGGTTTTTACACGGTTTTTCGCAGTTTTTCGCGATTCAGGGTTTACAGTTCTCACGGGTTCTCACGGTTTTTTGCGGTTTTTTGCGGTTTTTCACTGTTCGTCACGATTTTTTGCGGTTTTTTCACGGTTCCGATATCAGAGGAGAAAGAAAATGCCGATATCGGTATGAGAGATAAAATTATCGGCCAATATGCATATCGGCCTAGCCGATTTTTGAACCCCTGCTTAGAAGTAGGGATTTAAATCTCCATATGTCGGAGAAATTTCTCTCTCCTATTTTTTTTTTAAATCATCTTTATCGGTCGAGATTTGTTCCCTTGCTCAAAAGCTTCCAAAATTTAGTGTGAGTAGCGGTCATTAAATTTTATGAAAAATCAAATCTCAAATGGTGGAGGCATCTATCTTCGTTCATGCCAAAAAAATATATGTTGGTATGAGTGATCGAAAACTCAAAAATTAAACTTAAATTCAAAATTCTTTAAAATCAAGAACATTGACAAAGGTTTTAAAAAAATAAAAAATATATATTATCTAAACTCATTAAAGTCATAATCTTATTAAATTGAGTCAAGTCATATTGACTCATAAGTGTTATTTTCACTTCTTTTAATTATATGAGTATATCCAGTCTTTATTAAAGGTGAGATTAATTTCATGAATACACGAAATTACTTCGCATTCCCCGTATTATTATTTTGAATTTTCAAATAATTGGAGGTACAAAGCAGTGCCCTACCATTGTTACCTGATGCACGTGAGAGCATGGATTCTTTGCAGTTTGTGAACTAATTTACAACCAGGTCGCAGTTGCTGTGGTCCTTGCATCACATTTTTTTATTGCTTAAGGAATGAGGACCACCCAATAAAATTTTCTTCTGGTATTATATTTTGTCATTTTTTGAGTAAACTAGGTGTTATTATTTTGTTGGATACATTGATGATTATGATTTTAGTCAGAAATTAAAAAAAAAAAAAAAAGACTGGAAAAAATTCAAAAAATTTGGATAGAAGGAACACATTTAATATGTTTGAGATAAGAAATTTTGAAAAGGACTGAAGGAATAAAATGTTCCATTCAAATTAATTCTATCTACCTTTCACATGATGAATATGGATATTTTAATGCAATAAACACTAGCAACATCAAATAGTTTATGAGGTGTATATTGGGAATTCAAATTTTGAACGGTACTTTTTTTTTTTCATAATATAGATATCTCTATTTCATATTAGAAGTGAGATTAATCATAGAGATATACGAAACTACTTGTATAATATATAAATATTCAAAATTATACCTCTTGCACACCGTTTAATAGCCAAATCGGTCAATTAAAACTTGCTTAAGTTAGACTTTATTATTTTTATTCTCGCGATCACACAATAAAATCATGTTTATTTTCGGTTTTCTTTTTTATTAAATCTGATCTATGCATGCTGCCAACAACAACAACAAAGGTATACATTTATAAAATATCATATCAACATATACTTTTGTTGATTGAATGTGAAAAAGAACTATCTAACAAATGTCTAGAAAAATGTTGGAAGCTAAAAGGTATAACAAAAGCCTTTAAATTAATATGTACAGGAACACAACTAATTCAATTAGGACCAATTTACATTTAAGTGGTAAAATTCAAATTTAGATTAAAGAAGAGTGAGGTTTTTACCCAAATCTATTTACTTCAAGTCAACTGCTGCATACCAAAGTATAAATATTAAACAATAGGAGTGAAATTTGAGTCGGATTTTAATTCAACTCGCATGATCTGATCTGAGAAATCAATGGGTTTGGATTATTTATTTGTATCTTTCAGATTGATTCGGATTAGAAAAATAAGAAACCGTATGAAATTCGGATCGAGTTGGGTTGAGAAATTTAAAATTAATCTGATGTAACTTGACTCGATCTGCGTCCACCAAATTATAAAATAACACTCGAATTGACTCAAGTCAGTAATTCAAATTAGATCGAATTGAGTAATTTGAATCAGTAATCCAGGTCAGTTAGATCAAATTCAATAATTGTTTAACATCAATTAAGTTTGATTTATTAAAATCCCACCAAACTCGAGTCAAATTTCAGCCCTATTAAAGAAGAAACTTTTGCATCGACTTCAAATGTGTTGGAGTTGGATGATTCAGGCTTTTATATCAGTGAGAACTTCTTTAATAGTCATAAAGTACTTCCAGAGTTGGTCAAGTTTTACATTGACTTGATGAATGGATGGGACATGGTTTGCTACTACCCACTTAATTGAATTTAATTCAGCTCTCGATTTTGTACCTCCATTGATTTGCATCCAATTTGTATTTTGTTACTGCTATTGCTTGTTTACTAAGTTAAGACCGATTTATGTTTAAAAATTTTATTTTATTTATTCATTTTAAAATTTATTAATAATTCAATAATTGAAACATTATAATTCATGATCATAATATCTGTAAACCTTTCACTATCATATTATTTACTTAAGTCACATATGACAGGGTAATTGATAGGAACACAGTTTTTTTTTTTTTACCCTCATGAGTGTAGTACAATTAGTTGCCTCTCGTCTTGAAAAGTGGAGAGATTGGAGTTTCGAGCTCCCATGGCCTAATCTTGTTGTGCTTTAAAGGTAGTGGGTTCATTCGTGGGAATTTTATGCTGGGTGTCCTGCAGTTTCTGACACATAAATTCAAAAAAAAAATTAGTACTTTATAATATATTTTTTTTATTTTTATTAAAAAATATTTTTTAAACTGATACAATCATCTATCATTGATAGATCATCAACATATATCATTAATATTTAATTGTATAAATTTTATTGATGCTTGAATATAGTTCACAATAAAAATAAAAAAATAAAAAACTTGAAGGCCTATCTAAGTGCTTGTCAATTATAAATAGTAGGCTGATAGATAGGTTAGTGGATGGATTGGGAGTACAAATTATTTCAATCGGGTTAAAAATTGCCCGACAGCCAAACATGGGTCATATTGGCTGATATTGGCTTGACAAGTGACTGCATATATATATAATTTAATACAACCTTAACATGAACATTTAAAGATTGAAAATTTCGGTTAATTATAATACCGAGTGCTATGGCTAATAATTTGGTCAAATTGTATTGACCTATTTTATATTTAAAAAAAATGTTATTTTAATATTTTTTTAGATTAAATTTTATATTGAGTATAATTTTAAGAAGGTTTAGAAACAAGTTCTTCAAATATAAAATTTATTAAACTTTTTTCTTTAAATTTTATCTATTTTAAGTTATTTTTATCAAAATTTTAATTTACTCAAAGAGAATCCCAATTTTGGAGTTTCTTCTAAAAATAATTTAATAAAATAATATTGAGTGCTATGGAATTAAATGAAGATGTCTTAAGCTTTTAGGAGGATATGTGATTTTCTAAGTTTTATTTTTGAAATATTCATGAAATCTGAGTCTTTTAAGATAATTCACATTTCAAAGTTTCACATAAAAAAAAGTAATGAAATAATACATAAATATTTATCGAATAAAATGAAGAGCTCTCAACATTATTAATATAGTTTTTAGGAAGCTTATGTGATTTTTCTAATATACCAACATTTTCATGAAATTCTCATTTGTTTCTAACCAAAAAAAATTATGAATTGTAATAGAAGATAAATGTCGCTATAGGATACTCGAGAACATGAATTTCATATTAGGTGTTTCCTCATATTGGTTTTATATTTTCTAAAAAATTGAGACTTTTTTTTTTAATTTTTAGGCCATACTTTATTTACGAATTTTGACTCTCAAAAGTCTAATACTATGTAAAAATGAAATATTTTTACAGTAACATACTCACACATTCACACTTGGTTTTCTATTTTTTTTTTATTTAAAAAGAGAGGAGAAAGAGTCTATATTCACTTAATATTTTAACACTTTTTTTTTTTAATTTACATGTAGAAACTTCGGAATACTTAGCGCAAAACTGCTGAATAGAGTCATATAAATTTCTCTACCCTTTTAAAAAGTTACACTTTTAGAATATAAAAATTATAATACTTTTATTAAATATACATTATAAACTAATAAAATTGTTTAAAATGACATCATAATTGACTTTGTCTTAGTCAATACATTTGAAATATTTAAAGAAAAGTATCCATCTTAGCCGGTCTGGTTGACAGTATGACATGACCAAATCCTAATTATGGTCAAGAAACGAGCGAAACACTCCAATCAAATAATTACAGCTTACAAACTTTGGATTAACGCAAATTCCAACCTTTGGAATTTGGAAAACCACTTTTTTTATGAAAGTCTTGTAAACTTTGCTTTCACCATTAACTTTGATGGGTCACCAGAACCAGATCAAGTCTCTCTCACTTCCAGGTTGGTTAGGAATTACATTTTCCCTATGTGACCATCCCCACGATTTGTACTATTTTAGAAAAGTTTTAGGTTTAGGTTTTAGGTCATTCTAAGAGCAGATATATGTAAGTAGAAAAAAATGGAATTAATTTGTTTATATAATTTATTGTAATAAAATAATGGACAAAATAGTTTTGATACACTGATTAGTTATCTGATATCCGATACATATCGCCGATATCGGCCGATATTAATACTTTTGTTTAAAAAAAAAAAATTAAGAGAGAGAAAAATATCGGTCGATACTGAATTTTAAACCCCTGTACAAAATATTGGTGTACAAAATAAATCTAAAAAATGTTCAAAAAATCATTTTAAAATATGGTCATTGAGCTAAAATATTCGGCCGATGAGTTATGTGTCGGCCAAAAACTATCGCTGATATCTACCACAAAGCATATGTAGATCGACATGTAATACTGAATGGGGTACCTCTGGTAAAGTGAGCATAACTTTGCCAAACGGACTCCGATCAAGGTGATTTTAAAGGTGTTGGAAAGAGGACTCAGAGAGCTATGCGATGAGAATATTGGTTGAAGCGGGATTTTTTTTTAGTCGAAATTTGAAAAAATGATAAAAATAACTCAAAATATTTATTCTTTAGGACAAAATTACTAGATTTTATTTCCCATGTTTCTAGATTTTTTGGGATTTTTCCACAAATTTTCAACATATTTTAAAGTTCTTCATTTCATAACTTCAAAATCACATTGAAACATCTAAATGATCGCGAAATAATAATAAAATTATATAGAAATGAAACCTAGAATTTTCTTGATTTTTTTTAGTATTTTTTTGAATCTTTGAAAAAAATATAAAATATTAAAATTCATAAAACAGAGAATGCGTATCGACATGTAATGGCCGGGTGTAACGGCGCACCGAATTTTTGATCCCACTATTGGATCATGTGGAGAAATGCATAAACAACTCATAAAAATTGATAGAACATAACTTCGTTCTTATATAACATTCTCATTAGGGTCTTGAAAAAAAATATCAATTTTGTTAAACATAAAAAATGGAAGACTAAGAACACATCATACAATTTGTAATTATATTGTCTAATAATTTACCCTTTAGAATCATTCTCCTTTCTCTATATTCTTTTATCTTAATCAAACTCTTTATTTGATGACTGCCATCCTCCATCGTAGGTCTGCTGATCATTATTCAACTTTCAAGACTACACAGTTAAATATTTCTTTTAATCTTTTTAAGTGGATTTTTTTTAAAAAAAAAACTATAATCCATCTTATCAAATGATTTCTAATTACATTGGCTATACAATTTGTTGATTCCAACCATTTATTTGGTCAATTATTTCTTAGGTAGACCACATGAAAAGGTCTTGTCAATATTTTTTAAACCATATATGATAATAGTACAGCAAGTTGACAAATGTGTATCAATTGTTGATCAGGTACTCTATAAGATCCATTTCAATTTATCGACTGGAATAAAACAAAAATCTTAATTAAGAACAAAATTCATTTAAAAATGTAAAATACTAAAATATACAAATTAATAATTTTATCTTATTGATTGGTTCAATAGTTGTAAAGTAGTATAGGTGTGATTAATATTTGTATTAGAACTTATCCATAAAGGGTAGCAATCCTTCTACGGACATTTATGTATAGCTCGACATGGATTTTACTATATTGCACATTTTGTCCTTTGAATCGATTCGAAATACTTAGAACAAAAGGTTTGACGAACCGATTCCAAACATAAAATGAGCAATACAATAAATCCCATATCAACTTGCACAAAATACATACGGAGGAATTGCTGTCCTATCTATAATATTTCTTAAATATAGTCAAGTGCAGGGGTACAAAATTGGCGGAGCACCGACAAATTAGGGGTGTACAAAATTGGCGGAGTAACGACAATTAACGTGCTACTCTGAAAGACGACGTTGAAAATAGCCAAATAGGGAAGTTGCTAGAGCACCTAACAATTTAATTTCGGACATGGCGTTAAGCGCTTTGGTACTCCGGCGGAGTAACCTTATAATTTCTCCTGTTCTCTGTTCTTATTCCTTTAAAATATCACGTGAAATGCACCAATAGGCGAGAAACTGCGTAAGCATCGTTAAGGTGGTTTCTTCTGACGGTTCCATGGTCCGCTAACGTAGAGATCGCCGATGCAGGGCATCATCAATGGATGGGCCTTGACCTAAATCGGGTCAAATTTTAACATTCTATATTTAATTTGAGTTATTATTTTTCAATTTTATTTATATTTTGGCCTACTTCAACCTACCTATAACTTAATTTCAGTTTTAAAATCTTAATCCATTTTTAATAAAAAAAATGGACCCCCTCAAATCAGCACCGTTAAGAATGTGGCTGTGCATGGAACGTGTTGGGCCCAAAATGGAAGGTGTTTCCTTCCACGTGAATTGCTGGATTTGGGACTGGGAGCTGTTTAAACAGCAAGAACCCTAAAATTAATGGCTGGATTTAGAATGAAAATCCAAGCCCTTTACACGTCCAAATCTGGTAAAGATAGCAGCAAATTCGGTGACTCAAAAATTAGCAAGCATAGCAATTACAAACTGAGCCAGATTTGTTCCTCACGTCCAGCTAGTTGAACCGGATTTTTTTTCTTCAGAAATCTGCTAGATTTTGGCTTCAAAACAGCAGCAAGGGAGGTCCAGAGATAGGGGGAAATCAGCAAGAAGAGAAAGTTCTAAACTCTCTAGATTTGATCCAAATCCGGCCCAGCTACATCAGGAAGAAAATCTGCAGAAAAACTGCAACTGTTAGGGCCCATGAAATTTGTAGCTAGGATTTTCAGGTTTTTGTATTTTTTTATTTTATTTTGATAATTCAATAAATGCCACTTGACATCATTGGATTGGCTGATTTAAAGTTAGGAATTTAGAGAAGAGGAGAGTCCCAAAATTCATGTCAGGCCCAGAGGATTTGGGCCTCCAGACCCTGCAGATTCTGATTGATTGATTCTTATATTTTCTTGGTTTAAGTCTATAAATTTGAAACGGCCAAGCTCTGTACAGACAGTTGAATTTGAATGAAATTTTAAACAAAGATTACTCTCCTCTCTCTTCCCTCTTGCACTTATCACAGTGCCGTCTTCTACCTTCTATCAATCTTGGGCTGTGACGAGAGCTGCCTCGGTTCATTGTCAGATCATCTGCTTCAACGGTTCAATGCTTATTTTGCCAATCAGAATGATGGTAATATGGTTTCTGCTATTGATTAGTCGAGCTGGCCTGATGTAGGCTTCTGTGTTTTTTGGGTTCTGTTCTTGCCCATGCAGTCGATTGTTTCTCTCTAATTTTTATTTGTTTGTCCCCCGTCCCGGGATTTGGGTGGACCTCCTTGGGGCCTCTTCGTTTTTCCTCTTGCCTTGCCTGGGCTTCTTCCATGGGCTTTGTTGTTCTTTTTGTTTTGGATGATTAATACTAACCTTTTAAAAAAAAAAAAAAAAGACAATATAGTCTTTTTTCTTTTAAATATGGTGCACAAATATTATTATCTCCTTTAGAGGTTTACTATTCTAGTATCAGCTAGCCACAGTTGACAGTTCTAAAATGATTGATTTCTTTTGCCATGAATATCATAACTTGATATCATTCTCTCAAGGTTTTTTAATTATCATCTTTCCATTTCTTTAGAATTAATTCTGGAATGGGATGGAAACCTCTTAAATTAAACAAGAAAAAAATCCCACCTCAATCTCCAAAGGCATCCTACCAGCTAGGTTCTGTGTGCTGTCCTATCATGGAAAACTATTGTTTTAAACAAGTGGGTCTTAGTCATTGAACATGCTCCTAATGATCTAAGGTCTAATCTATTTTAGAGCTTAGTCTAATTATTGACCTCCAAACATGGAAATAACATGTCATTTTTAAAATAGTCTTTCGTAATTTTTTAATAAATTTTTAAATAAGCTCTTTAGTCATATTAGTATTTTTTTCTAACCTAAGTATCCAGAACTTTTTAGAGTATTTGCCTAGTCTTTGAAATTCATACAAGCTTCCTAATCACATACATCCAATAAAATTACAGAGAGTGATTCCTTTAAAGTGGAATGAAATTCAAACTAAAAACTGTCACTTACTGAGAAGTCATAGTTAGTTATGAATTAATTATTATTCATGTGGGACTTATTCTTAAGATCATCACTGTAGAGACAGTATACAATTTTTTTTTACATTAACTAAATTAAATTATCATATCTTTACATTTTAAGACTAAAAAGTAAAATAAAATTCAAAAGTATCAGAAATTTCAATCCAGGAGTAGAGTACAATTTTGACTGCAGTCAAATTTTGGCAAATGTACCAAATTTTAATGAGTGAGAGAAAAGATAGGTGAGAAGTGTTGCATGAAAATCCCATTGAATAATTTATATTATAAACTATTTGGAAGACAAACTTAGTTTCAGAGCGGATTATTATTAGAGTATTATTCTAACAATTAAAGTCCCAACTAATTTTAAAAGGTTATTGATTGGAAGTAATTGTTTTTATCAGTGAAAATCTATAGTTTTAAAATTTAAAAGTATAATTTCTTTTAAATCAAATGCCATATATAACAAAGACGAAACTATAGTGATCATGATATTAAAGAAAAAATACTTTTGATATTTTAAAATATATTGTCTCAGTTAAACAATGATTCTTCTAATAATATAAGATATTACTTGCTTCATTAAATAAAGTTAAAAGATTTGAAATCTTTTATAAAATAAAATTGAATGGGAGGCGGATGGAACAACAATCAAAAGTTCCAACTCCCAACTGGTTTACTAAAGAAAGTATCAACTTTTTCAAGTGACACTGAAGTAGCTGGCCCTACACATGACAAAAGAAATCAGTTGGCCCAACGGCTATGAAAATGTCTCTTAACACAACCCACTAAGCAATTGAATTTTCATTTACTGTAGTTCTGATTTAATGGGCCTGGCCCATTCAAAGGACTTATAATTCAAAGCTTATGCATTGACAGCTGTATTTGTTTGTGAGATTACCTCTCTTCCCTAGAGGTGAAACTTGGGTAGGGTCAATAGCTCAATCAAGCTAAAATTAGACTAAAATGGGTTCAGAATGCGAATCAGGTCATGATTCAGATTGAGTTGGATTAAAATTCAAGTCAAGTCGGATTGAGAATTTTGGGTCAGTAGTTCAGTCGGATTCCATAAATATTGACTCGGGTCAGATTGGATTTTAAGAAATCTGACCCAATCCAAT